>JBBPFP010000079.1:66015-76619 GCA_037974795.1 Kaempferia galanga
GTTCGAGCTACAGTGGTGAGTTTACACCCAAAAAAAGATGTAGTAGTAAATTGGTGCGGAAAAGCGGCCGAGGGGGAGAGAAAATGCAAACTCCAATGATCTCAGAGTTCAAAAGAAGAGAGTTCAAAAGTGACTTTTCTTTCTCTGATTCGACGAAAGATTTGATCTAAATCTTCAGTTCGAGTTGCATATTGATTTAACATAGTGAACAGCTCTCTTTGTCCTATGCTTTCTCTCATAGTGAACAGCTCTCCTTGTCCTATGCTTTCCTTGGATTCCTCTGCCCTCCAGATGCCTCAGCACACCGCTGCATGGGCATACGTATTATGACTTCCAAACCCCTCTGAAATCACTTCTGAATGAAAGCTTCAAGCAATACCTGTTCTGCTGTCCTACCGCTCGTTCTATACGAAATGAAAGCTCTACTCTTTTGTGTACGTCAAAGAAAACACTTAACACGTCACTCTTCTCTCGTCTACCCTCTCAACTCTTTTCAATACCCTATCTCTATACTCCAACCCCTCGCCTATCGAAGGTATTTTCTTTCTGACTTTCTTTACGAGGTTATACAAGAGATACTGACTCCTAAGGTTCACCTCTCGTTCTAAGAGAAATGAAAGCTATACTCTCTACTCTTCGTTCACGACTCTCGTATTTCTTAAATACTTAAGTCAAATGCTATAAATACCCTATCGGTATTACTGCTATCTACCTTTTCGGTATTACTTTTATCTACCTTTCACTGAACTCAATTCCCTCTAAGTGACTGCCCCTGGCCTATCAATGAAAGCTAAACTCTAGTCTTACGATACTCAAATCCTAGAAAGCACCCCTCTCTACTCTTTTCAACCCCTTCGTCTACCCTCTCTACTGTGGTGTCGCACCTGTCACCCCTCCAAGTCAACTCAATCTATCCTCTCGTTCGTCTACCGTCTCATCTGAAATGCTCATCTGTTTACTCTAAGAAGTTCAATTATTCCCCCTCTGCGAGGTCTGAAAGGATACTCTTATCAATTCAACTCCAACCCCGAAAGCCACTCTTTTGCTCATCTGAAATGCTCATCTCAAATCTCTGTTCTGCTGTCAAACCCTCTATCGCCAATACTCTACTCAAATCCTTATCGACACCCCTCTGTTCTCTTTTGCTGTCAAACTACTCGTAAACTCCATCTTCAAGGATCGGTCTTCCCGAAGCACTAGTCTTATGCTCATCTGAATTCCTGTTTACTAGCTCATCTGAATTCCTGTTTACTATACTATAAGAAGTTCTCGAACTCAAATCAATGAAATGACTTATAAGTGACTTCTATCTACCTTTGACCCCTCTGTTCTCTGTTGTCGCAGTCCTAGAAATAGTTCAATTCAAGTGTCACGACTCTCGTATTTCTTAAATACGAAACGAAAATCAAACCCTATCTCTAACCTTGAATCCTTCCCATCTACTCAAATCAATACCCTATCCTTGAATCCTTCCCGTACATCCAGTCCATCGAAGCTGTTTTGAATTCCTGAAGACGTCACTCAACTCAATGACTTAAATACAATACTGAATTCCCTACCGATCCTATGAATTGAATTGAAGCAATCGCATCAATCCTGTCCTTTGTCACCCATTATCTTTCTTAAATACTCTTTTAAATTCCCCTTTCACCCCTCGTTCTATCTGTTTGTCAATTCCCCTCTGCTCCCCTCTCCTCTCGTCTCCTCTATAGTCCTATAAAGCTAAACTGTAGTACTGTTGTCCCATCAATCCTCCCCTCTTAATGGAATCCCAATTCCAGGAAATGAAAGGAATACCTTACTTGAATACTTATTCTACTCTATTTATATAAGCGATTTCTTCAAATTCAAATTATACAACTCTCTTGTGTCCCACCCGTTCCAGTCCAGCAAACCCCTCTCCAATTGAATTGAAGCAATCCTCTTTCTTTTCAACGCCAACCCCCATCCGCACGTCACTCAAGTCCAACCCCTCTGCTCGGCTATCCAGTCAATACCTTCAATCCTGTCCTACCGCTCTGCTCTGCTCTCCTCTTAAATCACTATACGACTCTGTTGTCGCCAATCGACTATCGTCTCACCTTTTGTACCCTTCCCTTCGTTCAGCTCTTCGCCCCTTCGCCTTACGGCTCACCTATCCTTTTGTACCCTTCCCTTCGTTCAGCTCTTCGCCCCTTGCCTTTGCCTTTGAAGACGGAGGCTCAACCTCGGGTGCCCTTGGCTTTGCCTTTGAAGACGGAGGAGAAACCTCAGGTGTCCTTCTCTTGCATTCCTTCCTAAGGTTCCCTTTCAGAAGTTAAATCCTTAGCTGCACTTTCCTCAGCTGCCCCATTCAAAACGAGCTTACTGCACCTGTTGCACTCCTCAGTTCTTCTATTCATTCCTCTGTTGCCCGGCTGCTGGCACTTCAGACTCTCTCTTAGCTCCATTCCTTACCACTCCTCTGTAGCTGGCACCTGTGTTCTGCAGTCGTCTGTAGCTTTGAACCAGGCATTCCTGTTGCTGATGTTGTTCCTGTTGCTGAAGTCGGTACTCGAAGTCAGCTATCCTCTCCCTTATCTATGTTAGCAGCTTGCATTCAAGTTGCTTGCTCTGAAGGGAAGCTAAACACTTACAACTTACTGGACACTTCCTTTTCCCATAATATCTGTTCTATCCAACTAATGGAATCAAGAATCCCACAAACTCCTCAAAAGGAGAAGAAGCACCAGCTCTAAACTCATCCAAAGGAGAAGCTTCAGGTGCAACAGGTCAATCATCTGGTACAGCTTCAGCTACTGGTACCGATCCAGGTGCAACTCTAACAGGTAAATCATCTGGTACAGACTCAAACTCATCTTCGAGTTCTTCAAATGGAGAAGCTACAGGTGAAACTGAAAACTAAGATAAAGGAGAAGCCCCAGCTCCTGGCTCTTACTCTAAAGTATAAGCATCAACTCTTACTTAAACTTCATCATAAGGAGAAGCCCAAGCTCCTGGTCCAACAGGTCAATCTACTGTTACAGCTTCAGGTTCACCTTCAAACTCTGCTAAAGTAGAAGAAGCAACAGCTCCAGGTCCAACTCTATAAGTTAAATTATCTGTTACAGCTTCAGGTTCACCCTCCTTCTTCTTGGTTTTCCTCCTCTGCATCCCTTTTCGTCTGCAGCCCTTTTCAAAAGCATTCCAGTTGCTTCAGTCGTCTGTTTCTTTGCCGCTTTAGCTCTACCTATTATTTATGTATTTAATAATTTATATCTCTCCGACTCTCCCTTGCATTCTAGTTGCTTCAGTCGTTACCTTGGTTCGAGTCCTTTACCTTGCATTCAAGTCGTCTGTAGCAGCTTTCACTTCAGACTCTACCTGTTGCTCAATCCTATCCCTACGTTCCAGTCCTGAACTTGGCATTAAAGTAGTTTCTGTACCTCGCTCCGTGGGCCTCATTTGATTCATTCCTCTTTTCGGCACTAGTCAACCTTCTCCCTCTGTTGCAGCTTTCTTTCGTCTGTTGCTTTTAAGCTGGTCTTACTCTGTTGCATCTGTCCTCTGTTGCTTTTAAGCTTGTCTTCTTCTACCTCTTCTTCTACCTGTGATTCAAGTTGCTTAACCAAGCATTCTCCCCTTCGTTAACCTTGCTTGCTGTCTACCTTGCATCTTTGTTCCCGTCCATAACCTTTCCTATGTTAGCTGCTGGCATCTAGCTTTCCTCTAAGTCAGTACTATATTTCTTTCTCAATTTAATTTAAGCAGCTGGGCCTGCAGATTCTACGTTAGATTCCTCTTCAGCTGCAGTAGTTGCCTTTGCTCCAAACTTGAGTTCTGTTGGAGCTTCCGTCTTAACCTGTTGCTCAATCCCTAAGTCAAGCTGTTGCTAAAGTCTGTCGCTTAGCTCCATACCTTTCCCTACCTGAGTTTTATCTACCTGTCTTGTATTCCTTGTTTTATCTACCTGTCTTGTATTCCTTTGTTCCCTTTCAAGCTTTTGATGAAGTAGGTACCGCCGCTCCATCCCTGAGTTCCCTGTCTTGCATTCCTTAGTTCCCTTCTTGCTGCTGAGCCCCATTCTTAGCAGCTTTCCTCTGTTGCTTAGCTGCTTCAGTCGTTACCGCCGCTCCTTACCTTCCCTTCGTTCAGCTCTCCGCCAATCGACTAGCGTCTCACCTTATCTAACGATAATCCTTAGGTAATTTGCATTTTTTAATGAGGTGTAATTATTTGATAAAAAAATTTAAATGATTTAGGCGATCAACTTTTTTAGAAATGATCGACCTTCTATTAGCGAAATCAAGCTTCACTGATTTTGCCCATGGTCAGCACAACTTTTTCATAAATTCTCAAGCTCCCCGCAAGGAAAAAGCCTTTCAGTGATTTTGCCCATGGTCAGCACAACTTTTTTCCATGGTCCAGCGCAGGCCCGAGGAAGAGATTCTGAGGTGCGAACGCGAAGTCGGAGCGATACTCTTTTCCTTAATAAGAAGCAAGGAGGCGCAGAGAAGGGAAAGGGCAGGTTGGATGGAAAGAAAAGACAAAAAGAATTGTTGCTATTGATGCGCTCCTACTGGGATCTTGATCTTGACTTGATTATTAGAGATAGGAGGTTCCCACATTCCTCGACTTCGCTTCTTCATGGTTAGGCGCGGAATAGGACGAGGGGCGAGCTATCTTAATGAGAGTTTCAGATCCAATCCAGATGCTGGGCAAAGAGTTTCAGATTAGAGGAGTACAATTCATTAGCTGCAATGTGAGTCTAAATGGATCTGCCTAGCTCTGCGTCACTCTCGTTCGCTCCTCACCCAGCTATAGCTAATAGAATGAGATTGGTAAAGAACCGATCTAGACCGGCACAGCAATTCACGTAGATATTTCCACCCCCTATCGGAGGCACGGCACCCAGATTAGAGGAGAGAAAGGGACTAGTCTGAGTTAAGTCTTCTTATTGTTAGTGTCAGACCGTCTATCTTCAGTAGCATGGTCGGTCTATGGTAGCTGTCGAATAATGGGCGATGGTCCACTGTAGTTATCGAATAATCTACTGAGCGCGGTCTTGATTAAGTGGTTTGCGAGAAGTGGAGGGGTTCGACTCTTCCTTTTGTTTTTTGGGATCATAGGATCTACTCCTCCAAGGTTTTGGGGTGCTATTGTATTGGGGAATGGATCAAAAGAATCATCCTCTGCCCAGCTGCTTTGAAAAGGGAATCCCGCTTGCTTCGGTCTTGAATCCACCAAGAAAAGAGTGACTTCTAGCTTTTAGAAAGAGTGATAGAACGCTTTGGGTAAGAGGGGGCTCACTTTTAGAGCAAGAATGAATAGTCAGCAAGACGAACACAATGCAGAGCTGCTAACAGGGGCCTCCTCCAAAGCTGAGACTCTCCATGGGGCATGACTGAATCGATTCCCAACTATCGAATCAAATCAATCCATTCCTCTCCCCTCCCTAAATCAGATCCTCGAGCCCAGTCCGCCCTCGCTACGCACCTTGACTTATCCAGGTCTCGCTCCCGTGGCCTAAAATTGTCATAGTCATATAATGAGCTCTAAGCTCTCGCTCGTTCAGTCTCCTCTGAGCCTCTATCCAACTCTATCACATAGATTGCTACCACTACTTAGTGAGATTCCCCCCTCTGAAAGGAATATCCACTCCTTTGATCCCTAGCATTCCAAGCCCTGGGAAGTGCCCTAGTTCCTATCTACAAGACAGACTGACCGCCGCCCATAGCTTGATCTGTCCCATCTGTGGTTCTGATCTTACATAGCAATTCCCATTGCATTTCCGGGGAGTGGCACAAATAGATGAGAGAACTAAGAGATCTCGAATAATAGGCAACGCAAACCGATTACTTATTAAAATCATTTATCCTCACTTTATCATACCAGACACCCACTGAGAGCTCCATCTATAAATGACTGAACCACCTTCACTCCTTTCCTCACTGACTAGACTGTAGAGACTAGCCCTCCCTTCACCCTTAACTCAGAGTAGACAGACTGCCACCTCACGACCGCCTCGTCCACTGCTGGTTGGACATGTTCTCACTGCATTCATCTACTTCCGTCCTCGACTGACAAGTCCTCTCTCCCAGGTCAGCCTTTCCACACATGTCTCGCTCAGTTGCGCTATGCTACCATAGTGCTTAGATTCTTGTATCAGTGCTACCCATTCCTCGCATATCTTCCTCAGTTGTGCTCTGCTGTGCTACCGTTGGTAAAGAGATTGGGGTCAAGTAATTGGCCTTTCCTACCAGCCTCTAACTGTCCCTATTCAAGTGCTGCCATCGTTCTACGTCACTATCGTTCGTTCCTAACTTCTATATGCGAACCATCCCGGAAGTCCGCAGAATCAGCAGTGGACTCAGGTCATTAAAAAGCGGAGCAGACGAGAGCTAGCATACTCAAGTAGTAGGTGAGATGGATTCTCATACCAATGGGAGCTAGAGGGTCTTAGTGATTGGTTCTACCAAGGCTACTTTGATAGGTGAGAGCAGCGGACTCTAATCCGACTGAAGCAGGTCCAGGAGTCAGAATCCACAAGGGAAGGTTGGAAAGAGAGAAAGAGTAGGGCAATGCGAATTCAGGGAAGGCTAGTTGGACATCCATGGAGTTAGAGGCAGCCATTCGAGAGGGAAGGTCCGGCTACTCAACACGGGTGTGGGTACGAGCGAACGACAGTGACTATGAAAGCAAACAACAGTGTCCGTCAGGGCCCATAGTCGTTCGAGAAGCCCACTACGCGGTAGAAAGAAGAGAGAGACCTCAATGGGGAGGCAGGGACCGGGAATGCTACCGAGGACGAGGAGCGAACGAGAGTGACTATGGAAGAAAGTGACGCAGAGACGATGTAAAGGTTTAAAGTAGTGATAGAAGGTTCACTCTCAGGGACTGAGGGAGGATTGAATTGACCCTTCCTGTAGCGGTGGAGCTTTTCTTCTTTTTCCAATTCTGGGACCGGAGTTTCATTTCTAGTAGAAAGAAGCATCAGGCCCCATCCTCAGATTCTTGACTACGGTAGGCCCGCTTCTCTTATTTGATAGTGAATCTCTTCAGACCTCTCTTATACGAATTCAACACATGATCAGCCGGGTTTTGAAGTCGAACTCTCGACTTCGCTTCTCGTCGGCCACGCTCGTGTCCTCTCCTAAGTTGAATCGGCTCAATTCCAGTTTTATGGAGAAGAGAAGAGTGGAGACGTGCCTGGCTGAGCCTTCAATTCGTGTAGTGAGCCTGCTTTGCATTCTTCTTTTATCTTTCCATTCTGTTCGTTCTCAGTCTTCGATGTGAGCTGAGTCCACGAGTGAGAGTAGAGGAGATGTGTTTGTTATATGAGTTCGTAAGCGATTACGTCGCTCTCATATCTCTCTCATATAAGCACGAATCATTACACGTCGCTACCGCTCGTCCCTTCCTTTCTTTCCCTTCTTTCATGCCTTCTAAGTCTGTCCTGTCTGTCCTCTCAGTCGAGTCATTCTGGTAAGGGTTTAAGGTACCATCCAGACGATTCATTCGTCTGGCTGGGAGGGGGTGTTACCTCCTAGCATGGGTGAGCGCAGAGCAAAGGATAAAAATTATTACTTTGTGTCAATCTATGTGACCAAACTTCGGGCACTGTAAACGGTTGATCATACTTGTATGACAATAAGTTTACAATCACCTGATCTTGTCCTACATAGTATAAGCAGAACGAACCTCAAATATTAAACTCGTTCTCCTCTTGTAAATCTATGTATGATAAGTCTGAGTAACGACCAGACGGCCCCCCCCTTTGTTGGACACTTGAGTCCTTCATTTAGGAGAGTGGAGACGTTGGTGTGAAGATCGTCCGAGTTTCTCTCTTCTTTCTTTCCACCAATTACACTGAGAAATTGATCATGAAAATTTTTAGAAATTTTCTTTATAAGCTTCCTCAGGTCTCTTGGCGTCGTGTATTTGAACACACGAAGCTGCTTCGTGCTTTCCTTATAAGATTGCACTTGGCAGTGGCTGGACGATATACTTTTGAAGGGTGCGTTGTAAGTTATGTTATGGCAAAAGTGATTGTCCGACTCGTACGGAAGTCCGGTCTGCTATTTACAGCATTATATCTTAAGCAGTGCAGCGTATATCTATGTCGTTTCTATGGAGGCGATACTAATATCACTGTATCTGGTCCTAAGGTGAATCTGAGTAGGAAAGGCTTACCCGTTATTATCCCATTTCATCATCGTCATATTATTATGACGAGGAATGAACGTGCGGATTATCTAGTAAAGCTATATTTATCGTGGTTTTCTATTAATCGGCTGGTGAAGCTTGCTAAACCAGCTTCTTATAAAACGTGAAAATCGATTATAGATCCACCGAAGGATGTGGCTGAAATAGATAAAGTGTTGAAGTATTATAAAAATATTTTACCAACACTTCTTAACGTGTATGTTCCAGACTTGTCTTCCCGGTTTTTGGAACTCGGGATGACTTGGAATCCAACATGGAAATCTGTGCCTAATTCCCATAAGGGCTTGTTGTCAAAGAGAGGATTTAAAGGGAAAGATACGATATTTACTTGTTTTAAGTACGAGTTGGAAGCTGTCGCTTTCGAAGTCAGGAGCGAACCGCGCCATCCCGTAGATCGTATTGTACCCACTCACTTTACAGCTATGGTTCAAAATCAAATGTTAATTCCATTTGATTTTGATCACAACAGAATTTCAATCCACAACTCCTGGGACCGCATTAAGAATGATCCACTTTGGGATAAAGATCCCTCTGTGCAATTTCCTATGTTGTGTGCTCCAGGGAGGTTGGCGGATGTGTTGTCAGGAGGAGGTAAACGCCGACTATTTATCATAGGTAACTATGTTAAACAGAGGATTTACCTTCCTTTTCACCGATGGTGCATGGATATATTGAAGACATTGCCCTGCGACGGAACTTTCGATCAGGTTAAACCTATCGAACGTCTCGTTCGCAGTAAGCCTAGGGAGTGTTACTCCTTTGACTTAAGCAATGCTACAGACAGGTATCCTATGAGGGCATTGTATCATTATATTTGGGTAATATTTGGTGCAATCCCTGCCGCTACTATTGTAAGGTATCTAGCAGAAGGAGCGTTTAGAGTTAAACCTCCTTATTCCTGGTACGAGATGAATATAAAGTTCAGGACTGGATCCCCCTTAGGATATTACGGTTGTTGGGCTTTATTCAGCCTATCACACCATTCTATGGTGTGGTTAGCTGCTGCCATTAACGACCGAAGATATACCAAGCGTCCTTTTACTGACTATGCACTACTAGGGGATGATATAGTGATAATAAACCCTCAGGTCGCAAAAACAACTTATAAGCAGATAATGACTCAATTAGGAGTTTCCATTTCCGAAAGCAAGTCTCTTGTTTCAAGAAATGGTTCCTTTGAGTTTGCAAAACAGTTTAGAGCTAAGAGGGGTCAAGTTAATCTAACCCCTATTTCAGCTTCAGCTATGTTGGCAGCGAGATCTTTTGTAGGTCTAACTCAGTTGGGTCGTAAGTATAATCTTTCAAAAAGTGTTATACTGCGTCTTAATAAGGTTGGATTTAGAACGAGGTCTCGTATTATGTCTTATAAATCTCTAAGTAGGAAGATTAAACGTCTTCTTATTGTAGTAGATAAGGCCTATGTGTATTCTAAATTACCTCTTCAGTTTTGGTTTGGTAGGGGAAACCCTATCAACCCATACTATAAGGGTGTTATTGTAGACATGGCTCTAAGGAAATTTCGATACAAAGAACTAACATTAGTTCCTGATGAGCTATGGGTCAACGAAGAACGTCAAAAGACATTAGTTGAATCTACTCTATATCGCTCTTGGTTACAAGAATGGTTAAAGTGGGTCAAATGGTATGTCGAAGGTATACTCCTCGATAAGGATTTGGATTATTATTTTGATCCACCTCTTATCTCAACTACCTGGAAACGTACTTGTAAAGATTTGAATCTTATCAAGTATGGTTTCTTATGGATATGTTGGGATCTTGGAGATGAATTTGATAGTTATCCTTATAAACCTTATCCTATAATCTCTGATTTTGCTTTTTCGAAAATTATTTACTTGAGATGTACAGGAAACTGTGGTTGTAGGGTTTGTTTAAAGGCTGAGCCTATAATATATTTATAATTTACTCTTTTCTAGTTGTCGGGACCATCACTATCTGGGAGGTAGAAGGTAGGCCTAAAAGCTGCCATCCTTTTAAGAAAGCGTAAAAGCTCACTAGTTCCCATACAGGTGATACTTCCCATTCGTCCAGATAAGTAGTTAAGCGTACCTGGTAAGGGTTTAAGTCAGGCGGACTGAAGAAAGTAAATGAGTCAGAGCTTCACGGCAAGGGAATGAGATAGCTGCCACTAGTATATCGGACGTGCTATGGAACGGGAATGAAAGGAACGAACGAAAGATAAGTGACGCGGCTTTCAATACAATAGTTGTCAAAGTCGTCCGAGAGTCCCTACCAATAATGATTAGGCCTGTTGTCCGTCACGGCGCAGATCGAATAATTCAGACAAGTAGTCGCGGGAAAGAATCAAAGTATGGACCAAGGATAAGGCAGAACGAGATCATAGAGAGACTGACCCGGGAGCTCAACCGCTCGTTTCACTCGCCCGTTCCTTCCATAGGGAG
>JBBPFP010000079.1:123407-142210 GCA_037974795.1 Kaempferia galanga
AGAAGAATAGGCAAATCCTAGTTTGTGTAGATTTTAATGACCTGAATGAAGCGTGTCCGAAGGATGACTTTCCTCTCCCAATTACTGAGTTGATGGTTGATGCTACAACTGGACATGAAGCATTATCCTTCATAGATGGTTCGTCAGGATACAATCCAATCCGAATGGCACCAAGAGATGAGGAACTTACCGCCTTTCGCACTCCCAAGGGTCTTTATTGCTATAAAGTCATACCTTTTGGCTTGAAGAATGCTGGAGCGACATACCAGAGGGCCATGCAAAGGATTTTCGACGATATGCTGCACAAAAATGTGGAATGAGCTAGCCAGCTACTTGCAGTCCGTGCCTTTTGACTCCTCTTTCTTATAAGTCTCCTTCAATTCATTATAGGGGAGGGGAACCCTTTTCCTGTGACATCGATCTGGAGTTGTGGTCTCCTTCCAATCCACATGGTGGAAAAGCCTCGGTTTTCGATTGGATGTCTATGTGGTCTTCATCTCTGGTGAAGGAAACTTCGCCGAGAGTCAAAGGCGAGCTCTTCCCCTGATTTCACAGGATGATATGGGATATCTATTCTTTGTGTTTGTGTGATAAGTAATATTGGAGGCATTTTGGTCTAATACTTCACTTCAAGTATCTCCCGCTTTTGATCACCTAAGCCAGAAAAACCATGGGCATAGGGCCTGGACATTGTATTTTATATCTTTCGAACCCTTATCTTACTTCTTACTCCTTTTATAATGGAAGCGTCAGGTAAAGCTGGTCGGATGGGAGCCTTACCTTCAGCCACGAAGGTAGCTCTCCTCTACAGCATGAAATGTAGCAGGCTCAATGGCTTCGTCGACCTCGATAACCGGCGCCTCAGAAGTAGATTATAAGCGGCTGGTATATCTAAGACCTGGAATGTGACATTAAAGATGCAAGGGCCAATCTCCAGTGGCAGAGTGATCTCCCCAAGGTAGGTCTTCTTGAACCATCAAAAGCTCGTACTAACATTCCGTTGCCTTTAACCCTTTCACGTCCTATCCCCATCCTCTCCAGGGTAACCCATGGGCAAATGTTGAGAGCTGATCCGTTATCGACTAGCACCTTTGCCAAAATCATCCCCATGGTCTTGACAGTAATGTTTTGGGCTTTTACGTGGCCAGTCCCATCCGGAGTGAGTTCGTCATCAGAGAAGGTAATCTGATGGGTGTTTAAGATCATGCCTATCATGTTGGAAACATCATCCACAGAAATTGTGTTAGGCACATGTGCCTATAACTATTTATCTCTAGCACGGGAAAGACACATTCCCTCTTATCTGAGTCTCCTCTGCCTTGGCTGAAGACCAAGACTGGACTAACTCTCTTTAACTCTTTCCTACCAAGCCAAGACTGACTCTCTTTAACTCTTTCCTGACGAACTCGAATCTTATCTTTCACTTTCCTCAGTTACTTCTTATCTTTCACTTTATTTTCCTCAGTGACTTTATTAAAGGTAATAGTACATACACCTTGTCATCAAACAACTAACTTGAAAGTGTATTTTCAGAACAACACCTATTAAGCTCCAAATCTGAAACGAATCTAAAGCTCCTATTACGTGCTAAAACTCTCTTAACTGTATTTATGATATTTATGCTCCTTCCTCTATAACAAGTGTTTTTTGTGCTCCCCTAATTACTAATAAATTCTATTTCTTATCATTAGTGTCTTTATTCTCTTTCTTCTTTCTTTCAAGTTTTTTATTAGCCTATGTTAGTTACGCACATAGCATCTGATTCTCTTTCCCGAACTTTCGTTGTACTTTCGTTAACGAATTCGCTTGAATGAAACCCATCTTTCTTGAATTCAATTTCTTCGATCTACTTGAATTCAATTTCTTCGTTCACTCATTATCTCTATCTAACGTAAACGTACATTCATATTCAGATTATATTCTTATATAATTCATTATATAATAAATTCTAAATCAAATTGAATCGAATGCGACGGACGAAGTGACGTGTGAGATGATAGGAGTAGGAAACCCGTGTTTTTTGACTAAACGAACATTTCTCTCTCTCTCTCCTTAGTCAGTCGAGCCCTACGTCCCTTACGGTCGATCTCCCGTCGTTCCTCGGGCCTTAAGGTCGAGCCCTACGTCCCTAAGGAAATGGGATCGGGGTCTTGTCGAAAGTCAGAAACACGGTCTTTTTTCACCTTTCACTCGGACCTTTTAATAAAGAAGAAGCTAACGCAAGTTAAGGAGATATTAAATAGCCTTAGATTAAGTTGAAGCAGCCCTTGCCCTCGCTATCGTTCTTATTTGAAGCTTTTCTTCTGACTATGCTTTTCTTCTGACCTAGAAAGCCTCTTTATCGGGGGGCAAAGTCTTTAACTTATCCCGTACTTGAGTTCACTAGAATACCTTTCTTCTTTCATTCAAGCTCATTCGTTCACTCAGGGAGTTATTGAGATCTGAAGCCCAGGATAAAGAGGGTGACGAATCAAAGAAAGAAGGAAGGGACGGCATTCTCCGTTTTTCATATGTTAGACCTGTTGCTGCGAGTTATAATGGTAGAGTTCATGGCTTTGCTTAACCTAAGGAATGACTGAAATAGAAAGAGCTCATGCTCGAAAGAACCTAATGCAAGGAACCGGTACTCTGTACTCGGCGCGCGCGGGAAAGAACACTTTTGTAGTTAAGTTCATCATTATACTTAGAATTTGCTAACATCTTTAACTGAAATACCATTCACGACTCTTGCTTATTCATAGCCATGAACTCTTTGAATGAACGACTGTAGCTTGCGTAAGCACAGCTGACAAGGGTTCCCTGAGGTCCGGTAATAAACTCAACAAATGCATCGTAGAATGATCGTTGAACTAAACTAAACTGGCTAGGCTAGGACCAGAGTAGAGTCGTTAACCGGGCATTAGAATTAGAACCCGAAGGCGATACATTCAGGCAACTAACAAATAGAATCGGGGAACTCCTTCGCTTTATATCTGCTCGCCCCCCGAACCTATGGATTTGCTCTCCTCTCTTTCGCGGAGTTTCTGCTGCCCTTGCCCTCTCCTGAACTGACTCCGTCATCAGAGGCATCCCCAGATTTCATTCCTTGAACAAGTCTCTTTCTCTGCCCCGCAAGGCGAACAAGCCCCTCTCTGATAAGGCAAGTTTAATGAGTACTTTCAACAATGAACAAAACGAGCAAAACAAGGTCTCGGAGCCACCCTCAAAGGCCCGTTAGAGGTTCTCGGCCCCACCCTCTCAGTTTCGATAGGGGGGTGTCGCCCTTCTTTATGTCGCATTCGATTCATTATATAATACGATACGAATTTGATGGTATATAAAGATAAGAGAATTCGTAGACCTAATGGTCTCCACTTGTTCGTGGTTTCCCTCGTCCCTCTCGCTACTGCTCGAGCACTTAACGTCCCTAGTAATGAGTTCACGAAGTTCTTTCATTCTCGTAGATCGATAAAGCTACGCCCAATAGTGCTTCGCTGTGGACTGCGGTCCCAGCCTCGCCGGTAAACGGCTGCCTAAGATCTTGAATGAAAGCTCAAAAGTTCACTCCCGGTATTTCATATAAGCTTTGGGATAAAAAAATGCAACTCATAAGATGCTTAACACATGCTTCAACTGTAGAGTTCATGGAAACATGAACGAGAGACCTGTTGCTGAGAGTGAAGAATAGCTATCGCTATCGGCGCAATGCCATAGATCATACATATACAGAAAGGAAGGGGCCCCAAAGAGCCAAGGAGCCAGAGTTAAGTCAATTCAAAGAAGAGTTAAGTCAATTCTAAATTCAAGCCTTTTAGGTTCTTTGCCAGATCAAACGGGTGTGAAATCAGCCTTATGAACTCTTGGAATGAACTCTACAGAACAAGATGTTAGTCAATTCTAAGCTAAGTCTCATGATTCACTACTTTAGGGCAAATCAAAGTCTTTGTTCCTGTGAGCTCGTAAGGGCAAAGAGTTTAAGGGCAAAGCAAAAGCAGCTTCAACATAAAGAATAAAGAGAGTCAAGTACTATTAGACATCCGCTTTACTCGGAACTATTGGTTTGGTCGATTTACTGGGAACTATTGGTTTGGTCGATTTACTGGGTGGTCGACTGATTTCTCTACTTGAATAAGAGTCTCAAGAGCAACAAATTCAATTCAAGAACCCCTTCTTTGTGTAATTTCTCGGTTCATAAAGAGTGAACGTCGCTATACAGTAGTAGGATCGCTCGTACCTCCGCATTTCATTTGCGAACCTTATTAATGGTATTTCCGACCCACCCGTCGAGTATTTGACACTCGCCCCCCACTTAACTTATATTGGCCTGCCTTTAGAGCGCTCCTTTTCTCTCCATGGAAGTCGTTCCTCTAGCTTATGCGTACTTTGAGTGAGGAGTGAAGTCGTACCAATTCACTGCTGCTCTTTCTCTTAGTCCCGGTAGAGAGAGTGAATGGAAAGAATGAATTAGTTGTAGCCGGAAGATAAATTAAAAAAGAAATATCATAGAGAGGGGCGTAGCGCTCAATAACGACCTTAACTGGGTCAGTGGCAGAAGGATCTGACTATTGGGTTTTTGGGAACTTCAAGAATGGTGGTCTTTCCCACTTAATTATATTTCGCAAGAAATTAAGTGTAAATCATCTGCTGACGCATCTGCCTAATATTAAGTAAGTTGCTCGCTTTACCGTAATTTAGGCCCTAAATATAATATAATACGTCAATGGTACACCCGCTATTTAGTATTCGACCTCTTGCTTGGCCATATAATATAAGTAAGTGGGGGCCTGAATATAATATAATATAAGTAAGTTGCCTGAATATAATATAAGTAAGTTGAAGATCTTTCACTTTCGTAGTTTCTTTTTTGAATTGAACTTACTTGCACGCGTAATCTGCTGCAAATGTGAATGTGCTGACAGCGAAAGCAAGAGTCTGACTCTAAGGACAGACCGGACAGAGTTGCGAAGAAACTTTACAGACCGACAACTTACTTATAAACTGACCTTTTTGGCAAGTATGTAATAATCAAAGTTGTTTTTGGTAGGCGTGAGAAGAACGCAGAATGAAGGTGCGAGTGATAACGATGCGCTTGCTCTCGCGCGTCATCAATAATTGTAATCGGGTTCGACTCCCTTTCTTTAAGGCAAATTGAATTCATAATGATCTTCTAATGTAGCGAATTCACTAATAGACGGTCTCCGCCCCTACCTCATCTTGATACTTCTCTGCTTCAATTCCCGTATTACTACCACGTGGTTCTCTCTATATACCACCTCGTTCTCACTCCTTATGGAATGAGCTATCCGGTCAGTCAATAAAGAAGGTCTGTCTACCTTATGTCTGTTTTTAGTGTCTTGTTTTTCTCGTGTTGTGGCTGTCTGTGTTGTAGTTTTGTCCTGTGTTGCTGTTGTCTTGTGCGTTCGAAAGATAAAGTTTTAAATGATAAAATGAACCTTCATAATGATCTTACGCTCCTTGCTAAAACAATGGAGGAGCGGGTGCAAGAAATTCATTTGAGCTTGCGCGTCGAAATGAGAAATGTAAATGAAAGAGCAGCCCTTGAAGGAAGGTCAATATTGGATCTAAAGCACCCTTTAGGGGAAAAAAGGTAGATGAAACTCCATTGCCAGGAGCCAAATCTTCTTCCTCTTCACTTATCTTCAAGGGGGCCTTTCATGCCTCCTCCTCCCCGAAGCACTCTCATCCCTTCACCGCATAGAAAAGAAAAGGAGTTCATTGACCGGACGAAGACACATAATGACACTTTCAATCGTTTAATTAACTTAACTAGAGCATCCCTTCGAAAACAAAATAAAGAGAAAGAATGCTTTTCAAACACTCACATTCTTCAGTTCGAGTTGCTTGTGTTAAGCATATAGCATCTGATGATCTTTTCCCTGTGAACCTTTTGAGCTTGAATTCCGATCTTAGGCCCTGGAGACCGGCTTAGCGGGACCGCAGTCCACTATAGCGAAGCACTCTTGGGCAGAACTTTCTCGATCAACTGGAATGAAAGATCAAAGTCTTCCAGATGCAAGAAGAAAAGAGGAGAAAAAGAAGAATTGGATTTAACTACTCTACTAACCATCCATTCAAAAAAGTATAAAACACGCCAGGCTCAATGACCCGAGCGGCTGCTCGTCTTCCCGTACAGAAGGTCCAGGATTTAAGTATGTATAGGGCCCTGGGTATAGAGGATCGGCCCTACGCACCGGGAATTTACTCCCTTCTCGCTTTAACCACATGCTCCACCTCTTTCACGCGCGAAGAAGCCTTTGACCTTTTTGTCGTCTGCTGCCCAATCTATTCACCTTGCTCCCCGGCATAGGGGCACCGAGGTCTTGCAGAGCCTTTTCACGCGCGGTTTGTACCCTCTCTCGCTCTCATTGTGACCGGCAAAGCGAGACCATTAAAGCAGGCAAGCCGGCAAGCCTTTGCCTATGGGCCCAAAGCCTTTCTATACTAAGTGAGGGGAATCCGACAAAAGTAGCTAAGTACCAATGAGCCCGGTTATTGGAAGCTGAAGACCCTCATTGAATGAAGTGCCATTTTTGCGTTGGGTGTTAATGGACGTCGTGGCATGACAGGAGGAGCTTTCCTTGCCTCGCCACTGCCCGTGTGATAGAGAACTGAGATTCTTGCGAAGGCTTTGGCTAAAATGAAGGGCAGTTCCCGTTGGGGTGAAGCTTAAAGCGTTTTGGGAGGTAGTAAGCCTTATGGACGGGGAGGATATTAGGGGAAGCCGTGAGTGGCAGGATTGGGCTTAGCCATGGGCCGAAACTTCCAGTCCGGATCTACGGGTACAAGACACTGCGCTGTTGAAGAAAGAGTTCATTATTCCCAACCCTCGCGCGGCCTAGCATCTTGGGCAAGGGCACCTTGGAGAGGAAGTGGAACCGTTCGGGTGGGGCCCTGGGTTGCGTAGAGAAAGCAAGTGTCCGGGCTCCTGTGTCTCATTAGCGGGATCGTGAGGGAAAGAAGCCGTACCCCCAGCGACTGTCGCATGAACTGAACGAAAGCTACATGGGAAAGCGTTGGCCGCGATGACCCAGACATCGCGATAGCGGGGATCCCCTCTTTCTCGCGTAGGGGTAAACCGCCCGCCACCAACCATTCCATGGCAGCTTCTTCTTCTCTACATAGCGCACTGTGGCATTTTCCCTTTCGGGGGTTCCTTACCGAAATTTCCGCTACAGCCCTATCTAAACTCTTCAACTGGAGGGTCCCCACCTTTGTATCACATTCAGGAAGTTCTCATGCGTCAACCATGCCCAAAAAAACCTGAAAGGGGTCTCGGTGCTCATCAAATCTGCCCCATCCAAGCATTTACCTACCCGTGGGGCCTTCAACCAGTTAAGGCGAAATGGGGCCACCCTAGCCCATTGATCCGGTTCCGGTTCTTCTTCGCTGAACTGGCATAACCACCTTAGTTGACTATGATTGGGGCCTGCAGTCATTCCAAAGCAGATTTTCGCTAACGCCCTTAGCCCTAGCGGGATCCCCAGAGCCTCGTCTCTGGATCGCCTTCGTGTAATTTTAATCTTTCTAATTAATGGATTGTATCATCTGGAATTTCAAACTCTTCTTTTGATTCAGGACTACTCGCATTCGAAGAAACTGTTGAGATATGCTTTCCGCATGGCCTTTCTGCTGCGGCATTTTTCTTCTCTGTAACTAGAGAAAGCGGCATAAGAAATACGAGAATGCGCTGGTATTGAATTGAAAGGGCTAGAAATGCCTAAAAGTAAGCAAATTGGACCGGCCTTTCTCAATGATCTTAGCTCCCCCGAACCCAACAAGGGAATCGCCTTCTTCTGATGATATGGGATGTCGAGAATTGGTTGTTTAAGAAAGGCATGGTTTAAGGTTTTTTTCCTAGATGGTCTCAATCAATAGAATCAAGTAAGGCAGAACTCTTTTCGAAATACTCTTTCCTCCCAGGTCATGACTGATTCTTGAAAGCCTTCTGCTATGTCCAGGGAAAGACGGGGGATATGCCTCCTGTTGCCACAAGGCCTTGGTCGGTTGGTTCACGCACGCATGTTTTTTTCCATCTCCCATTTTATGACTTCATTAGTCATTCATTCCGTTCGTCGAGATCAGTCTTGTTTTTTTACTTCAAAAACAAAATTCAAACAACAATCCATTTCGCCGCTTTCTCATCCGGCCTGACATCCATATCCAGAAATTCCTCGATAATTACCACTGCTCAGGCCGACCCAAGATCAAGATCGAAATTCCCATGCCATGCTCTTTTCACTCCTCCTGGGTGAGTCTGTTGCCATCCAAACAGAATAAGCGCGTGACAACAGTACGTGATCGGTTATCCGTTGGTCAAGTCAAGATAGGGGAAGGAAGCAGACATGGACTGACTTCTCTACTTAACCTTAGACTTCTCTTTCTGAGACCATTTTCAGTCTGTAAGTACGAAAGGAAGGGGGAAGACGGCAGTAGCAGCTTTCCATTGTTTATTTTTCAGGTAATAGAAATGGAGGGTCTTAGTGCGAATAGACGGGTGGACTTCAGTGGTGTTTCGCTTGGGGCATACTCATCTATAACTGATGCCTATGGCTATGATCAATAAAGGGATAAATAAAGCTTGTGAACTTTTTCACCTTTGCTTCGGTTGAGGATTCCGGGTAAACCAACGACATATGCTGAGTTACCCCGGTAAACGAGGCTCTGCATCTCCATCAGAATCTGGAATTTTGAAATCATTCTTTCTTAAAAGTTTATGTTATGGCTCAGGAACCGGATCTGAAACGCGCTATGGCTGGAGAACGAATTTCATTTTGATCTGCTATTCTTGGTTCGTGTCCAATAGACTCTGTATCTGTATTGTAAGACCATACCCTATTATGATATGAACCGCAGCCATAATTGAGCGAAGGGATGACACCACTGCTTGCTGGTGGGTTTGCTTATCCATCGGCAGACGGGTGGCACACAAAAAAGGTATGAAATCACTTGCTTGCCCGGTTAATCTTTCATAAAAAAGCACCAGGTGCTCCCTGAGCCCGAAGCTCTGCACTCCTGACTACTCTCGTTTATCATTATCTAGAGCTTACCGATCCAAGGTTTCTCTGCTCCCACCTATCGGTTCCATGCGTCCATCCTCGAGTGAGTTGCCACGATCACAAATTTAATTCAAAGGCTTATCCGTTAACCATCTATCAGCCCAGAAAGAGGTAGTACGTCCATTAAGAACCAATTTCCTTGAACCGGAAGCAAGAGTAAAGGAATCGCTCGGATAATCAGCTTCCCGATGGTATGAGGTTCTGAAAGAACAGATAGTACTCAATTCTCCATACCTACTATAAGTGATTTCTTTATAGGGCTAGGTAAGCAAGAGGACATGCAGAAAAAAGAGAATCCTCCCGTTTAAAGCGCCTACTATACCTCTTATCTTTCCACCCTCCTTCATGTGTGTGTGAAGGAAGAGGCTGTAGCCTTACCTATACTCATCCTTTCTCCCCTACCCCAATCCCTAGCTAGCAGCAATCAAAATCTCCTTCATTCAGGTGTCACTATGCTTAACACATGTAATAGGAAATGGATTGGATGCTTCCTGTAGCCAATCAAGCCTTACGATGTCAGTTCCTATTCCATTAACCCAAGCAAAGAAGACAAGGCAAGCGCGCTAGGCATTCCGTTAGTTCACTCCCATCCCAGAAACTCGTATTCACTGATCCATCCTGATTCCATCACCAGACATAACCGACTTTGATGAAAGCCCTTTCAGCCTCGCCTTTTCCGTGTCCGAACGATTTTTTGGTTCTCAGTCCGCTTTGATAAGAAAGAATTTGGAAATGTCCCGCTGATTGACTACTACATCTAGGGACGGGACTGATCCCGAAAGAGAGGTCTTTCTTTCTGGTTATGAAATCGCTTAGGTTGAAAAGCAAGTCGATGATGCCATAAGTCAAACGGGCGGGTGAGGCGAGAGTCCTTCACTGTACTCACTGGAGAGAAGGGATCATCTCCAATCTAATTGTAAGGTCTTGTCCACTTATTAGTAGCCGAAGTGTAAGCCGGGTAATTTGGAATAAAACTTGTAACATGTGCATCGGAATACTCTTTCATGTTTAATAAACGTTAGTCGACCCCACGGAGGACAACAATTTGCTTTTCTTTCAGAACCTGAGGTTCTCTTTTTCATTTTCTCCAGTAGAGGAAGGCATTGCTCTCTTTATTATCTTGGGGGACAAGGGAAGATCCTTTTTTTTTTTCTCGTATAAAAGAGTGATGACCCCACTTTTCTTTCCCCCCTCTTTCCTTAGATCAGGTTAGCGCTTATGCTGCTTCACGCAACTAGATTCAATCAATTGAGTAGAGAGGGCAATTGAATCAGTCGTCATCCTTCGCTCTTGTGCTAAAGGCTCTCTTACCCCAGGTCCCCATTCCATCCTTTTTCGTTTCGAAACGGGATCTCCTTCGGACCCTCGCAATTTATTTTCTTCTAGTCATTTTGAGTTGCCTTCCTTCATGCAATAAGTTCGAAAGCGGGTGAGCAAGCCCGTTTTCAAGCCAGTTTCATTCCATCCTCTTGGGAGTTACCAGCCTAGTCCTAAGGGCTGGGTTTGCGGGTAGGCAACTTCACTGCAAGCTAGAAGGGACAGAGCCAATTCTTAAGTTTAATCCCTAAGAGACTATAAAGCCTTATGGATTGCACATTCATAATAGCTATTTCCTCACTTCAGATATAGCTTCACTACCGCACTCAATAGGTTACAGTTCTTCCTAACTCGCTTCGTAAACCTAGGTCAATTGCATCGACACAGGAAAATAGAGTGAGACCGGCCCTTTCAACGAATCGAATTCTAAACCGGCGCTGCTTGATGCTTTTGATCAATAGACCGAGCAAAGAGAATAAGGAACTCGGGACGCCATAAATGGATCTGGAACTCATTCCTTTCGTTTAAGAGTCCGTGGCACTAGCCTTTCTTTCTTTACAAGGGCTTTTTCCCTTTGACCTCAGAGCGAAAGAGTAGGGCTTATTCCAGGTCTTGCAGAGCCTCGCCTGTAGGTCGTTCTTCCCGTAGTCCTTCCTTTCTTTCCTCCTAACCGGATGCTTCACTTTCACTCCTAGCCCGAAAACCGCTCACAAGCCTCGTTTTAAGTCGCTTTTTGATGTTTTTTTCTTAGAAAGTTGACCCTCCGGGGGCCCCGAAGGACATTCACTCTCGCTCTAGGAATGCTTTAGAGGAGGAGTCATCATATGACACTAGTAAGGTTCTGAAAGAATTAGCCTTTGTCTATTTACGTATATGAATGAAGTACAATAAATAAGGTAGTCTTTCTTCTGGTGAGCTTTCACATTCCATTCGGTCAGTTAAGAGCTCTACCAACTGAGCTATATCCCCGCCCGAGCATCCTGGTTCAAAATCTAGTAGAGAAGTGAATCGAGATCAGCTTCCACAGGCTGGGTTCAGGGGCAAAGGAAAGGAGGAATGCCACTGCTGTTTTGATTTATAGAGAAGCGGGGTGACAAGATTTGAGATGTCAATAATCCACAGTCCTCCTGGTCAAGGCATATTACTCTCCTTCTCCCTACCGCAGGCCAAGAAATCTTCTTCCATATAAGAAAATAGAATATCTCTTTTCTTTCAGAACCTGGACTTCTACTCGATAGAGTGATCGAATCGTACGCCGTGCGCGCCATTGATTGAATTTCGCTAATCGACCGCTATTAGATAGATTCGCCGAGAGGGTTTTGAAGCCTAATGTCTTGCCTAGTAGCTTGACAATCAACGCATTCCTCCTCGGCTATCCTGTCACTCTCTTCTCTCGATGCTATCTGTTGAAGCAATCCATTCCATTCCTCCTCTCTCGATTTCTGTACCTGCCATTGACTCTTCTTTTCTGCAGTTGAGTTCTTTCCATTGACTCTTTCCATGGCATTGACTCTTTCCTTTGGGTCTCACACTTTTCGTCCCTCCTCATTCATCGTCACCCAGACTCAAGAGGTTACTCAAGGCAGACTCAAGAGTTTACTCAAGGCAGACTCAAGAGGTTACGACGACGTCAACGGCGGAGGAAGACTCGGCATTCAGGCGAGAGAAGCGGAATGAAGGTAAGGAAAGCAAATTCAATCTATAAATCGACATCGACAACCATACTTACGAGGTTACTCAACTCAAATTCAAGCTATCCTGTTTTCCCCTCTATTGAAAACTCAAATCGAGGGGATTTTGGCCTGATAACCTGAGGTAGGAGTGACAAGAGTTTACTTAAAAGGTAACAACCAGGGATGTCTAGAGAACTTCTCCTCGATTAGCTATAGAAAGAGCTAGAGAGTAGTTTCGTTCTGTCCGGTCTGAGACCGGGTACCGCGTAAGACGGTATCCTAGTGAGCGGAGCAGTCTTAAGAACTAATCCGCGTTGGTAATAAGTTTCTAATTTCCTTCTGGCTGAAGGTAAAGTTGCATTTGACTTACTCATTTAGTAAGGTAATCGTACTACACTGCCTTAAAATAGTGACTGTGGGGGATTGGGAAAATGCCTAGGATAATGATAATCCTCCCAATCGTTTAGAAATTCTATGAATACCGGGGAGTTCGGGTCTATAATACCCAAAAGAACGGACTCAAAGCGCTCAGGGTCCACATTCTCAATGAATGCCGAAACGACTGCCCTAACATCTATTTCGTCAGGGTTATAGTCTAAGGACTTTAGCATAAGCGCGGCCTTCCTTATCATTTGCCTCTCAAATGAGACCAAATGATTACACATTTTTTGTTCCTCTATGCTCAGATTTCCCACTATAGGAATATTGGGGAAAAAAGCCCCATCCGAAGAAGGGAAACTGGCTGCTTCGTTTAGGTCTGGCGGAAGGAGTTGGTATGGTGACGGTGACAATAACCTTTTCTCATAAGAAGTTTGTGGAATTGACGGTGACCCTTGATGTGACTAAGGCAGCTTTACAGTAGGTGTGAAAATGGAGGGGAATTCTATTGGGCTGAAGGCAGGTGACTTTGGGTTAGTGTTCAGTGACAATGGTAGCTAACATTACATGAGATGCGGTTGGAAGCGAGGCTGCAGTCTTTCTATGTTTTTCCACTCTAACGAAGTTTCTCTGGGTGAGCTTAGATGACCCGAAGCAATGACCAACTCAATTCTCTCCGCCCTTTGCGGAGGAGTTTCTTTTTCTTAAACAGTCCCGTCTCGAACCGGAGGCACCCACTAGTAGTAGGGGGAGCCCATAATTGACCCGGGTAGGCGAGCTTCACAGCTAGGGGCTATAGTTACCAGTTTGAGTTACTTAGCGGGTATTCCCCATTAGGCTTATGCGGATCTCTCTCTCTACTACCAGGGAACGGGTTAGAATCCCGGAGCACCACAGGCCTAACTTATTATTCGATATAATGAGAAGCACCTTTATTGAACTAGAACCCTTATCCCCCAACTGATCTACCCAGTAATGTGATGAGTTCCGACCTCGAAGGCCCAATCCTTCGTCGTACGGAATGAGTATGACTTGGCTACAAGGGAAACAAAGCGCCCAAGAGATCTAGCTTCTTGGAGGACCGGTTGCTAGCCCCATCATCATCCCGAGCTTTTCACCGTCGGTCCCATGACTGCACGAGCCCTATGAACTAGCTCTTCCGTGTCCGCCGAACTGTACGATGGAGGGCGTTCAATTCGAGTATTGAATTTTCCCAACCGGGTGAGCACCGTTAATGTCTCTAGTAGATAGACTCTACAAGGAACCTGGCTCAGAGGAAGAAGGACATTAGTTTGAAGTCTCGAGTCTCTATCCCCTCTCTAGTGCTGCTTACAAGGACCGGTTTCCCTACTACCGTGTCATGGCGATATCTGCCTCGAAACCCTCGGCTTGCTTCGTCCCCTAGTGGTGGTTTCCCGTGGAGCGACCGTGAGTCAGGTGGAGTAGCCCTATTCCACTCCATCTACCTCCTGAGACAATAATCCACCAATAGATTTTTTTTTCGAGGTAAGGTAGAGGATAAGAGGTTTCCCTGGCTGTGGTGCTACGAGATGGCGATTTCTCGTATAGAAGATCACGGCTGCATTTAGGAGTGATCAATCTCACAAACTCGAAATTGATTAAGATAAGAAAGAATTGACAAGAGCCTATTCAGTTAGTCAGAAAGCTAGATCAAGAAAGCTGCGCCCAATAGAGCAACGCCTTGAGTAGACCGATAAGGTCTCGCGAAGCCGGTCACCGTACGCCTACGATCCTATCTGACTATTGAGGAGAGCTCTTTGATCTTCTTTCTTTTGTTCAATTGTGCGTGCTTTGCTTAACACATGCAATCGAAAGAATGTTCGATCATCAAACTACATCGTAAGAGAATAAAGCTGTTAGCAGAGGGTGGAGAAGTGCCACACCTTCGTGGATTGATCGAGTTGATTATTTTAGAGATTGGGTTGGTGTTCCGTTAACTATCCTAAGAGTGTAGTGTGGTGGTTGGGCCTACCCATAGAGGAAGGAGTTGGTAGCAGACAAGTTATTCAGCAATGAAACTGGAATGGCGTAGATTGACCGTTCACGAATCTGTCTTGAAGAGCGAGATCGTTATTGCATAGATAAGGTGCCTATCTTGACGCGGTACTTCCACAATGGGATCAGAAAAGTAAAGAAGGGGCTTTCCTTCCATCCTTGCTTAATCATCCTATCAATCATGGTAACGGATTGACTTTCTATCTTTCGGTAGCTGGTTTGACTGTTTGTGATCGAACAAAAGAAGAACAAGATATATCATAGTTAAAGTCAAATTGACGTAAGAAAAGAAAGTGAAATTAATTCACAAATCTTGTATTCTTTTGTGTAGCGTACGGTGTCTCGTGTCAAGTGAAAGGGCTTGCTCCAAACCATGAGATCCAAGAGAGTGCCCGGTCATCATCATTCCACTCCCTTTTTGGTCTACTTCGGTTACAACTTGATCCACGGTGCGATCAGACCAAGAATTTCGTATTCAAGGTTGTTTTTGTCTATCTGAGACTATCTATCTAGTACGATCGATCCAGTCATTCAGTACAGTCTCTTCGCTAGGTGTTTCTGGAATTATTATAGCAGGTCGGTCTAGGTAGTTGGTATTGCTCCTTCGTCTTCTTCGCCTAGCCTTTCTTTGGGACCTCTTCCCCCTTGCTATCCGGTCCAGTCCAGCGCCATTCACTAGTCTCAGTCTCAGGGACAAATGCACAGAAAGACTAGATATTTCGCTAGGAAAGAAAAGTCTTTTATCCGCTGGGAAAGGAGAAGGATATCCACCAGCTGAAAGAGGGGTAAAGAAAGGGTTTAAACCTATGATAAGAAGAGGATTTGGGGAGGACAGGTCTAACACCAGCCAAAGGAGATGGATAAGAGAGAGTTTAGCTAAAAGCCGGTCTTTGGCAAAGAGAAGATGGGCTTCCGGTCGGCAGTGGTTGGAGAATCGATAGCTGTCCCTCTTTTATCGTTAGAGAAAGGAGAGTTTTAAGAGCCCTCATGAAACGATAAAAATTGCTTCCCATCGTCTCACTGACCTTCACCCTGAGCGG
The DNA here is from genome assembly GCA_037974795.1 of Kaempferia galanga. Taxonomy (NCBI): domain Eukaryota; kingdom Viridiplantae; phylum Streptophyta; class Magnoliopsida; order Zingiberales; family Zingiberaceae; genus Kaempferia; species Kaempferia galanga. Next base: position 138,888 of record JBBPFP010000079.1, read on the forward strand.
CGTTCACAAGACTCTGCTGAATCGCACTACCCATGAGTGCTTTGCCAACTCTCTGGATATCCAACTTGCCATCGTGGGCTCCCCTCGGGAATGGCCTTTTACCGCTTTCTATGGTAATCCTGATACATTGGAGAGGTTATGAAAGAAAGGAATAATGCACCCAAAGCCAATCCCAGGGAACAGCCACGGCAGACCCAAGCACGCACCCCATACCCCCATACCCACGCGCACCAGACCAATCCCCATATTCCAGTACACCTTAACGAGAAGAAGAAGACAGACTCGCATCGCTAAGACTCTTTCCCGATTCGACTACTACTTACTTTTTCAGAACCTCGCTTTTCAGTCTTGCCGTCATCAAAAGGCTATTGATGAAACCCTCTCCGTACAAGTGCCGGATGGATTGTTGCAATTTTGTATGAGAGAGCTTCACCGCTACCTACCAACAGTCTGAGGTTCCCAGAAATAGGTGACGAGCCTCGAAGGAAGGAAGAACTAATAGATTTTTTGCCATTGCTCCTCTCCAACCAGTCTCCGTGCCGGAGGAAGGGTTTGGCTCCCCATCCTTAGAAATCGCCTCGACAGCAGAAATTTCCTCCGCTCGTCGAAAGGATAAGCTCGTTCGGGATGCTTTGTTTGATCCCAAAGAACAGAAAAAAGTCAGCTGTCTGCGCGAGCCTCGAAGATGGTGATTAGTGGCACTAATACACGGTTTTGGGAGGATAGGTGGATTGCTCACCATTCTACTTGACTTAGCTCAAGAAATGCCCAAAGACTGGTTGCAAGTTAGTACTCAGAGATGTGAGGCATGTTCCGGGCATCTCCCATGCCGTGATCAAAGAAAGAATAAGGAAGGAGGCACAACTTTTTGAATAAGACTCTAAATTACATTTCCTAGGGAAAAGAAAATTCTCTATCTCTGCATTTAGGTTAGCGCAATCAAGCTTTTTCATTTAACTTTGTGATATTTTCTTATATAAGGAGGGAAGAGTTCTTTCTTTCTATCTCTTTCTTAACGCCTTGTGTCTTTCTTCATTTAGTAAGATAGTTGATCGAAAAGCCCCCCTTTCTCATTTTTGGCGGGCTTGCTCTCATCTAAGAGAAAAGGTAGCCCAAGACCGATACCCACCCACCACTGTGACCCAAAAGAACATTCAGGAGAGCAAATCTGTAGAAGGTCGTTACCAAGGACATTTCTTGAAGCGGAAAGGCGAAGACCTTTTCGAGGTCTTTTGCATGCTTCCGAAAAGCTATTTAAATGCGATCGAGAGGCCTTGCCTTCTGAGCGAACTATTCGGTAGTGGGTCAAGGAAGCTCGAGAACCGGCCCTTTTTAGATACCTTTCTCTAGCAGTTTTCTTTGGTTAATGCCTGTGATTCTATATGTAAGCAAATTCTCATACATAGAGCGGTGCCATATCCCTAAAGGAAAAAACCAACTCATTCAAGACTGGGGTCTTTCCAAGGCAAATCCTTCTTTTTAATATCATCTTTTTTGAGAAATTGAATTTTTTTGATAATTGAGCACCTTTCGCGGTTAGACCATAGTGTACATGGTGACATGAAAAGCTTTCCTTTTGTGGCTAGACTCCTTTCGTATACTCTCATTAGCCGACTCGCTAAACATAAAACTCAAGCAAGATTCCACATTTCGATCAGAGAGAGCCTAGCAAGCGCCCCAGTCACTTGTCCTAGCGCCCTTCCACCAAGCTTTTTTAGGCCGACGCCTGCAGCCCCAAGTATACAGAAAAGAGCGGCACTACTGACCAGATATTTCTTTTTCCCGAGCCAGTCAAAACTTTCGTGGAAAGCAACCGCTAGAAGACCACTGGAAAACACCCGGAACCAGAGCATGTCGTGAAACGAAATTGACTCAAGTGAGAAGCGGGGTACGGAAGAGAGGGGTTGACCCCAACTAAGGGAACATCGGGATGCCATTGGCGCGAAAGCAATTCGGCAAGTAGCTCCCGGAAAGAATTAGGATGATGCAAGGCAAGGATACCCCAGGTATACAGTTGCCTTATTGCGGCTTGAACGATCCATTGGAGAAGAAATGGCGGGATGGGTTCAGTACGACGGAGGTGGCAGTGGCCAACACCCAATTTAAGCAAAATTACAAAAAAAACCTACCCTTAACTATTCCAGGTGGTGGAGGGTGGGGGATCCATTTTTTTTGAAGGGGCGGAGAGCTGAACGAAGGGAAGGGGCGGAGGCCATATCAAGTCTCAAGCGTAAGCATCTGGATAATCCTCGACAGAGTCATTAGGGGGTGAGGAATCAAGCTGAAAAGTGCTTGCTTGTAGACTCGTTCACAAAGGAACAGCGGAGTGGCAATCGAGATGAGTCCCGGGCTAATCCTTTATGATCCCACACTTTACCCTGGAAGAGCGAACCCACAACCGGAAACGAGAGTAAGCGCCGTTCAGAATCTTCAGAGGCTGATCCACTTTCGACTGAAAACCCCGTCGTGGTCGATGCATATCGGTCCCATCCAGAAGAAAGAGCTCAAGTAAGTGCCACTGGTTTAAAAACATTCCTTCAACCATGGGTCTCTCCACCTTCCATCCTTTCCATCGGAAAAAGATAGGACCAACCCCAATGCTTTACCTTCTCTTATTTATCTTTGAGGGGCATTGACTCCACCGCTCCTTCCATTTTTACCCGTTGGAAGGGGAGTGTTATAGTCATGCATCCCAGTTTGACTCGGTTGGAGAGAGAGACGCACGAATATAATAACAAGAGCGGATATTCCTCATCAACTGCGGTTACGAGAACAGTCTTCTATAAAAAAAAGATCTTATTCTTGCAAAACCCATTCTCGCTTACAGAAGTTATGAAAGGAAAAAAAGTTGTGCTCAACCGAGTTTGAGAGGACAATTAAAAAAAGAAGAAGGCAAGCGGTCCCACCCAATCATCGGTCAACTGAGGTTCGGCCTACTCTGAAACTCGCTTGCAGCCTCTCTCTAACACTTTCCTTCTCTCTATTCCTTTCTAACAGTTAGTTATCGGGTCAGGCTACCTAACTCCACCCTCCCTGTAAGAATCCTTCCTTTCTACGGCCTACAGACAGTCTTATAATGCCAGTTATGATGCTTGCATAGGCCCTAGAGATTGCCTTTTTGAAGTAATATGAATGGTAGACCTACGAAGAAGCTGCTACCTCTTCAATAAGACTTTTCTAAGTAACTCTTTTTGCAGCATATAGATGTTTTTAAAGGAGGTAGGTAGATATCGATTTTCTTTCAGAACCCCTTCGCCTATCGGCTCAGCTCTTCGCCCCTTCGCCTATCGGCTCAGCTCTTCGCCCCTTCGCCTATCGGCTCA
>JBBPFP010000079.1:150800-168348 GCA_037974795.1 Kaempferia galanga
TATGAAATCATACTCTTCCTCACCTGGCATTATGAAATCATACTCTTCCTCACCTGGCATTATGAAATCATACTCTTCCTCACCTGGCATTATGAAATCATACTCTTTGATTCCTACTAGACTAACCTAGACTAAAGGAAAGGAATTCAACCTGGCGAACCTGGCTCTTATCTTGATCTTGCATCTAAAAGGAGGATCAGCCTCCTACACGGGAAAGAGAAGCCCACCACGACTGCAAAGAGAAGCCCACCAGCCACCAGAGGGAAAGCGAGCACCGAAGATTTGGGTAGTGATGCCTCGCAACAATACTAATGGGAATTGAATCTTGGAATCTTGCGATGCGAAAGCAATTCGACTAATTGAATCGGAATCGTCACTACTCGTCACTAATACTAATGGGAATTGAATATTGAATCTTGCTCGTCCTTTCGAAAGCCTCTTGAAGAGCCTTTGACTCTTGTATGGTGCCTTCCAAACTCCAGAAGAGAAGATGAGATGATGCGTTCCTCCCTTTTGGCTTTTGGGTTTAGTTGACTTCTAGTTCATCTGCAATAGGCTCGTTTTAACTTAGTTCATCTGCACTGCAATAGGCTTTTAGGCTCGTACTTTCTTTACTTTAGCCCGAGAATTAAAGTTTAAGTTAATAGTAGTCGTTGGAACAGGTATAGAATCACTCTATCTCCTATAGGAGTCTCTCTCATCCCTAGTGCCCTATAGAGTCTCTATCTCTCTCATCCCCTATGTAGTCTCTCAGATGGAGTTGAACTCAGTCATCTCTCATCTGGAGTGGAACTAATTTGAGTCTGCAGTTGAACTCATTTTATTCAGAGTTTAACTCATTTTATGCCCCTCAGAAACCCTCTCGGATCTCTCACTTAACTTAATATGAAAGAAACCCTAGATGAAAGAAACCCTCTCGCACTAAAGTCAAGGAATTGCCTACTAGACGGAATTCAACCTGGCGAACCTGGCTCTTGCTCTTCTCCGAACCTGGCTCTTTATCTTATCTTTTCCGTTTTCCTTAGTGACCCTAAATTCGTGAATGAAAGATCTTAGGCAGCCATTGCACTTACTAAATGTAAGTCTTCTAGGGACCATTCCGGACCACCTAATATCGTAAATTGTCTAAATTCTCTTTCCTTTGGGGAAAGATAATTTACGACTAGACTATATTATATTAAGTTGGCGTTGCAAATACACTAAGGGTTGGTGCTTTTTCGATTAAAACAGTCATTCAAGAAAAAAGTGTTCTATAGTACTAATGTATAAGAATAAGTAGAAGAAAGAAAGAAGATACATGTGTTAAGCATATCACTGGAGTGAGCCCTTCATGAAAGGATCTGAATAGGTGAATAGGACTATCTTAGTACGTACCATTACATTTCTTATACGTATTTTCGTATCTTATACGTATTTGGATTCGTTAACGAAGTGAAGTATCTTATACTCGTACTCGTAGCTAAATAAGTGAAGTATCTTATACTCGTAGCTAAAAGCTAAGAACTTAGCGATTGAAAGCTAAGTCCCTCGCCTCGGTTCACCGGTTCACTTCCTTCCTAAGCGATTGAAAGCAAAGAAAGATTGGTTTGTTACTTCAGTTACTTCATCGGACGGGTTTGTTCTTTCATCGGAACTATACTGTAAGAGTCAGCTGTAAGTCTTTCTATAACCATAGGAACTCTCCTGTAAGTCTTTCTATAACCCGAAGGGCTGGGATGCGTGCCAGGTTCGTCCAGTTCCCGTAAGACCGGTTCACTCCTAAAGAAAAGAAAGCGTAAGACCAGACCGGTTCACTTCGAAAAGGAAAAGTAGCGAGGCCTCGTTCGGTTAATTCAATTAATTGGAGGGATATCGGATCGCTTATATAATAAATATAGTTAGGGATCGCTCTTATCGCTCTTATATAATATAGTTAGGGATCGCTTATCTTATATAGTTAGGGAATTCTAGTTAGGGAATCCAATTAAGGGATCGAAATTAGGCTCGACCCACGTACACGTCAAGTGAATGGAAAGAGTGAATGCCAAAGCCATGAACGACCTGAGAGGGAAGTTTCGCATCGGAATCGACAGATTCAATTCCTTGACTTTAGTCCGAGAGGGGAGGGTTTGTTGAATCTGAAGTTCTTTAGTAAGCAAGAGAGTAGTAAGCCGCAAGCCAGTTCGGTAGCTGTCCAACGGGCAAAGAGTAGCATTCCGCTCTTTCAATCAATCAAGCGTGCCAAGCGAATCGGCTTTAAGCATAGTGCGAGAGCACATGAATCAACTAGTTGTAGTCTAGCTTTTCGGATCTTTGACACTAGGAGTACAGAGAATCGGCTGTTGCAAGCCAGTATCCGTCCAAGGCGGTTGTTAGCACGACTTCTGCTTTATATCATATGTATGACCAGCAAAACTCATGCTGACTTTTTCCCTGCCTATCCTATGGGAGTTCCGAAACGGGCATTCTATGAACGGAGATCTAGCCAATTGTCAAAGTGTCCTCGTCTAGTACCCAGTCTCATACCTCTTGTGTGATGGTGCTACATCTCGTTCTTTTTACCTCACCTACCGCCCATGCCTTAGGCAATGAAATAGTTCTGGATGGTAGGTTCTTTCTTCGAAGTGCTACACACCACTACCTGGGGCTTTCTCTCTCTGCTCTCATTGCCCCCTATTTGTTGCCATTCTTTCCTCAGCGCGGTCTGTGCCTTTCTGAGTTAGGGCGCTTTCTTTCTCTCTCTTGGTCTAGTGTGCTTCTCCTAATGTTGATACTATCCATGAGCTGCACACTTATCACTCGTACCTTTGTAAAAGGCTCAAAAAAAAGTACACAGAGTTAGGCTTGTCTCAAGATTGACAGATTGACTAAGGGGAATTAGGATCCGTTTTGGTACCATGGAAGAGGTAGGTTATCCCTGAAAGAGGGACTCGGATAGGAATAGAGAATAGAAGAGCAAGCACAGTAGCAGGCTCAGCAGAACGGGAGGAGCCCAGGACTCGCAGACGAATCTCTTCAGATAGTTGCTCTGAAAGTGCAAGATATAGAGTAGGCAGAGGTGTGCAGGAGCTGGCCTCTGATGGACTCAAAGGCGAAGGTGCATGAGGAACTGAAATAGACGTAGCTGATCTCGGGCCTTCTGCTGCTTCTTGGCACAGCCACAGGCAGAATATATAGAACATAACTCCTCCCCCCATGGAGGAGAGCAGGTGCCAATGGTCCTCATTATTGTGTCAAACTCCAGGATAGGCCGATTGTCAGCCTGTTCAGCTGACCCCAGAGGACACAGCATCTTTCTTCTCGGCGGCGATCACCGTCGCATAGTCGCAAAGCTTCGTCGTGCCATACACCCTCTCAGCAGCTATCCACACAAGCATATGATGTGTGAATAGAGGCCAAGAACTCACAAAGGAGAGGTACGAGCATCGCGACGTGTAGACGGGGCGACGTCGTCACAACCGATGACCTATAGCCTTATTGATCATGACTATATGGTAATTGAAAGACTACAGAACAAAGTATGAACGTCCAGGAAGTAGCAAAGGCACTCTGACAAGAACTAACATAAAGCTGAGTGGCCGAACAACCCTGCAATCATACCATACAGGACGTCAGGATAAGAGGTAAGGAATCGGTAGCAGCCTTGAGATAAAAAGAGAAGAATTTGATCTTTCCTCTAAAGTACTGCAACGGTTGGGTCTGGTTATAGGTACCATCCATTCAAGACCTTGCCAAAACCGTCATGGCCCAGTATAGGCCGTACCAAGGCCTGATACAAGGGTGAGCCAATAGCGAATAAGAGATTCTTCCCTGCTCCCTCTTCCACATTCAAGGAGGATGAGTGGTTAGGGCACCCTATGAATCTGTGGCTAAGTGCGAGTCCAACTGTTTGACTAGCCAAAAGAATGGGAAGACGCCGACCAGATAGATGCACAGGTCAAGCGAAGAGAGAAAGATATGCTCATTTAGGCGCACTTAAGGAGTTTCACTTCATCTTGATCCGTCTCTAAGCTAATCTCTGATTTCGAGAGTGTCAATGGTCACGTTTTGAAGCAAACATTGCCTATCCCACTGAATGAGATAGGGGATCACACTTTCCCGCCTAAGCCTAATGACTTGACTCCAACTCCAGACTGGCTTTATAGCTTTCCTGGGCAGACTGACCTAAAGGAAAGGTGCGAGTGATAACGACGCGGTCTCGTTACCGCAGCAGATTCTAGTGTATTATTGCGTGAATGGCGTCTCCAAGTACTAAATGGTCTTGGATTTGGGGCGAGTAATAATAATAAGTGAGAAAATATTCGACGCGAAGCCGAAACCACAATCATTCTCTTTATTTTATTCTCGGTGGGTAGAATGAAAGAATACTCTTGGCTATGCTTCCTATTCTACGGTAAGAGGATTTCAATCAATTAGTTTTTTGATTTTTATTCTCCCGTACTAGATTTGAATCTTTCTGCTCTAGGTTCCAGTGAGTGGTCACAACAGGTGCCCCATCTAACAACTCTTGTATGGTGACATCCGGTGACATAGCAACCGCATAGTACCAACGAACCAAACGCAGCAACACCAGCTCTTCATCCAACTCCTCAACAAAGTGTATTCAAGCATGTCTTTCATACCAGGCATCTCTACAACTGCGCTCCCTAAGATTAGCAGCACTTTCAGGTCTTGTTAGCTTAGGGCATGGTAGGGAGAGCGAGTCAGACTAGAGGAAAGACGGGATTTCTATTTCTTTATTTTTTATTCCAGGGGAGCTTTCCTTTATTACTGTATAGCCTTATCCTTACCTTATTATAGTCGATTGATTCGGCATTATCAGCCTTAGGAATAGGAATCGATCTAGATGCGGCATTACCAGTCGAATAAGCAGTAATTCCTCTTTGCGTAGATGAAGAAAGGTTGGGCTAGGTGTTCTTCCCTTAGAAAGGAGCTGTTCGCCTCGAGGTTTTCCTCCCCAACCTGTGACAGGTCTTCTCGTCTCACCTTGTTCCTTCCTCATCCCTAGAAGGGGCCCCTTCTTCCAAACCTTTCTTTAGCACTGTCCTTCCTTCTCTCCGGCAGCGAGCTTATTCTGACCCCACCGTCCTGTGCTAGTGTCAAAGCAAGAAGGAAGTACGTCGAGAGACCTCCCAGTCAGCATAGAAAGAGAACGGAGCGAAGGCAAGCATCAGTATCCGCGCTAGCGTAGCGGCACTATAGCTTCGAATCTGCTGTCCTCAATGACTCGGCTAGTGAAAGAGAATCGGCATCCGGCTTTCGATCCGATGTCAGGTGCAAAACAAGTCCATCTTTCTTAAATCTGTCCCTAGCGTGTCACGTGCTTGGTCGACTCTTTCGTGTGATTGTTAGTGAGCCGAATTCGAGAGGAAAGTCCAACTGCCGATATCCCGAAATGGTTTATGGAGAGCATTCTGACATCAGTTATCGCGGAAGACTCGACATAGTAGCTCTCGCATACAAAACATCGATTCCGGTGCCCCCGGATGATCCAACAACCCCTCGATTCCTGCCGTGAACGGCCGCTTTCAGTGAGTGTGAGTTTGATGATCGAACATTCTTTCTATTTGCTTGCATGTGTTAAGCATATAGCTAGCCTTACAGAGTCTTAAGTCTCAATCACAGACAGAGGTCTTTGGCTTGCATATGGCACATGATGTTCTATGCTCATTGTACACGATATTCGTTTTTCAAAGAAATGAGTTGGGACAGGAAATCTCTCCTTCGTCTAGTTCTTTCCTCTTGTTTGTGTTTGCAACGCCTCATCTACTTTCTTCTTTCCCCCGAAGGCATATCCCATAGGAGCTAAGAGGAGTGCTTCCTCGCTAGAAGCACGACTCGCAGCCCAACCTCTGCCACTCCTGCCTTGTTAGCTTCCTCAACAGCTCCCATGGATTGAACCGTCCGTCTCGTGCTGTATCCGGAAAAGAGTCGTTACGAGACTACGCGTCGACCCGTGCTACAAAAACAAAGAAGTCCTAACTTGCATACCCCAAGCGCGGCAGCCCATTCCTCTCTGCCCTTGTGCTTACCCGAAAACCCTTGCTCGGATAAGAGTCGACCTTTTCATGCCTGACTGTGCCATCCTCTTTCTACCAACCACTAGCCCGCATCATTCTCTATTCATTTGCATGCTAGTCGGAACTCTCTAATCAGACCTTTAGTAGAGAGCGTATTCCCCATATTCTGTCACTCTTATGAGAACAGTGCATGGGAGTAGAGTACTCCCCATAATCAAAAGGAGTGAATGGTCATTCTTGTGTGGGTTCGACTCCCCATCACTCTTGAGGGATTTTGTGGATAAAGATGGTCGGGTATTACCGGAAATTATAACCCATAGTGCCGGTCACTCTCCCCGAGATGATGTCTCCCAGTAGGAACTGTTTTGTATCCGAAAAGAGCAGTGTTCTCGATTCTATTTTATAGTGCAGAGAGCCAGGGGAAGGCATCCATCAACTCGTACATGTGGAGAGTAGGGGACTATAGAGTCCCAGGGTAGGCACCGGGCTCACCATCTGTGCAGGTGGGTTTCTATAGAACATTGAGATACTCCGATGGGAGAACATCGTCAACCTATGATCGAGGAGTATACTCATATTGACTCCTCTGATAACGTTGTCTTGAAAGTCAATCTTGACGAAGAGATGAAAGTCGGTTCTCAGTTCCCGAATCAGCTGTTGTTTGTGATCGCGCTGGTAGGAATGCAGCTTTTGTGCCCGGCGATGGTTTGGGTTTGGAATGGCCCCTTCTTCTATGCCCGCTATGCCGTACCTGGGATAGCTCTTAGTTGCCCGACGAAGTTCTCTGACTCGCTCTTCGACGCAGGATTCTAAATCGGCTGTTTAGCACCCGTAAAAAAAAAAAAAGAAGGAATGGAAGTGTTGTGACATTTGGTGGCGAGCCTTGATGCACACCGTCGATTGGACCTGGACCCATTGGCCTTATAGGGATTCCCTCCCTGCCTTCTTCGTCTCACTGAGCTACCAATCATTCCCAATCTTCCAGCCCGAAAGAAAATAGAATCGATAGCCTGGCAGCTAATAAAAGAGTTGAAGGTTCGTAAAAGCCACTCCTTGAGATTGGATTAGAGAAGCGTAGTACGTATAATCGAAACTCATTGCAAGTTGTGATAGCGGCCAAAGGAAGTGATTCATTTATTTACCCACTTTCTTTCTCTAAACTACTGAATATCGTGAAAGCATTCCATACCATACGTAGGTTCATTCCAGATGAATAAAAGAATGAAAAGCCGAAACCAAGCCATTACTAAGATCCGTTCCTAGCTGCATGTCTTCTTTACATGTCTTAGGGAAGGGGCTGTCCTTATAATAAAGCCGAAAAAGCCGGTTGAACGATAGGGCCAGGAGCTGAAAGCCGCTTGAACGAGTTGACGAGGTTCAGTAGGTCCCACGATGAATGAAGAGGAGCGGAAAGGCTCGAGCCAAGATCATAGGAGTGAACCTTCTGAATGGCCAGCTCGGTTTAAGGCAGGGAGTGACTCTCCCTTTAAGGCCGGTTTCGCTTTAAGTGAGGAGACAAGAGCTCTCGAACTTAGAGAAGTTCTATAGGCGAAAAAAAAAACTTTCTATAAAGGGGAAGAGTGGCCACTCGACCGACTATCATGAACGAAGTGAGGGAAGGAGTTCGGATTAGATCCCTTAGGAGAGAGACGAACGGTATTAAGAAATTGAATCAGGTCTTTGACGATCCAGTATTAGCTAGCAAGTGTATGGACTCATACTTGGATGACTCCCTAGTGGCCAGAGAAGCCTTAGCTTCACCCTTGGACGTATCATCTACTCTCTCTAGCTCTCGACTTGACTAGAACATTTCTTTAGCTCTTTTGCCTTAGGGGCATCAAGAACCGGAATGGATATCACATATGCCCTTATCTTTGATCCATAGCTAACAACTCACCGTACCAAGCGCGGCAGCCTCGCCCCCTCGGGAACGGAATCCTACCCTTTTGATATGTCAGCCGCCCAGATGGGACGAGACTCGTTCGGTCAACAGATACTAAATTAGACCTCGTATTCAGTATTATCAGGACTCCCAGACCAAGGGAAGAAGTGCTCTCTATAGCCTTTATCTACTATGTGTTATGAAAGTGTGGGCAAAAGGGATATAAGCAGCAGTGGAATCCAGCGGCAGGATAGACACGAAAGCGGGATTCAATTACTTATGAAAGTGAAGGGATGAAATCAATAAATGGAATAGGAGAGGGAGTTGTCGTCCAGCCCTAGTCTTTCGCCTTATAAGTTCTTCTCCGCGCGATCCAGTGCCGTTGCAGCCAATGATCAAAGCAGTGAAAGACAGTGTGCCATTCTAGCGCGTGTAATTCCTTCTTCCTATTAGGATTTGCAGTACTAAGCTAAGCACATGCAGTAGTTGTTTCGGAGGAATCAACTTGAAGTGCTTCCCCATCTTGCTTGACTCAAGTTTGAACTTTCTTACTTGACTTATGGATCAAATTGAATCGAGATTACTCTACTGAATATGAATAGAGGAGAGGGATGAAGATGAAATAGATGAAGACGAGATTTCTATCTTTTTACGTTACGATATGTCTCTGGGTTGCCCTAAATAGAGGGATTCTAATGGGATTTCTTCCTCTCTTCCTCTTAAGCGAGAAACCTATCCAATTGCTGCAGTTTCCTATTCTTTGCCGCTTTATAACGATAAGTTTCCGATGGATAAGCCGTAGCCGTGGAAGGAAGACTCTGGCTAAGGCATTGGAGTGACCCTAATAAGAGGACTCCTTTATAGATGTATTTTAGCTGTCGCCGGTTGTTAGCACTATGAATCTTTAGTTAGCAACGGAAAATGGTGAAATTGACCGATGATGGAGCGTCGTCAGGATAGAACCAAGGAAGACAACTGAATACCGGGAATTCTAAGAGAAGGATCTCAAGAGATAAATATCGTGCGGGCATTGAGCTCGCCTATCATAAGTATGAGTTGAGAGAGCGAGATAGAGACAAATACCCAATGGGCGGTTAAAAAGCTTTCCTACACGCCCTTCTTTCTGTCTTGCAGCCTTGATGCTCAGTTCTATTCTCCCGAACACCCGCTCTTGCAAGGCTAGCCGGGAGGGAGGTTTTCGGGTTTGGTTTGCCTAGATAGGAAGTGCGCTTGGAGTGCTTCTAGTAACGAAATTGAAGTGCAATATCTTTCTGTTTATGGGGTATTATTGCTTCTTTCTTCGGCTTAAAAGCTAGAGCCTGTGCTTCGTTATCAGTACCTGTTTTAGAGCGCGATATAACCTCGTTGTTCGCCTCTCAATGTCCAGGTCTTTCCCCTGCCCTCTCTCTCGATGTGGTGCCTTTCATTCTGCTTTGTCAACACTTTCTCGCAATGCAAGCAGGAAAGGAGAGGCAAAGTTCCCATAGTAGGTAGGCCAGGCTACGGTTCCATTCCCCTCTTCATCTCCGGTCCGGTCAAAGGGCTAAGTTGGGGACAGCTATGCTACTTCTTTGCAATCCCTGTGCGATCAAAGCAATCCTCTTAAGTTGGGCGAGAGTTTGGGAGAGGCAGCTGAGTCCGAGGTGGTCATGGTAGGAGCAGATAAGATCTTGAGTAGTGTTTTTTTGAATAGTTCATAGGATAGGAGCGGTCAGACATGGAAAGACCGCTCGGTGAGTGGGCTCAGAAACGGACGAACAAATAGGCGGAGGATCGAGATCACGGAGAAGAAGGGTCAGAAGTGCACCGCTGCTATGCCTACGATGCTCGCTGGGGAGTTGTCAAGGCGGAGAGTCGGGTTGAGAGAAAGAAGGAGATTCATAGGTCGTTGTAGTGTATGGAAAGATCTGACCTCGCACACCAATCACACGAGAACGGATTCATTCCGATTTGATTCTCATGTGTTCAAATCTCGCAGCTTCATTTTCGGGTAGTCTTCCTTCCATATCAGATAGGGGAAGCCCACTCCTAGGTGGAAAGGGATTAGCTGGCGAATGAGCATGAGTTCTCGGACAAGAAGACGAGATCAGAAGAGGCAAGTGCAATAGCTGAGTCACCCCAGGGAGCGACCAGCGACGTAAAGACTATGAGGGCAGTTGAGCAGGTCACCTAGCCTATTCTACTATCCAAAAGAGGACTAGAAGCGGGGCTGAGACCAATGCTTTTATATTATGCTCGTGAGGGACCGGCCCATCTAGTTGAATGAGTTCTGACCTCTTCTCAGACCGTGATTAATTAGTTCTCGTCGCCGTTTGCCCACTGAGCTCTTTCATTATAACTTTGAACTGAGATTCGTGAGTCACTTCACTATCATGGGTTCGAAAAGAAAGATTACCAAGAACTGAAGACAGTAGGAGAGGCAGAGGAGCGACTCTTTCTTTCTCAACTCCTCAGGGTGGGAATCCTCTTCCGAAGAATGCAAGGTATAAGATCGTGCAAGGCAGAGTGCTCATAGTGACCTGTGATAATAAGAAGGCAGAATGTACGGGAGAAGAATAACACTGACCATTCCTTGATAAAGTCAGATGATCTCTTCTGCCGCAAAGATCATGAATCTTTATATAACTCATAAGAGGGTCTCCCCGGGCAAGGGCTCAGGTAAGAGAAAAGGAATAGTGTGAGTGCATGTACGAGACCTTCGCTTTAGAGAGCACGCCAGGGTGTGATCCGAATCATATTCAGAGCGGCCAGCCTCATGCTGATCAGGAACTTCCACTCTGTCAATTCAAGGCTCCCCACAAGAGTGCACATGGGACTAGAATCCTCTCACCAAATCCATGAATGTAGGATGCCGCATGTCTTGATACCTGAACGGCCCTAGTCTTCTGTCTACAGCATCCCGACAAGTTCATAGAAGGGGAGTCCAACTACTGAGAGCATCAGAATCGCGAGCACTAATTGCTGCTATCCTACTTCCAAGGTACTGAGTTGGTTCAGCTGCGGGAGAGGTTCTCAGTGGTCCGCGGGCCGGGCTGGCTTGATCTGCTTCTTTTTCTTTTGCTGGAGCCGAAGATTCACATTCAAATGCCCGGGTATATTAAATTGAGTGCCACAAGTCTCTGATCCACCCTGAGGGGATATGTGGTAGGCTCGAGTTGGTCGACCCCTTCCCGAATGGGCAGGCCTTCTCCATTTGAGTGTTTTTAAGTTAGAAAGAGAGGAGCTAATATTGTGATAATGACGCCTCGACCCCCACGGAGCTGTCCTAGTGATCATACTTAGACGGGTAGAGTGAGAAAATATTCTACGCGGACTATAAACTTATATCTGCAGCTCCTGCTCCCCTCCGAGCCCACTCCGCGGTTAAGGTTCCGGTTCTTGAGAGTTTATTCCCGGACTTGAGTGAGAAGTCAATTCCTTAAAAGAAGAATCGGACTCGGGGGGTCACTTCATGTTGCTTTAGCCCGTTCAAGTTCTCACTTCCTCGTACCTTTTCTTTTGTTCGCGAGAGGGACCGGACTCTAATGAGGAATCGATCCAACCAAACTAGTTGATAGCTTTCTCTTTCTCGGGACTCATAACATATTAACGCTTGTCCCCTGCGGGTACCCCTCTCTTTATCCGCACCTTTTGTTAGCGAAAGGCCGGCCTTTTTAGACTGAGTGAATGGTCATTATCTCTCCTTCAGCACTTATTCCATATTGAAAAGTAGGGTTAAGGGAAGGATTGCAGCTAGATAGTAGGCAGAGGGGGAGAGAGCTAGCTACAGTATTATAGAACAAGTAACATATAATAAGATGCAATGCCCTGTTAGGGACGCCACTTTAATTCTTTTCGAACTAATGTCACATCTTCTACCTTGACAAGACAGATACAAAAGGAAAGTCAGGCTGCCTGGCGTACGGAAGGTAGCGCTGTGGAAGCAGCAATCCGCGCATAGCCCTTTCTTGGGCAAGTGAATCAGAATACGTGAAGGTTTGACATTACATTAGAATCAGCTGTTGGGAACATAGTATAGGAATTGAGAGACCTTCCTACCAAAGATTCTTTCTAAAAGCAATTCCTTAGTGAGTCCTACTCGAAAGGGGGTGAACGCACTACTAGTCTACGGGCTACAACGGCCTAACAATAACTCATGAACTGAGGGTCTCGTCAGATAGCTCGACCTTAAGGGCATCGTCAGATGGCTCGAAATACAGATAGGGTCTTCCCGTCGCCTTAGTCAGTTTTTTGGTATGGATAGATCTTTCGTTGAGCTATAGTCTATGCTAAACGTTAGAAAGAAAGTAATCTCGTCATTTTAGTTTCTCTTTTTAACTCTTTTTTGGCTCAAAATACAACTTACTAAACTCGAATCGTCATTTTCATTCTAAACTCGAATCGTTATTTTTGTTTTTTGATCGACCATTCAAAAAGTCACACACTACGAAAGATCTATCCCTTCCCTTCCAATCATTCGGTTGAAAGAAAGGACTAGAATAGCTAGATGGGATGGGCAATAAGCACCAAGAAAGAAAATGAGTTAGGTCTGGATTAAGAAATAACCGGTAGTAAGGTCAGCTGGGAAAGAGCCGAAAGATCAATTTAATCTTTCCTTGCTCGTACTGGGAATGCTTAGTCGCAGCCTCCCACTGCCGTCTCGGTCATTCGGTCAGCTACTCTCTATCTATAAAGGAATCAAAAACCTCCCCATAGGCTCGAGACTGCTTTGCCTGCTCTCGGGCTCTCACTGAAAATAAAAAAGAGATATTAATTAATCAAAGGTCCAACTCGATTCTAAGACTAGAGATTCCTATGTTCTTTTCCTTTTAGGTTCTACATTTTATCTTTCAATTTATAGAGTCCCATCCTTGTTGTAGCTAGGTTAAGAAAAAACCTTTGGATCTGCATCACGAATCTTGATTGTTCCAATTCTTTTATTGTTTGTTCTCTTTCTTTCATCGAAAACTGTCTATTCTATTATTATACTTATTACTGTACGACCAACCAATTCCAACAAATGAAAGGATTCGAACCTTTTCTACAACCATGAAAAGGGGCTTTCTAGATTTCGCATCTAATTGAATTGTAGGAATATGATAATATCTTTCATGAATTATTATAACCCAACTCGTCGGACTCACACTTTACCAGATCTTCAGTTTCTAGTCTGAAGCCAGTAATGTAAAGAAAGCCTATACTACAGTAATTTGAGGAATTTGATATTGAATGGCACATGGTTCTGCATTGACAAGCAAGAAGAAAGGAAGAAAGAAATTTGTCTCACTTCTATATTGATTGAAACTGCGTTGCTGTGTCAGAAGAAGGATAGTTATACTGATTCGGTATACTCTAAGGACACCCTCAGTACAGTACACTATTGAAGATCTCACAAAGATGAAATCTCAGTGAATTTCCATTTACTGATCCCATCTTTCACAGAATCGATCCCCCCCTTTGACTGTACATGAATATGTGGAGCTCAGCATGTCTGGAAGCACGGGAAAACGTTCTTTTGCTGATATTATTCGAGACTGGGTCATTAAAAAAAAACCTATACCATCCCTAGCAGGAAAGTCTCATTGAGTTCCCAGCTTGGCCTACGCTACGATCGTTAGAACTCCTTCCAATCGGTTCAAAGCCGCAGATCAAGGTTGTATTGTTGTGCTTTCTCTTTGTCTAGAAGACTAAGTAGTTGACGAGGTATCATTTCCTGACTACTAAAAGGCAACAAGCCTTGTTGCCAGTCTCGCATAGCGAAGAAAGGACTTGTCTCATTTAATTTGAGGGCAAAAACCCAACCTGGTAAAGAGGGTAGGTGGGTGGGGAAGGAAGCGCGAGATCCGGTCATTGAGAACAAGATATTGAAAGCTTCAAACTAGTAGTCCTATAAGGTATCAAAATAGAGCTTCCAGAGGCAAGCCGAAGCATAGAAGGTTTCTCCTAAAGAGTCTCTCTGAGTAGTCTATCAAAGCACAACGAGAATGGCTCTGACTAAGCATCTGGTGAGGGATCAGCTGTGAAGCTAGAAAAGCCAGATGAGGCTGGTGACAAGTTCAAATTGTACTTTTTGTGACCAATATCTGATCGAGAAATGAGTTGATGAACCCTCATGGGTGGTCTTACCAGAGGTAGTTCTCCATTTTTCGATGATCCAACGCGCTAAGGGAATGAATGTTCTCAGTATTCACCACTACCAGTGGATGCTCCTTGATTCTTCCTTGAAAAGAGGATCTAGCCCTGCCTGCTTCGGAAAATGCCTTGCTGGCGAACTATAGAATAGTACCTTTTCGGAGGCATAAGGCCGCGTTAAGTCCAGTGTGCTAAAAATATGGCCGTTGATCAAGGGAATTGACATTGCGACTCCTAAAGAAGAGGGGCCCCCTCTAATAGTACTTTATGATAGGAGTTAGCGAGCATACTATCAACAAGGGGCTTTCGCACACAGACATTTTTGACAACTTCCAGGATGTGTCCTAAAATAGGTGTACACAACACAAATTCGATGAGAGAAACTACCCGGGGAAGGGGCTCTTTAAGCTTATGCTTAATGCCTGCTGCTCTGAAATTCTAGTTTTCTTTAACAGCCTCGTAACCTGGGCTTCCGCTTTCTTCATAGAGAGAGGTGATAGTTTAGCATCTTTATGTTGCCTGACTCCTAAAGCCTTCGAGGTTTTCAACACCGAGCCTTTCCTAGCAATTAATTTGACCTGGGTCCTTAGACTTCTGACTAACATTCTCCTGATGAGAACGTCGACTAATCCCAACTAACCGGTTATCCAGTACCTCTTACTGGACTTGGTTGAGGGGGTCCAGAAGATGGGAAAGATAAGGAACCCAGTTTTGTACCTGGTGTTTACACGTTTGGAAGCCTGGCTCAGGTTACCAAAAAGACCTTGATCTTCTTACTTGACCACCATCCAAAATCTGAACCTCCACTCCGGCATCCAATGGTACAGAGTGAAGGTCCAGGAGATCTTCTTCATGGCTTTGAATACAGCTGAGAGCATTCTGTATAAATTGTTCCATTGTAGCTGGGCTAGGAGTTAGTAAGTGTTTGAGCTCCTCCTCCCTGGCTTTCTGTCACTTTTATGGGCTAGTTTCCTTCTAAAGAATCCGCCCGTCTCCCCTTGCCACTCTGGCGGCCTTTCTGGCCCATCTCATCCGCTTTTTCCCATATCTTCTGTCAATAGAATCCGTTTTTTAATCTTGATCCCTACCGCTACTTTGTCCTGGCCTTGGTCCCTGCAGATCTTCTCACATGACGGTCAGAAGGCTTTTGGGCAAAGGAAAATGATAGTCGCATCCCGTTCCTCGCAACATGATTATCAAAATCGCATTAGCTTTCCTCCGTGTCGCTGACGTCAGCCCCTACTTCAATTAAAGCTCGCTCAGTGTCCGGAATCGGGACCCGGGTGGACCATGGTAACTCGGCGAGTCACTGACTCACTTCGTTCCTTGCCTCCCATACTCACCTCAACCTGCTTTCTCTTTTTCTTGTTTTAGACTTGTTTCTATGGGCCCCCCTGCTCGAAGAGATGGTCATCTGTGCTTCACAGCTACTGGTGTCATCACCCTGCAAAGAGGTATTGGTAAATCGATTCAGAGGCCCCGCACAAGAATTGTGTTTTAGGGTGGGTGAATCACCTGTGAGGTACGAAAAACGGACGTATGGGCAGACTTTTCGTCGGTAGATCACACCGAGCGCTCTTGGTCAATCCTCCGAATGAACAAGCAGACCAAGGAAAGTCAAGTGCTCGCTTATAGTCACACCTCTGTCTTTAGCCCCTGCTCAAGCGTCCCAGCCCTTTTACCGCTCCGTGGGGGTTTGACTACTCAGAAGAGTGAGACTTGGCTTATACGGGCGGACATGTTGTATGGAGATGAGGGGAGTTCCGATAGAGGGTGGGAGTTTAGAGATTCGAAGACGTGTATCTATCCGTACGAAGCCAGGGATGCGTCTGCCCTTGCAAGTGCAGGTGGGTATGAAACGACCCGTGGTTCAAGAGAAAGGTTTCGACGCTGCGGGATTGGCACAAGGCTTTTTGTGGTGGCCTCTAGTGCAAGAAGGAATGCAGATGGGGCCTCAGTAAGCTCTTGACAGTACGTTCGGTTTCTTCTCCCGTCGATTGAGGGCATTGGGTAAAAGGGGAATGGGTGATCGATGAAAGAAATCTACTCCTCAGTCTGATAGCGGTCAGGTCTGATGGCTGTCGGGCAATCGCTCCTAGGCCGTTGAGCATGCCGGTAGTCAATTAAGAGTTCGGAACGACACTAACACATCGGAAAGTTAGCCGTACCGGCTCTTCCCAGCTTCCTAGCTTAGTTGGTAGCTGACCTAACCTACGCTCATCTCACTCCGGCCTTGCTTCTTAGCGCTCCCTGGAATGAAATAGTCTGGTTTGATAGAACCAGGGACGCGGGAACAGACTTTGATATTCTACGATCTGATGTCGTCTATTTAAAATCGTCAACAATCGGAGTTCTCCCGAACAGCTCCTAGTCTTAGTTAGCTCTCCTAGCTGCACTAGAATAACTATTATAGTTGAGTATGGCATCAGTCAATCTTCTTTGCACGAGCATTGAGGGAGAAAATAAATAAAGAGTAAGCAAGTAAACTACCGCGTGGGTGATATCTTTACTGAGGTTTTTCCTACCTCCCCTAGCGGGGAGAATGCCTTACTTGGAATCTCAAGCATTCTTCCTTCTTCACTTGCACAAAGCCCTTCTGTCGCGAATACAGTGCAAAGATTTTCTTCTATCTCCTTTGTGTCAGTTTCAGAATCAGTAATCGGATGCTATAGAGGAAGATTCAAAAAGTGTTGATATGCCAACTAGCTCAAGTCCCACAGTTGATTCAATAGCTGTGTTCTCTTTATATCTATCAATGAGGGATTTCTGGACTGGATCAAAGAACTAATTCTTTTTGGTCTGACTCCCTGGTTCCCATCTTTTGTCCAGAGCTAAAACGAGTTATACAGCCATATTTAGGTAACAATAACCCCTTTTTCAACCATCTGACAACCATACAAAAAATTTCTTTGGTATTTCAGAGGAGCCCAAAGGCTCTCTCTATGAAATCCTACGGTCATATCTTTATCCTAAGGGCTATAGAACTCTCGCAAGCATTAAGCCGTCGAACTACCGACTCTATAATAAGCTTCTACGTGCTATATTCTCTTCGCCTAACACATTCAACTACCTTTTCTTGCAACAAGTCCGACTGCTGCTCTTGTCTGTTTCTAGTCTCTTTTTTTGCGGCTCTCCTTCCAGGAAAGTCATTACCGTTAGCGTACAGCACCCCTCGTAAGCAACTCGACTACCCCTTACTTAGGCCTCCGGCGCGCACAACAACCAAACCAAAGAACGAAGAGCTTCATCAGACCAACAGTCGTTCAAAAGGAAGGACCCTTTGTTTATAAAGTTCTCACTCTGCTATGCTCGTCGTATCGGTACGCTGTGGCTTTTAATCCGGCCGGAAGTTAGTGGTTTTATACCTCACGGGATCAATTGGCCCTACATAGTCAAAAGAACATTCCGAATCGAATCTCTTTAGAAAGAAGATCTTTTGTCTCATGGTAGCCTGCTCCAGTCCCCTTACGAAACTTTCGTTATTGGGTTAGCCATACACTTCACATCTTTCTAGCGATTCACATGGCATCATCAAATGATACAAGTCTTGGATAAG
>JBBPFP010000079.1:201839-233583 GCA_037974795.1 Kaempferia galanga
CCAGTAGCTACAACAGTTTTTTTGATCGGTACCGCAGTAGCTCTTTGGTTAGGTATTGGAGCAACATTACCTATTGAAAAATCCCCAAGTTTAGGTCTTTTCTAAATTGATTCAACCCTGAAATACCATAATGTAGCTATCTAAGGAACAGTTACTTTGAAGTCACAGTTCCGAACGACTCACACGTAACAAGAGCTGCAATGCTTTGGTGATCCATTGAATAAAGATTGTTATCGTAGCGCGGAGTTATTATGAAGAATGGATAGGCATTCGAGTAGACATATCTATTTAGAAGTTCCCATAAGAAAGGTGACCGAAACAGAGGTTTTCTCTTGTTCACCCAGCGTGTGGGGCCGGTCTGAGTGAAGTTGCGTGCGGAGGGCTCTCCCGAGCCTTGGGTCAATGATCAGATGACTTCCACCCCAATGGATCGAAGGATTTGCGTATATGAGAACCTGATCCGTCATGACCAGGGCATGGCCTTACGGGCAAGAACCCCGAAAAGTCAAAAAAACACAAGTGAGCACGGGGCTCCCGTTCTAAGACTAGCTTCTGGTCGAGGGCCGACTACAAGAATAGTTGAGGGATCGACCAATAGGGAGATTGTAGACCCGATAGGCTCGAAATACAGAAAGGGAGAGGGACAAGACGGCCCTCCAAACACATAGAGAATCTCGAGCAGATTGGATGTGACGAAGGGCTAAAGGTGGGGTAGGCCGAAAGGGGTCGCCCTTGAGGGAAGCTACATTAGGCTGAAAGATCTCGAAGGTGGTTGAAGGCAGAGTTCCTTATTCCAAATCTCTTTTCATGGGCATTTTCTAGCTGGTCTTCAGGTGGACTTGAACCTTTGCTCCAACTATCGATTTCCGAGATGGCTATCTTATATAGAGACCTGCTCCTTTCTTTAGTGGTCACCCCAACGGATTATGCAATTCGAATGCCCAAAGAAGGGCGTTGGTGGCGATTGGCTGTAGAGTTGTGGCAGCGGGTGGTGACAGAGGCCTCAAGTGGTGGGGGTGGTAGGGCTGCTGCTTTGAAACCGAGCTAATTGCAGAATCAAGCTTTACCCAATGATACGAATGTGGAAAGATCAAGATGCGAGAATCATGTAGATAGATTGGTCCGTGTAGCAGTACTTTCTTGAAGGTAAGGGCCATTTATACTCCTTTCTCCCTTTAGGTCGATCCCAGCAGATTACAGTATTGCGTGAATGGCGAAATATAATACCTAGTCTAACTCTAAGTCAATATTTGGAGTATAAATTGCTACGCAATTTACGACTATCCTCAAAGGAGTATAAATTGCTACGCAATTTACGACTATCCGACGGGGAAATTTACGACTATCCGACGGGGCCATTTACGACTATCCATTCAAAACGGAGAAAGATCTGCGGGTAAGGTTCACGAACGAATACCTCCAACATGGTTGAGTGATAAGGGAGTTCTCGGTCAGCCAACACCTCCCCAAGCTCCAGCTTCTGATCTACCTCGGCCACCTCTATAGGATCGGGTGCCCACTAGAGATGATCCTCAATCGAATCCCATAAATTACAAGAAAACCTTCCTCTAAGACATACGAACACTACTTGAAAACGGCTCTTCTGCTCAGAAACAGAAGCGCAATGTTCCAAGTTTGGTACGCAATCTTTATGATAGATAAGCCGAAGAAGCCGAAGGGTTAGAAGACAAAGGAAAAGGGAAGACCACGAAATCTAACACACCTTGAATAACAATTCGTTGCACTTCTCCTTCTGCCCTGCTGTGAGTACGTACATCGATTATCGTTCATGAACATCCTGATGGACTGACACAGACCTAGCATATTTGAAAGAGGATCCTCTTGTTCTACCCTGTTCCCTGTATCCACGCTATGCTTACTCCCTCCCTCCAACTCGAGTGCTCTGTCCAAGATCCGAGGTAGCTCCTTTTGTTCAACCACAAGGATCATGCTAAAAGGGGCATGGGGTCCGTCAGCAGGCGCACAAATCCTAAGAACTCGTGGACTTATCAGTACCGCTCTTATAGAGTGATTAGTCTTCCCTCTCGTTATACCTTCTTTATGATCCTGTCAAAATTACAAATACAAAGGAGTTTTTCCTTGCTCTGTCCACTTTCCAACGCTTCAAACCGCGTAGAAGGACTCATCCCTGGAAAGGAAGGAATTAGACATAGGGTACTGGCTAGAGGGGGACAGCTTACTCTACGCGTTGGGCGTGCTCCTAGTCGTTCCCAATTAATGATATTTATTGAATTGCCTTAGTTTCTTTCAGTGGGTTGGCGAAGACGTGCTCGGAACCAATACTCGAAACTCAGACAGACCACCGATCCCTGATCGTTTACGTTCTGGGGAGGCGCTTTCGCCCAACCTCTTGCCCTTTCGAGGGCACGGCCCACTTTCTGAGTCATGTGTCATGAACACGGTGGACAGAATGGAAGAACATGAAACCAAGCTCCCTGCATGCCATCTGGATTCCTTATCCTCTTGGGACTTTCTAGTTAGACTTTCGGATTGGGAATAGGCATTTTAGGCAAAAGAGTCCATACCTCTCTCTACTTTAACTTTAGGATGTTCCGTGGAGACCTCGAATCCTTCATAGTACTGAATTGAGCTTTCTTTCCTACACGTTAAAAGGTATCTTTTCCTGCATCCCACCAGTCCCGGCCCCCCCAACTCTACAAAGGAAGAACACAGGACGAGAAGAAGGCTCGGAGATCCAGAAGGATAGGTTGTTGAGCCTAAGCCTAAGGAATGCCATATCGGGGGAGCCTATCAGGATGGGGACGAAGCAGTTTCCAAACGTTGGCCAAAGGATGGAAAACTACCATACTTTCTTTGACCAACCAAGAAAGAGGGAACAAAGTCATACCTAGAGCTAGCTCATTATACGATTCATAGTCTTTCTGGCAAGGCCCTCTTTTGTCGGGCGCACCCTACCCTCTAGAAGCGTCCACGTCGCTTCTCTCGTCCCTCATTTTTTCGCTGGTAAATACGGGATAGGATCTACTTTGGAAGCTTAATTTCTCTCCCATTTGTTGCTAGCTTTTTATTGAGCAAATGGTTATCAAATTCGACTTAGATGTGTTAAGCATATAACAATTATTCCTTCTCATAGTTCTAGGATGAAGAAAGGAAGGTACGAGTGATAACGACGTCGCCGCTACTTTCTTTCTTCTCTTATGATAATACCTTACCACTTTGTTGGTCTACCGGAATGGAAGAAGACTGGTAGGAAGACTTCCTGGGGTCTTGGAATTATGACTTCACTTCGATCAAGTATTGCTGCGTCAAGGGAAAACCATGTCTAATGCCGAAGACGAAGACAAAAGGTGCGAAGCGAGTCTTCTTGCCCTAGGCAAAATGAACTATTGAAGTGCTTTGCGGCATTATCGTTTTGAATTCGAGTGGTTAGTAGTCTTTTCAATTTGAATAGTAAGTAGAGAGAATCAATCTTCACTAGTACGTCCGGTTCACCAGGTTCTACCACTGCAGGGCTAAATCATAGTCAAAAGAAGAGAAAGAAGAGTTTGATCCTGGCTCAGAAAGAACGCTAGCTATATGCTTAACACATGCGTCTTTTCCTTCGTTCATTTCATTCGACTACAGGCTCTAGTAGAGGCGGGACCCTTGGCTGGGCGCGAAAAGCATAGTGCGTAAGTTAGCTCGGCCTCCCTTCCCGCCTTGAAAAATCCTACCTCGAATTCATGCTCCGAAGGACAAAAATCATCAAAAGCGTCATGCTTAACACATGCAAATATTTCTTCTGAAGCTGAAAGAATTCATTCGAACTGAAGCTGAAAGAATTCATCACTTCGTTCTCTTTATTTTGTTTTTTAAGGGATGCTCTAGTAAAGTTAATGAATCCTAGTGAATGCGAACACCAAAACGTATGAGTTTCAGTGAGATGAACCTGCCAGCTCTGAAAATTCATAGGATTCGATATTTTAACTGCTAAAAGTCCGTTTCATTCCCATCTTCATCGTATATTCTGTTCTTCGTACAAGTTGGCAGTTCCGTCCCACAGTTGATTCAATAGCTGCGGATTCTTCCAGAGCTGTGACGTCAACTTCGCACACATGACCATGACAAGTATCTTCTCTTCTGATCTTCATCTGAGTTTGATTAAGTAGTCAATTGGCGAGTTTGGAAGCGAGGAAAGGAAAGAAAGATCACGAAATGATAGGTGCGAGTGACCTTTAATTTCACTGTAATTTTTTGATTCGTTCACTGCTAAACAAGAGTTCCGAGTCGATTTGGTCTCAATCCTTTCTTCTCCGTTGGCAAGTCAAAGTCTCATCCCTAGCTTGGCGTATCTTAGTTTAGTTTTCAGTCTCAGTCCCACTACAGTCTCAATAGTAGCTCCTTTTTCATTCCCTTTCTTCAATAAAATAAGTAAGTAAAGAAGCGAGTGAACTTTCCTGGCCAGTAAATTACAGCGGGAGTGCCAGTGGAAATTCCCTTTCGATTATAGCAGTCGCCGTATGCTTCACACGTGGTGTAGCGAAAGCCAGGTGAGGAGGTGAAGAAAGGCTTGGTTCTCTTCTCGGGCAATAAGTTTTTGTCCTCGGGCAAAAGCCTAGTCTCTTAGTTAGCAGTTAGCAAAAAAGATATGGGTTTGCGGGCTAGAGCAAGGCAGAGGATTGAAAGCAGGTAAAGAACTCAAAGTATTAAAAACCATCGATTGGAAGAGGTTTTTTTGAGCCCATTGTGATGAACATGAATATTGGAAGTTGGAGTTTCTTTTGATGTCGCTAGGAGTTATCTTACACCCGACCAGTCTCCTTTTTGAAAGCCTTTCAGTCCCTTTCCTGTTCTATCGGATACAGACATGGCAATCTACGTATGTGAAGTCTCGATTAAGCTGCCCAAGCATAGATCCAACGCACTACTCAAGTAGGCTTTCACACTGCCATTGGCAAAGAAATGCCCCTTCTAGCATTGCCACTTGCTTCAAGCTGCTCTTTCTATAAGCTATATTCCAGTAGTGATTCGAGAAGGAATTCATGAGTGACTGACCATACCATGGAGCTAGTCTACTGTTAAACGATGTACACCTCTTCCTCATGGATAGATGGTACCACCACGCTGTACAAGATCCTCTGTTTACAATTTTATCAAATACTAATTTTATCAACATGGTAGCGAGAGGGAGACAGCGGATGGAATTGGACTACCAATGGGGCTAGTCTACAGCTTCTAATTGAGAGATTCGAGGTTGGTTTGTCTGGTCAAAGCGATGCAATCTTTCCTTCTCGAATGCACTTCTCTAATGGCACAAGGAGGAATCAACCTTGACTGATCAAGTACGGTAGACAACTTGAAGACGAAAGCAGTCTGGGTAAAGCTTCACCCTTGACATTCCACATTGAAGTAGTGCCACCTTCTTTCTCTGATCTCATTGTAAAATAGAAGTTTATCAAGCCCGATGTAGGAGCACAAACAAATGAAGAAGTGTTCTCACGATGTGCACATATGTATGATACTTTTTCTACAATTTCTCACATTGAGCATCTCTTTCGGAACTAAATTACCGTCCCATAAAAGCTTTCGGGCACCCTAATAGGAATAGGATAGGGCCTGTGAGAGGCTTCAATCGTCTTTTCTTGGCTAGTAGACAGAGGCCTTCTCAAAAGAATATTCGAATTGTTGAGCTAGAGATGCTTTTTTGGCTCTCTCTTTAGCCCTATGTCTCTTTTCTTTTAAAACTTGAAATTTAGGGAAGTGCTTTATAAACATATGTATAAAAAGAAGATATTTCATTTAGTCCCTTCATGCCTACTATAACTAGTTATTTCGGTTTTCTACTAGCAGCTTTGACTATAACCTCAGCTCTATTTATCGGTCTGAACAAGATACGACTTATTTGAAATTAATTGACTGAACAATTCATAAAAAAAATTCTTCTGTGTAGTTTATATATTCTATAGTTTCTTACCGTGTCAATTTTCTCAATTTTTCAATTCTTGGTCATTGAGATTCATGGGTAATACTGATTAATATTTAAGGATAGAGATTACCTCTCCTTTTCACCTTTCAAAGAAATTGAAATGATTGAAGTTTTTCTATTTGGAATCGTCTTAGGTCTAATTCCGGTTGGATTATTCGTAACGGCATATTTACAATATAGACGTGGTGATCAATTGGATCTTTGATTAATTAACATCTCTTTTTTTTTTGATTGACCTCCTACTCTACTTTCTTTAATCTACAGGAGGTCAAATTCAGATTGCTGTTCAATTATTTCAGTCTTATTTTCGACCTAACAAATAACAAGAATCCAATCACGCTCTGTAGGATTTGAACCTACGACAGAGGGTTTTGGAGACCCACGTTCTACCGAACTGAACTAAGAGCGCTTTCTTATCACAGTAGATAACGACTGTAAAGAAAAGGATTCTTTTTGTACCCCCACTACATCTTGCATGCATATAGTCTCATAAAATGAAAGATTTTTTATGTCCTCAATTTGAATCGATCTCAATGGATCCCTCGTTACTGCCCAGAGGAGAAGTAATAGGTAGGAATGACTGGATTGGAACCCGTGACTTTACCCAAAACAAAGGCGCTACCAAGCTGCGCTACATCCCTTTCAATTGGTCTACGATGGTCATTGTAGAGAATCCCTGCCACATCGTTATTTCCTCCATCGATATCAAATTTATCTTGCCATTTCTTCTTTTTGGGATAAACGCTCTTTGAATGGGTTCTCAACCACGGGAAGGGGGGAGGGGGAAGGATCACAGGGCCAAGATTGAAAGTCAGGGTCGGTGATCAAAGGGAAAGAGAGGAAAGGGGCAACTCAAATAGAAAGAATTAATACATCCAGATTTCGACTTTAAACAAGGGCGAAGCATGAAAGGAGACGGAAAGAACTCATTAAGGGGGAAGGGCTCTCAAATACCATATGTTTAATACAAGCTCTTTGTATATTGTGAAGGAGAAATCACAAGGAAAGTTGGTGAATCTTCTGTTTCAGGTCGCTGATCGGCTTCATCCCCTACGTAGCTATGGATAGAGCTGGGGTAGGACCTTTTTTCGATAAATAGAAGGGCTACTGGTCATCGCAGGAACTAAACTCCCGAAGACCTCATCCAGAAGTCTTTAATTCCTTGTCATACTCGTATAGGAACCCCTCACCCTACGAAATGAAAAGAGATGGCGGTTCCTCGGCCTTGCCCCATTCTGCTTCTGAACCTATGTATTGGGTTGGGGAAAGCTGCTTAACTTCGCGCCTCTGCCCTTTCATCCTCTCCTTCTTCATTCGACATGGCTACAGCCAGACAGTCTTTCTTGAACGTAGGGCAGTTCCTTTCTAATAGATCAAGATCAGGGTCGAAATAAGACAGACGATCTGGGGAAAAACTACACTTACTTGCATTCCTTCATTGATGTGATGTAATCTCGGTTGAAGATGAATCATGTGCGACATAACTCATTCAATTAGCTGCCGCTTTCCTTCAATTCAACTATAGGAAGTGATGTTCCCAGGCTAGGCTAGTGAATCGGGCTTGCTTCTCCCCCTTGTAGGGTGTGTGGTGATATTGTGGGTTGTTGACCCTGGCAACTCGGAAATAGAAAGGTTACAGCCAACGATCAGAACGGCAATGAGAGACGCCAAAATACGCCCATCCAGGTCAAAAATTCCATGCGGCGGGAAAAGCTAATGCAAAAAGCCATTGGGGAACATCAAAATTACACCGGGCAGATAGAAGGTATTGAGACATGCTTCGTCACTGGAGTTCTGTGTGAGGAAACCTTGTTCGGAAACTTGCTATCTCCGGAATCACCCATATTGGGTTACCTAGCAGACACAGCAAAGAACCACGCTAATCGAGACACCCTACACCGTAGTAGTATACCTTAAGCCAGCAGCGAAAAAAACCAGATCAGAGACAGCCCTACCGGGAATTCGTCTCAATTAGGCGCTTGTAGGAGACTAGGAGGGGGGCCTGCCGTCAAGTAAGATGAGGGCACATAAGTTTACCAAAAGACAGTCGGCTTATACGATTTGTAAACTAGTACCTGAAAGGTTCAGAGATTGGTTACATAAGGCGCAGAGATTCCGCTGTGAGAGCTGAAAGGAACTAAACCTTTTCAAAGAGAAATTTAATAAAATAATATGAAGGATAATAGCATACTACGACATTTCCTACTTTTAAAGGGAATTCGTCTACAAGACAGGGCGCCAGGGATTATAGGGTTATAGGCTAAGCCGGAGACAAGATATACTGCTTATCCTACAACAAGACTGTTTACTATCCTCTTTCTACCTTTAAAGCTACTACAGCGCGGGGAATTACTAGCTCTTGCTGCAAAACTAGCCCCTTAAACAACCAATCGCGAGCTCTAGGGCCGAAGGCTTAATGAAGACTACTTGAAGGCTTACTCCTAGTAGAAGTGGAAGTTTACTATAAGCACCAGCCTCGGGACCTGGAATTACATGAAAGCAGGGTTAGACTGATAGAGGGATTAGCTTGCTACTACGAAAGTGCTTTCCCTACCAGCTCTAATAGGCTATTTTCCCTCCCGGGGGTCTACTCTTAGAATGCGCACTCTGATATTTCTTATGGGTAGAATCCCATAAGGCAGGAGCCCCATTCCCGAACTCAAGTCCATAGCTCCGTGATATTCCATATCTCCTTCAAACCCAAAGCAGTGTTGTTTAGTCTCAAAATCCGGGCCCCAGTAGTTCAATCCACTTTGCGGGAAAGGACCTGGCCATATAACCTCTCGTAGACTGAACACCTTCCAACAACTCGTAGTCCCGCTGCTTTTCACTTCCTTCATCTTTCCTCGCTACTCTACTGCTTTTGTCCCTCCTTGACTTGTGTCGCGCCCCCTCGTCTTGCCATCAACAAGTCACTACAGGGTGAGTTCCGTAGATGTCCCACGCATGCCCTTGTAAAGATGCGTTCCATATATTTCACGAAGATGGAGTGTTCTCGGCCGGCAAAAGCCGGACAGCAGCTCGTGAAGTCGGAGTCTCAACTACCACTACTATGCTACCATACCACACAACAAAAGCCCTATTTCTAGCTGTAGATGAATGGACCTGGGAATCCCCCTTTTGCCAATTCCAGCAAGTTCCGCTTTTTCGGGGGAGCGGCACAGAACGCCTTCATTGTCTGGCTCTAGTTAATCCCATGCTTCGCCAATCCTTTAGGAGTACTACAGTTCAGGATAGGTATGGAGAACACCCTTCCTTTCGGCTTTTAGGTTAGAAAGCAATGCTTACTCTATTAATTCTATTACTAATGTGTCTTTAGCTTCTCCCTTGGCGTATTAAGGCACCTTTAGTAGCTTAGTTGGCTTTTTAGTAGCTTATAGTGACACAGAGGATAAAGATGACTAAGCTCAATCAATCGTTCCGGTTATTTACTTCTATCTCCGAACCAACTAGGAGAGGTAAATGTCCGTCCTCTCCTCTAGTTTCGGCTGAAGTCCTTTCTGCAGTAGACGCTCGAGACCAAATAGCTCAAGGGGAGGTCTGAGCCCGAGGTGATTCTTGCTAGATTGCTAGATAGAGATAGTATAAAGAATGAATGTCCTGTCAGCTAGTCGGTGCCAGTGCGAATAGAAGTGGGAGGGGAAGCAAGAGGTAGTAGGGGCCCGGTTAAGCCAATCCTAGGGGACGCAGCCCATCCTGACGAGGGACGTCCTTCTATGCTAAACAGCCTCAAGTAGGATCGGGAGAAGGCCTATCAATATACGGCAACAGCATACAAGGACTCTATCTATGAAGGCAATGAAGGAATTCGTTCATAGAATGCTTTTTTTTGATTGTACGGACATCCTTTCTCCTCCGCTTTGAGAACCGTGTGAACGGGGAGTGGACCAGAGAAAGTCACTTATGTGGGCCAATGCCAGGATAGGGAGTTGGTTGGACAGTGCTTGCGAGATAACGATGCTCTTTGTCTGCGGATGATGGAATACGCAGGCATTTCCTTATCCCAAGTCCCACATCTGATGGATGTCACCTATGCCGGAGACGGAGGTTCGTAGGAATGCTTTCCCGCTTTCCAAGCTTTCGGGGAAATTGGCTTTTGAGGTCTTATATTCCGTATAGTAAGCCCGGTTGGTGTTGTATGAAAAGGAGTCGATTACCTATTTCCCCTAGTCCCGAAATCCAACTCGATCTTGTGGTAGACTGCCCTCCTAGGGGGCACTTGGCAACTAATTCGTGGGGCATGATATCCCAACATTTCTCAAGTACTGTCTCAGTAAGTGCAAGGGGATGCAAATCCGAGAAGCTCCCAAACCAACGAGTTTTTATCGGCCAATCAATCCCGGGAGGAAGGCGCAATGCGACAAAAGCATGTTCCCACTTCTTCCAAGATATGGGAAAGTTACGAAAGAAGGCTCGACGCACGAATGGCTAAGAAGCCTTGAGTCCCGTAATTCCTGATAGCGAAAAACTCCTTAAACACGCCGACAGTAGGAGTTATATTCCGAAGACCACAGAGCACGACAAAAGACGTCAGGGTCACCCAAGAGTTAGGAGTGAGCTGAGAAGCCGTAACATTGGATGCATTGAGGAAATCCATGATAAAAGGATGAAGCGGGAATCTGAGGCCAGCCCAAAAAGCACTAAGGTGTACAAGAAGGTCGTTAAAATGAACACTCTGAGAGACTGTCTCGTTATCACCAGGGACACGAATTTTGTATACGCGGGGAATACGATAATAATCCCTCATCCCGGGAACCCACTCCGGAGGAAAAGAGTTCAAGCAACGGTCGGGTCTTCCCCAATGAATGCCGTTCCCCAAAAGAGGAGGATAATTCAGCAGCCGACCTTCTATACTCCGAGAAGGAAAGCGGCCCCCGAAAGGAAGGGGCAGAGGCACCCTATCATCAACAGGATCCTCCCCCCTCTTATTTTATTAGTGATTAGCTACTACTTAACCCGACCCGAAGCTGAGTCTTTTTTTCTTACTTTCGTAATCCTGACAGTACTGACCTGACTAGTCTCTTTCGGCCCTCTTTATATATATATATACTTTTGCAGGATTACACCAGTGATGAGGAATGGGCCAACCCTCGTTACCGAAGCCAAAAGTCCCTTGTGCTAAACAAAGCCTTCGCACCCCGCCTTTATAATATAATATAGAAAGGCAACCTCTCGCTGTCAAAGTCGAAGCTCCATCGGGACGAGAGAGATGTTCTTCGAACCGAAGACAGAATGGACGGGCACGGACAGATCAATGCACTGCACGTGCAACGCAGCTAAATGCCCCACAAAGAAATGCCTTACCTTATTGATATCATACAAGTGGAGTGAAAGAGAGTTTGATGAAGTAAGGAGAATCGTACCTTCCTTTCAAATAGGTCCTTCCTTGCGTACTATACTTAACTTATAGAATTCCAGTTTCAATAAACGGCCTATCTTTTGCATTTGAAGGGACCTATCGTGCTTTCCTCCCTCCCCCCCTACTTAAGAATCCAAAGGTGACTTCTCTCCTAACTAGCTTGCTACCCGAGAAGCTCCTCTGCTCCGACCTCCTTGCACTCAACTGCTTTGGCATAGGGGCCGGGGCCTATTTTGAGGTGACTTTCTTTCTTAACGATAGGCCAGGTTAAAGCGGGATCAGATCAGCGGCGGGTAAATATAGCCTTATGTAGCAGTCAGTTCAATAGGCCTTAGAGAAAATGCGAAGACGAAAGCCTGAATTAAGCTCCGGCATAAGAAGGAGCCTAAGCGTATGTAACGCTAGGAAGGAGCAGAACCCAGTTATTGAATAAGATTCGGACGGGCATGCAACCTAGCACGGAAACCAATTATCACAGCAGCAAGAACTCAAAATGTCGCTGATTGGGCGCAGCTAATAACTAGGTTAACCGGAAAGGCTGCATCCGTTAAGTCCGGGTTAATCCAAGTAAGTTGGTGTGAACTACCTCTCTGGTGAGTTTGGCTTGGTGTCTAGTGGGCGGTGTTCTATGTAGTTGCAAGTTTAATTTAAATTTGAAACAATTGGATTTTTTTGGTATGGTAGCGAACCCTATATTGATTATGTTGTTAATTCCTTTTCTGGGTTAACCTACCCTATATATCGGTATTTCTTCAATTAGCTTGTTAGGAATAGTAGCATCCGAGCTAAGCAACGGTAGCTAAGGGAGTTAACTCGGCTTTGTTGCTCCTTACTCCGAGACGTCACTAACCCTTCATACAAATCATACGAACATCGTTTAACTCTTTCAACCCTATAATCAGATTAAACTACTAAACGGTCAATAAAGACGTCGCTTGCTTGTTGTTGTGGGAAAGCTTTGTTAGCTATGAGTTCTTCTGTTAGCTTCAGGCTTATCCTTAGCTGTCTTTAGCCAAGGGGTATCATACGAAAATGAATCCCGCATTTTAGCTCTCATCTCAGAGTTATAATAGAAATAGAAGGGTTAGTTAATGAGCTTATCGTGATCTAGCGGGGCTACCTCCTCCCAGGCATCTCCTGCCTATCTCACTTTCCTAAGACTAGCTAACAGCATATGTTAGTTAAGGAGCTAACAGGTAATTCATATTATTTCTTTTATTCGTCATTTATATAGGGTTCATAAGCTAAGTGACGATAGATTGTTAATTCAATTCCCTTTTTTCGCTTCGCACCTTTCAGGGGAAGAGTTAAGTATGGTATGAGTTAGCTAAGAAGAGTTAAGAGTAAGAGCCGGTTAGCTACATTAGCAACATTGTAACTAGTTGGTTAGTTAAGGCATCGTTCGCATTGGATTATTTAACCTAGCTCTCTAGCTTCGAACTCAATCCCAAGCAAAGTATAATAAGAAAAGCTAGTCTGAGATGAGACTTCTATTGATCAAAAAGCAAACAATAAGGAATTCTCTCTCCTTCTGCTTGTTGCGCTTTTCCTAGTTTATTACTGTTGAGAGTCCCCTCTTCTCCAAAGAAAAGAGTTCAATCAAAACAAGGAGCAAGAACAACTAATCCGATCATGGCATGGAAGCAGGTTTTATCGTATTAAAAGCCTTTGTTTGCTCTTTAATGCAGTCATCTGCTGAAGCAGCTATTTAGCTACAGGCTTAATCAATATAATAAGTCTCCCATTGCCTGATGAATCCCTAAGCTTTTAGTCCCAATCAATCCAAACTCAATCCAATCCCAACTCCTAGCATCCTCACTCCGAGGAAAAGCAAGAGCGGCAGAGCAAGAGGAAGAAGCAAGGAAGGTTCGAAGACGCTCGACCAAAGGGAGAGGGAATACGAGCTCTCCTTCCCCATCCTATCCGTCATCAGTCTTGAGACCTGATCCATCCTAATAATGACGGCGTTGAAATCAGGAATCCTGCCTAATCCTAATTACGATGACGGGTGCATCTCTTTCCAAGGGAAATCTGAAAGAAGGGATTTAGTCAGCTTAGACAAGATAAGAGCATTCTCAGGGACTAGGGAAAGCAGAGTTAGCAACCAAGAATTAACTTATTAGAGCATGAAAAGAGCAACTGCGCTCCTAAAAGAAGAACTAAAAGGCATTCTTTGGAGGTTAGCAACCGTCGTTAGTCCTTCTTTCCGGATGTGAACTCTTAGCTTCCGTCTTGTCTCAGAATTTAAGGATTTTCCGCTTCCACCTGGTCTGTTCCTGTACTCAGTGGCCTTAATTGCTCGGCTTCTTTTCGATGTATCGACCCGTGCGGTCTTTCGACCCTGTCTTTCGATCACTCTCAGAACTTAACCAGCAGACCTTACTGCACTGCCTAACCTTCCTCTTCTGACATTACAGAACAAAAGATCAAGGCACTTAATGGTCACAAGCAGGAGTAGGATAAAAGTCAGAATCTCGAATCTCGCCAAGTGCCCCTGCATTCATCCTGAGAGTTCTATCCCGAGAAAGCTCTATTAAGTCTGACTAAAGAGCGGATTCCCTTGTCGTTAGATCTGCACTTGAAGGCTCAGTCCTTCTTCTTTACTTTAAAAGAAGCAATTTTGATTGCTGACCTTCATCCGGCCTTTCATAGGTTCCCCAGAGCCAACCGAGTCGGAATCTTGCCTAACCCAATCTAAAGCTAGCTCTGTTCTCCTAGCCTAACTGGGGAATGCACTCCTTTGGCAATCACTATACTATATTCCAACTTCCTTCAATTAGGGAATAGCGCAGATGGATCAATCACGCGGTTCTGCAGCTTGCTGTCAGCTCCCCTCCAATTTCTTTGCTTGACGGTAAGCTTCAAACTAAATAATTTCTTTTTCTTTCTTAGCTTTTCTTAAAATTGGGAATCAACTCCTTCTGCTCCTCTTTCTTTTAGTGATGCTGGTATTCTAAGTCAGCCGGCTACTAGTCAACGTCTTCGCTTTGAAAGCGGGGGATAAGGTAGACTGTCCTTGCTTCGGAAGCAGCTACAATAAATACTGCTTATGGGCCTTAGATCACTAAAGGATAAGGCAAGGGTCCTAGACCTGTACCTGGATCTGCAGACACCGAAAAGCCAGCTCCCCGATCCGATGCCCTTATTCCGAGTATCAAAAAAAATAAGGAATTGAGCCCTAAAGGAAGAGACTACGAGGCCAATTAACCAAGAACAAATGAGACACCAATCGAAGGCTAGGCTTGCTCCTCTTGAGCAGAAGAAGGTGCATCGTTAGTGGGAGCAAAAAGGAAAGATCGAACTCACGATACTTGAAGCTAACTAATAAGGCAGCATAGTCTATCTTCATCTTATAGATTATAGATCTTGGGCTCTATCCAAGACTTTATTCACTCTTGAGACCAGATGCTAGATAACCCTTTCTCATCCGATGTGCACAAAGCTAGATCCACTGCTGATGTGGTCTTGGCTATGCGTATACCTTAGCTTCTGGATATGCTACTGTAGATACTCAGACTCTTCGTATCTGCTGGATATGGATCTGTCTGTGGTCTCCACTTATAGAATAGATAGTGTATCCTGGACAGATTGTCTTTGCTGCGATGCATCAAGATTCGCAACTTCTTGTATTCTACGTGCCCCAACAGCGCATGCCATTGAAAGGCTTGGAGGAAGGACAATACCTTACCCTTAGGGCTATGCCTTTTAATTTGATGCCTTTATCTTCGACCCCTCGCCCTATAACACTTCTCTTCTTTCAAAGAAATTCCTGGACCTGGCAGAGACAGAAAGAAATGGACCAGGTAAGAAAGATAGCGCCATATGCCAACTATCTTTAGCGTATCAATGGGCTATTCAAATATGACTAGTTACACTCCCTCTGCCTCCACTTAGTCTTGCATGGACTTTTGAGCATTTGCTGTAACAGAACTAGATAGAGGGTACTCCCGCTGGATTAAGCAAACTCCTTCCCCTTGACCTAGCTGTCTTACTCGCGGGCCCTATAAATGGAAGGGGACCCCCTAAATCGATAGAAAAGGCAAAGAGCATCGAAGGCAAACTCTTCCTGCTTAAGGTAGTGCGTATTAGCGACTATCTAACTTCAACTCGATCGAAGTCAGACAAGAGGTAAATGTTCGTAAGTAAAGTATCAGGTAGGTGAAGTCCGTCATTGAATTGAAGTGGTAGAATGGTAAGTTAATCTCGACAGGTTTCAAAGCTTCAAACTTACAAAACAAGACCTAAGGAGTTTGGAGCCCTTGAGTTCTCCGCCGGTAATGGGAAGATAAGCTTCTCCATTGTAATGGTATCTGCTCGAGGAGCCTGTCCCTGCCTGCTTATCCAGACCAAACAGCAACCTTTGGTCCTTCGGGCTGAGGCGAAAGGAGGGAATCAAGGGTATGGGTTCAAGGCTGCTCTACTTACTTTACTGGGAATGGGATCCCGTAAAAGGGCACATGACGAATGGGACCCCCGCCAATGGCATATGAGATGTGGATGATGAAGCTGCTTGCTACTGATCTTTGCTACGCAGACGCGGAATCCATTGAGACCGTGGAAGCAGGTCGCTAATTCAAATGAGGAATGACATATGCAATTAACCAGACACCATATTCAAAAATGAATGGCCAATTTGGTGCTTTTGATGGCCCATCCCTTTCATAATCGCAGCGCAGAGCAACAAGCCACAAGAGAGGCATTGCTCGCTTCCCGCTTGCAAACAATAACGAAATGTGTAGCATGACTGGCTGGTCGATAAGCCTTTTTCCTCTTACTAGTCCTATTTTTAGTCAACCTCCTATCCAGTTTCTGGAGCGAACTCACTACTCTATTAGATAGAAGAATAACCCACTCTATTATCTATTAAAGAATAATATACGGGCCTGTGTCGAAGTGCTCTGTGGTGGAAGGAACCCTCTATTCTCTTATTTCCCCGTCGACATACCATCCCCACCGGACTCTCTCCGGACAGTCGAGCGAACTCTAGTATCACCTCGCTCGGTTTCTTGCCCAACTAAAGGAGGCCGCCTTAATCATACAACATAAGTAGATAGATGTAATTACGAACTCATTCTTCCTATCTATGTCCATACTACTAGCAGTATGTGTCTATTTCAAAGTCTAAAAATAGATGTCTCTCGTAACGCTCCTTTTTTTTTCTTTGTCTTTCTTCCCTGAATCCAAACTCTATCTCTTCCTTCAGCCCTACGATCTCTCTTATCCCTAGAGGAGGTCTTCCTCTCAGGTGCGGAACACTCCTGTCACGGTCGAGAGCAGGTTGAGCTGTAGGCTCCCCTATTTCGAGAAGGGTAGGTTTTTGTACTATTCGCTACTCACTACTACTAGCTCGCCTAAGAGGGCTTACTTATTTGTAGCTATTAGGTGGGTTGGGATTGTTCCAGTCTCATTGTCACAGGGGGGTGGGTACATACTTTCACATACAAAAGGACGGAGAGGGAGCACAGGTCGACTGGTCCTGAGCTTAGTGATTAAGCGTACGCCCTCTACGATGCCAACCACACTGCATTCAATCAAAAGCACGCAGCGCTTTTCCTTGGATGGACACAAAAGTCTTTCCTTTACTTTTTCATTTTCGCTTCGGATTGCACTTATGATTCGGCACTTAGACGTAGACACAGGCCTTGGTTTCGAAATGAAGGCCGCATGCAAGTTTTGAAATATGATTTTTTAGGGCTACTTCTAAGTAAAAACTTCTCCCTTGAGTTCTCTTCGAGCCTGGACCCTTGCGCAGAGCGAGTCAAGTAAGCAGCCTCTTGTTGGCG
The DNA here is from genome assembly GCA_037974795.1 of Kaempferia galanga. Lineage (NCBI taxonomy): Eukaryota > Viridiplantae > Streptophyta > Magnoliopsida > Zingiberales > Zingiberaceae > Kaempferia > Kaempferia galanga. The sequence goes on from JBBPFP010000079.1 coordinate 218,929, forward strand.
TAGGTTGTAAGGCTAGGGAAAGACCGAATGAATGCATTTCTTCTTCGTACCGGGACGGGAATAAGAGCTATCGTAATCATTCATTAATCCGGTCGACGAGACTCACCACTATCTTCCTCCGCACCCTCACTTATACTTATTTTAAAATCTGAACTTTTTCTTCAAAAAATCCTACGACTTTCTCAACGAAAGACCGGAACCACATCCGCCAACCCCGAAGATCTCCTACTCTTGAAGAGAAAGGCCACCGCCAGCCAAGATAGTTCACCCTTTACGAGAAAAGATCCCTAGGGAATTGAACCGCAAGTACCCACCTGGGGGCGTATTCCTTCCGATATGATTGAATAAGACCAAAGTATCAAACCAATCTCTGCCACGTCTTACCGAACTACACGACCTCAATCCTCATCGCTTTCAGTCTTGATGGCAGATAGTTTACTGCTTGCTATCTCTTTACCTTGAGCCAACTGAATGGGATATTCTCGCGGAGCATGGGAAATGATCCCTGCTATAGTATGCCTCTCTTTCTATGAAAGATAGAGCCTTTCTTAGTCAGATTCTTTCCTGACTTGAACCAAAGCAGCAACTCTTGCACCTCTCCACGGACACTATCACTAAACCATACCATAGCTACTTTCATCCCGTAGGGTAGCGGCTTGCTGCGACATTTAGCATTCTTCCTTCATGGCATTAACAAAGGGAAGGGCATTCCCCTATCTGTTAAATCATAGTCCTACTCATTGTACTTTTCGAGCCCATAAGCATAGCACTGTATAGGAAGATTTGCTGTTACAGATATGAGACCCCCTAGACGGGCATGCTTTCGAGGGGGAATGGCAACTTGTCTGGTCTAGACCAAGAGCAACTCGACTAGGGATGGAGACTCAGAAGACCTCGCCTCATTAGGACCGTCTGATAACTAGCACAAGCGAGTACAGATAATAGGCTAGATCGGACTCGAAAAGTAAGCACTGTTGATAGCTGAGAATGTGCCAAAAACTCATACTTTATCTCCTCTTGTTTTGGAATGCAGGGAGCTCATGAGACAGATGCAAATAATTGATTGAAAGCATATCTATAGAGAAGCTAATAGCATTGCTGATGGACTGCTTTTTTCACGCCGTAGTCTTTGTTGGGATATGATCAGGTCTCCTCACTCAACAAGGGGAATGATTCCTGCGGGGTAAAAGACTAGGCCAATGGTGCTCCACCAGCAACCTCTTACCCTCGTTCAACGAATAAAGTCAAATCAGTCCTTTCGCGCTCTTACACAGAATCAAGGGGCGTAGCATTCAACCTTCTAGGACTAAGCCTAAGGCCAATGGTCCCACACCTCAAAAAAGAGAGATCAATCGTTCCTTACTTCACTGCAAGAAGGAACACATTGAAAGCTACAAGCCCTTACACCAAAAAAGGGGACACTACCAGACTGAGTTTAGTCTTACACTAGGGAACTTGGATTCATAGTACGTGCTCTACGCGATACACAGACAGATAGAATAGCCGGAGTACGGTAGGAATGGACTGCTGCCAAGGCTTTCAATGATAAGAAAGCAGGGGCGGGCTGATTCCTTTTCAACGGGTGAGGTACGTTACGTTCGTTGCTTAGAATGAAACTTCGTCAACAGCAACTCATTCCTTTCCTCAAATCACCTAACCCACTTCGTTAACCGATGCACCTTCTCCATCTGGTCTACCTGGGAGTAGGAGTCCGCAAACCCTAAACCAGCAAACGAAAAAAAGTGCTTTCTTTTGGTTTTTTCATCTACTCTCTTCGTGTAGGGTAATAGCGGTACGGCAAGATCATTCCGGCACAGCAACATCTGATCCGCGACATCTATTCTATCTATTAAGAGAGCGGTACGGCCCTTACTCTATTCATTCGTCAGGTGATCTTCGGGAAGGACTAGCCCCCCTTTCGGTCCTTCTTGTAGGTTAGGTTACGGGAAAGGGCTTCGGTTGAGTTAGCATCTCCTTCTGCTTTATCTTCCTCGCAAAAGTGAAGGGGGATGGGGTCAACCTCTTTCATGAAGTATTTTGTCTTTCCTTGTAGCCTGAACGTGAGAATTTTCCTCTGGTGACGTGACGTTCGAGATTGCATTCTTTCTTTCAGATCTTCGAGATATACTCGACGTCGGAACTATTCATCAGCGAAAGGCCTCCAGGGGAATGGGCGGGGACTGTAATCCGCAGCAAGCTTGCTTTTAAGCTATCCATTCGCCCTTCCTTTCAAGAAACTCCTTCAGGCGCTCCGTTGCGATAAAACCAAGACCTCCAGTGGGAACCTTGCCCGAGCACCTGCCCGTCCTGCCCGCACACTGGGCTATGTCGTTGGGACGACTGGGCAGGATTATCGTTGGCATTGGCGTAGTCATAAGGGACTAAAACATTGTCCAAGACCTTGTCTACCGAGAGGGACTTTAATGGACCATTAAGGACTGAAGAAGGCATCTGCCTCTGTCAATCTGAGAGTCACTAGCCCAAACCTGAGGAGAAAGCAGTCCCGCGGCAGAAGTTTGATCATCTACACCTGATTCTGGCAAAGTGACATGGACATGCCTCTTTCTCGATAAGACTCGACTATCTCAATCCGCCCCTCTAGTGGGGGGGTTCCATCGAAATCTTACGGAGCAGGACTTCCTATCTTCCTTTCCCGAGCAAGGAAGAAAGCAAGGACTGGAGTGGGAGAGTCAGAGTCGAAAAAAGGATTCAAAACTTCTTTCATTCCCCACCATCCATGGAAGAGACGCGCAGCCCCTGCCCCAGCTCTTTTCTCTTCTGCAGGCTTTCTCACTGGAGCAAGAAAAAAATGCCTTCCTTCAGGAAAGCAGGGACAAGAACTCAAGCAAAAGCAAGAAGCAACTGGACCTTCTACGACTTTGACCGCTGGGTGATATTGAATTTATCTTTGGCTTAGCTGGGGAGAGGCGAAGGGATGAAAGCTGCCAATATAGCTTCAGTGGATTCAATAGCAGCCTATTCTGTCCATCTCTGCCTGCCCATCTGGGAAGGAGTTAGAACTGGTTGAAATGTCTCTACCCGATTCGCCATTTTCCCAGGTGCCCAAGGCATTCTCAATTCTCCTTTCAGGGTGCCTCTACTCCATTCTTTCGGAATGGTATGTGGGCCTTCCTCAATAAATCCCCTATGCTCACTTCGTTCAGTTTGGAAAAGGAAGTGATCGCAAGAAAGACGGTGGAAGGACAGAATGAAAAGAAAGTTGAAAAAATCCTACGCCCAAGCAGGGGATTCGATAAGAGCCTATTCGTTCGGGCTTGAGAAAGATAATATCCAGAATCGTCAGAACTCAAGCCCAAGAAAGTAACTGAGACAAGCCAAATCCTTCATCTCAAATTGCTGCCCCGAAAGTAGAATGTGGGCCTTTTGCCATTGGTAAGAAAGCTGTTTGCATGGCTATAGTGGAGCCGAGGATTGCTGGGGATAGAGCTAAACGCCGAGGGCGCGGTTGGTTGGCGGCCCGCACAATCAGGTCTTGTTGTTCCGCGAGCCAGAACCGGAAATAATTCAGGCTATGTGAGTCGTCCAAGAGTAGCCTATAGCCCTGCCAGCAAGGCAACTAAGCCTTCGCTTAAAGATTCTATTCTAGAGTCAGTTTACTTGAGAAGGCTTTTTTTTTCTACTAGTTGATGGATGAGATGATGCAAGTCGTGCAGGGGGAAAGGGAAGGCAGAGGTAGTACTTCAAATGGCGAAGAGAGGCGGCTCGGCAGGGAAGGAATGGGAAAACATTTCTTTTACATAGAGCTCTTAAGCAAAAATAGTTACAGGATCTGTTTAGTACTTTAGGTGCTTCTGTTGCGTATAATGTAAATCCCGTAGCGGATCAATTCCAACGAGCCTTTAAAACTAGTACTTTTTGTAATCGACGCGTCTGTCCCTTCCTCTCTGAAGAAGAAAGAGTTCATTCATATTCGATCTTAGACGATTTTAGAGAAGGGGTCGTTATTCGTGGTGTTGAATTTGTATTGAACGCATGGCGTAATCGGTTCAGTCAGATAAGATAGTGGACAACGGATTGCTGAGTTGAATGATGATGACTGGTGATTGTTCTTGAGCCACTGCAGAACGAGTTCTTGGCGTGGAAGTCCCAGCAGCTTGAGTGGCTCTCAGAATGGGGGAAATCCGGTCTAGGTAATTGTTGACGGGTTCAATGAAGCTGTCCCAATGCCACCGCCACCAAGTTCTGAACTCAGGTTCTTCCAGAAAGGATACTCGACTGAAAGAACTCAACAAGAAGCTCGATGGAAAGAAAGAAGTGAACGGAAGGTTCCGAAGGAAAAAGTCATTTTGGACTACGCTTCTATAATAATAAGAGAGGGGGTGGGCGAGGTATTTTAAAAACCAAGCCTTTACTGGATTCAGGAAGCGTGAAAGCGGTCAGATGGAAGTTGTTCTTACTTTCGAACGGAGAAGCACCAACTCCAACTATTCATGCCATCTTCATTGGGCTGACAAGAAAAGGCAGCTTCCAAGTCATATTCCCCCTTCCCTCGTCCAGTCCATGGCCCGGTCTTTCTTTTGAAACTCTTGCCAGAGCCTTTTCTCCTCATAAGCTAGAGTCCATGAACTAAAGGCGGTGTGTTAACCCGGAATATTCTTTATATGTCACTGCCCTCCTGCCCTCTCTGCTGGGAAATCCCTCTGCCTTGGTCAATAAGAAATTCCCGCTCAAACATCTCCTTCTTTGAATCTGATTAATTAATTGACTTGAGCACAAGGAATGGGCTTCTGCCTGGAAGAATGCATTCCCCTAAACGAGTTTGTCTTCATTGAAACTGGCGAAGGCACATCAACCGGAGTCAGAGCAGAGGAGAAGGCTAGGCAAAGACCCGCATCGAGCTTCCCCGGGGGCTTAGAGAGAGTTGTCTCTAGGTATTCTCTACCTACCCACCTGTGTCTCCATCTCCGGCCAAGGCCAACCGAACTATGAATCTTTCTTTCCATCCCCACGGCCCCGACCAGCAACTGCAAATGAACACCCGCCTGCATAACCTTTCTCCGTTCTGTAGAAATGGATTTCGAGTTGAGACTTTGCTTGCCCACGAACAGTACTGGCTCGTCAGCAACGACGATAGACGAATCTTCTCTTATCCTGCGCCTTCCCACTAATCCATAGAAGAGTCCTGCTTGGAGTGAGAACTGCTTGATAGGTACGCCTGTTACTGTTCATATTTACAATCCTAGCCTTGAACACTGATCCCTATTGCTTGAAGTTCGGTCTCTACTGCCGAGATACGGAAACTCGTTGATGCGCTTCCTGCCTCTGGAACTACGGGAATTACGGATTTACTCCTCCCGCCTGGACTGCTGAACTTGATTATATTCAATAGCTACTCCCTTCCCTAGCATCAATAAAGTATTAAAGACTTCCGGCACAAGCGCAGGAACACTTCTACCGTTCAACCGATTACTTTAGAGACTGATACGCGCTCACTACGGAAAAACAAGTTGAGCAGCTTCCCGCCTCTCTTTCTCAAGTGAGACAAAGGCATTCAAGATCGACTGCTAAAAGACAGATCTTACCTTTACATCGCATTTCTTCTTTCAGAACCTTACTATCTATTGAGCTTGAACTACTAAATATCTATTATTACATACCAGGTTTACTACAGTTTCACTGCCCTGAAGGGAGCTAGCCCTGCTTCTTCTTCAGTGTTTGCTAACTGCTTCTGTGCTTAATCCCGCATGAGAAGAGGAGGTTTCTGAAACGGACACGGACTCAAAACTCCCGGAGCCTATACCTGGTGAACTCCCTGGGGCTGAGAAGAAAGCTTAGAATTCGATTGGAACATTTCCTTCGAGGGCACTCATAACTAAAGTACTGGCTCGCGAACTGCCAGAATTCGGTTTTCCCTAGTGGATTCACCAGTCTTGCGGACTCCCTTCAGCTTACTTACGATCGAAATCACTATTTTGCTTTCTGAGCTATACGAAAGAACTAGATCACGATCTCGCGGGACTAATCTCTTGAAAACTGAAAGAAAGGGAAAGCCAATCGTACGTCCTGGTTTCCGGGACTTTCTTCCCACAGGTTATTCTATACAATTTATGAAAGAGAGGGGAAGCCCCACTCGGGGAGATGAGTAAAAGCTTTCTCTTATTTTAAGTGATAATTCTATTTTTTTCCTATTTTTGAGCTAGAAAAAGCTTATGAACAAGCTTGGACAGTTCTCCTTCCTTGGACATTCTGTTCATCCGACCACCGCCCATGCTTCAACATCTAACACCAGAAAAAACCCAAATTTTATTATGGAAAAAGAGTTGGTAGGGCAGAAAGATTAGATTCAGTTCAGGGAAACCAAACAAAGAAAGCCAATCGGAAATGATTTGATCACTACGCGAATCCAAAATCAAACTCGGAGCGAGAATCAACATCCTTACTTAGGGCTAGGCTAGGTCGCTTGGGGCTTATGGCGCTTCCTCTGCGGCTTGTCGCGCTTAAAGAAGGCAAAAAGCGCAAAAAGCTGTCAACAAGGGCAGTACCGGGGGGAAGGAAGCAGATGGAATCCAGCCGGACAAGCACTGGCTTTCGGCAGACTAGCTCGCTGCTCCAGATAACTAATACAAAGAAATAAGAATAAGAATGAATGTCACGTACGGCACAGCCGAAGGAGATCTTTCAAGAGCCCACCTCTGATACTAAAGAAAGGAGTGGCTAGACAGGCAACTTTACTCCGTGCATCCTTTGGTTGTGAGCCCCGCCTAGAGTGAGGCGCTAAGGGAAGGGCATAGCGTTAAATCTGCCTCGCAGCTCGTAGAGGACCTTCAGTGATCGCGCAATCACACTGTCTCATGCAGTGTTCCCGAAATCTCAGTCCAGTTCAGTCTTCCCACATATGGCTTGGTGGAAAAAGTTCCTTGCCCTGTAGTTAGAAAGGATAGCTATTCAATCACTGTTAGTTTGCCGCACCGGTGCTTGCTCGCTACAGCTCTATCATGCCGTAAACACCCTCTGTCTAGCCACCAAACTCAACGAAATAGTTGCCATCAATGGTATTCACCACCCACGTCGGCCAAGGTGGCTTTTTGCCCTAAATCAATTGGCTTTACGACTGTTTTTGAGTTTGTTGAGCATGACGAGCTAGTCAGTATCCCGTCCCGGGTTTTCCCTTCTATTTAGCTTAGTTCTAGAAGCTGAACAGCTAGCGTGGTTTTGAGGAGCAGTGCCGGGCAGCAGGGATTGAAAGAAGTAGTTCCTTCTCGGCTTCAGAAGGACCGAAGGTTGCACTACGTTCAGGGATTGGTCTTCCTGTTCTTTCTCAGCCGCTAAAGGAAGAAAGATCTCTGATCCAGTGGATGCTTGAAAGTGAGGTAAGCCGATCCCATGAGAAGGGTTCGAGCCGAGCACTTTCCTTTTAGCCGTGTAACTTGGTCTATTGGTCTAGGGCTCTTCGGTTAAATTTCCTTTTTTTGTTGTCCAGTCGTTAAAGGTCGAGCGCAGAACTTTGGGTTAGAGCTCGAGGGTTATATCCAATGAATGAAGGGCACCGCCGATGCCACCAATCCCCTTTCATCTCGGGGGCGAGCCGAGCTGCTTTAGCTGGTAGAAAGCGGTTAGCGCCTGTCGTAAAGGGCTTTAGGTTCTGAAAGAAGACCTGAAGACCGGGTTGTGACAATGAACATTTTTCCTATTGATTTGAGTGCCGATATTATCTTTTTGTAAAATATTAAAGTTTGACAAGGTACGGTACGTCAGTTCCGGGACTTATCTTGAGAAGTGGAGTTTGAAGCCCGCCCCATGGAAGGTGGGATTCGAACGTCACGTCTTTCGTACTTGGGAGTTGTTGGGAAAGTAGGAAATTCTCCTTGAAGTAACTCAGCTAAGAGCACGAGGTTATGCAAGACTGTTCGGGATTTGTATTTTTCTTAGTAGAGACGAAGTTATGACTCAACCTCGAAGATGGGGGGCGAACGAGACGTCTTTAGTTGCGCCCGGAAGCGGGTAAGGTCAAGTTGTACCCGATCTACTGATCTACGACCAGTCTCGTAGTTGATTCTTTGGCTGTTATTGATTCTTCTTTAAAGGATGCACTACGCCTGTCCCGGGATTGAATCTTGTTCAGTGAAGCGAAGAAGGGTAATATTTTGACTCCTTAGAAGATTGGATTCGAGTGTCACACTGCCGTTAAGCGGTTAAGTAGGAAGGATAGGTCTATTGTTGTTGTAGTAGAAGCTAAAGGTTGTCAACTGACGTTCTGTTCCAGGTTTTCCAGCTTTAAAGTGAAGACGAAGCCAGCCATCCCATGGAAGATGGGTGGTGAGTCGAAAGGCTTTTAGCGCTGTGCTGCGGCATGGGCCCTTCAGCTTCTTAGGCAAACTCTTTCATAACCTTGTCCCTTGTGTCGTTGAGAGGAGTCTAAAGCCAGATAAGACAATTCCCTAAGGCACTTTTTCTTAGAAAGTCAGGCTGGTTGTCAATCAGAAGATCAGGCCAAAATCGACGATTCTAGACTGGGTTGAGACATTCTTGTCGGTCAATGTGGATTTCTTGCCTGACAGATAGCCTTTTTTTTCTGCCGGAGGTAGTAAGTTAGCGAGAGGGGTGAAGCAGGCTAGCGATTCTACTATTACGCTCCAGTAGTAAGCTGATAGTCGCTATCTTCTCTTAGGTAGCAGCACATGGGAGTAGCAAGAATCTGCCTCCCGAGAGGCATAAGAAGAGGCGAAGCGCTAGTTAGTGGGAATAGTCCTTTCCTGGCCTCGTCAGCCAGCATCCACCTCACGAACAAGCAGTCCCACGGAGCGCTAACTATCAATTGAATAATCGAAGAGAGATCGTAAGGAGATTTTCGATTAGTGAGCACTACCTCGATGTGACGGAATAAGAGTAAGAGTAAGAAAGCAGCAAATCCTTCCTCCGGCTTAGTTAAAATAGAACTAGTAGCGGAGTTAAGTAGAGAAGACTTTAAGTTCTGCCTTAGCCCTCCCTAGCTAATTGAATACCAGCTTCCTCTTATATTAGTATAATATGTCACTTCCTTGTCCTATTCTTTTAGTATGCATGGGGCTGTAGGTTGCTTTCTTTGATCTTATCTGCTCACGAATGGTCTGCTTAAGCCAATAAGATCGAAAAGGCTATCCCCGAGTGGCAAAAAAGAGTGCGGAACTTTCCTTCAAGCAGGAAGGATGCAAAGTAATCCAAGGGAAAGCTAGACCTCGAATGAGGAAAAACGGAAGCCACTTTAGTGACCTTTGAGAAGGGTCCGTACTAACCTTACCAGTTATTACTGCCTAGTGCCTAAACTGATTAGAGAGTTGTTGAATAAGCAAATCGGCTGTTTACAGTTACTGCAAACAGGAAAGAAGAGCAGTCGTGTGGAAGGTCTTTCTTCGGGCTTTGCTTATCTTATGTTATGTCTAGCCTAGACTTGAAAGTCTAAGGATACGTCCCGCTAGAAGGAGTATGAATAGTTGGATTCCTTACTAGGCTTTTATCCCTTTTCTAGGAACTAGTCAATTAAGGTAGGGTTCTTACTTGTTAGTCTATGTCTACCCTTCTTTTATGATCTATCCGCTTGTGCTCTATAGCATAGATAAGATAAGAGGTTCCCCCCAGCCCTAATTGAATGTTCTCCTTTTTCGATCCAAATGAAGCCAATAGTTAGATTCCAGAATAGCCAATACAGTACGGTTAAGATGAGTTCTCAGCCATTGATCGTCTTTCATTGGAAGTTTCCTTTGATGTCGGTGCTGGCGAACGAGAAGGTTTCATCCCTATAATATATTTTATCCTTTAGGCTAGTAGGTTATAGGGGAAAGAGCAAGCTAGAGGTCCAACCTAAACAAGCGTAAGATCTGAGGGAAGCGAGTCGTAATCGAATTTACCTACCTTTTAGCTTAGAGTAAACAGACAAGCTTATCCAGTTCTAGCCCCCTTATCTAGTAACAAAAAAGCTATTCATGTCATTGGGGAGTGAGCTCGGGTGAAAGCTTTGCCAGCGAACCAGGAGCTGCCTCTCTTTTAGAAAAGGGATAGCAGGAAGAGAAGAAATAGAGCATCAACAACCGTTCCACTCGAGCGGAACTTATAACTGAAGTTGCTCACGTTTTTTAGCAGGGTCTGGGCTACGGGGTCCTTTTAACCCCTCTCTTACGCGTTCGGGAATGGCCCCTCGTGGATGCTATCTATTCTAACTTGTTGGATGCCAACTCGGCTCTTCGACTTAGTCTTAGTGCGTCGGCAAATGGGTCCCCCCAGACTTGTACTCGAGGACCATGCCGAACCCCGCCATCAAGTCTTGTCACCGTGCCCGCTTGGGGTCAAAGTAAGGAAAGAGCTCGTAGCCACGTTATCGGTCTTGTCTTGTTGATAACCTTGAGACCAGCGAAGACTGCGCTCCAGCTGGTGGTGAAGGAAAGGGGGAAGCGACTCGTTCCTTCCTTTCGGAGGGCATTAGAGATTCGGAAGGCGAACTATGCTGTCAGGGCATATCCCTGGGACTCGATCGAATTTCGAGTTAGTTGTCTAGCCAACCGATGTTGGCTCTCCCGATGTCAATTCGAAACAAAGGAAAAGTGATCTTTCACTTCGTAGAATCAGACACTGAAAAGCGCTTCTCCCTAATTATGCTTCCGGATCGGAAGAGTTTGAGGGAAAAGCTTTTTGCGAGCATAGAGAGGGCCCTCAATGTACCCTGTGCTAATGCTAATCTTTTGACTGCATGCAGTACACATAATCCTTATCCGGTGCAGAGGGTACTTTCGCTTTGCCTTTCAAGGATTTCTTTTTTTTTTAGTACCAGGCTAGCACATTCAGAAAACCTTTGACTTGCTAAACTTATCCACTACTGACGCGAAGCTAAGGTTGCGTAAGCACAAGAGATTGAATAAGTCAATGCTAGCCTGACCCGCTCTTAGTCATCAAAAGAAGGAAGCCGAAAAGGGGGATAAGATGTTTTTACGCTTTTGATTTTTAGCCGCTTACTGAAGGGTCCCATCATTCCTTAGGGAGGGATAGAGTAATCCTTTTTGCTCCATCTTGGGCGCTATTGCTTCTAGTTAAAGATAAGAGCTAGTCCTTCGCTGAGTAGACACCGGAAAGAGAGAAAGATGTTTCTAATTTCTCGCGTTTTATCCCCTCCATTACTTTTACTTAACCCATTCGAGTCGGAATAAACTTGAAATTGGTTGGACAAGAAGAAAGCGTACGTCAGTCGCGTACCAACATTGAAGTCTTTTTATTCTCTTGCTAGCTTTCGGGTTTTAGCGAATCTTCCTGCTACGCCCTAAATCATGAGGCTTTTCCAGTCAGTCTTGTTGGATGACTCAGAGCTCTTGTGCTCCCTCTTTTCAATATCCCTTTGCTGTCTTCGTAACCGCAGTGAGAGTAGGAGCTCAAGCAGTTGCCGCAGCAAGACTAGCCGCTGTTGAGTAAATAGCGGCTCTTACCCTATCCGCGCTTGATGGTGAATAAGCCTTGCTATAGAATCAGCTGCTGTTGGGGAAGCATCCAATTGCAATTACAAAAGGATATCCAAAATCTAATTAGAAGAAACTTCTTCCGGCGAAGTGACAGCGGGGAAGGAAAGCAAGGGACTGATTACACTAGTAAGACATGCCCATAAGAGGATAAGATAAGAAAAGGGCAAAATGCCTTTTGAGATTGTTGATTAAGCTATTAGCTCGAGTAATATGTCGGCTAAAGCGCTAAAGCATATACCAGTTTTAAGCAAAGATTCTGTTGGTGTTCCATAAGCCCTATTCAGTCCTATTTTATTCACTCTTAGAATAAGAGGTCCAAATTTCTTGTTAGCGTACTCAATCAAACGGGTGATTTTCTTCCTGACTACGGGTCCCACACTACTCGCTATAAAATAAAGTCAGCATCCATAACCCTAAATGCTACAGGAATATATTTGGCCATTATTTGCGATCGAACAGCCTAGAAAGAGTTGTAGCCTACATAACCTACCTACCAGACCAAGGGAAGAAGGTATCAGATCCATGTAGTTCTCGACCCCTTTTGTTTGTGAAACCAGTTCCTGTACTGAACTCTACTTATTTATATAGTAAAGTAGTCTGGTGGAAGAGGCCCTCCCCACCACTCCCCTCCCCCCCCTATCATGGAAGAAATCAAAAATGACAATTCACCGGGGCCTTCTTTTTGCTCACTGCGGGGAAGATCGCCCCTGCCATTCTTTTCGAAACTGCATTTCCGTTCCACCACCTTCTGGACCAGTTAACTGCCTAAATAAAGTTTTTGTTTCGGCATAAAAGGGACTTTTTAATCGATTTTGTTCCATATCTTCTTGAATATCCAGGAGTTTCCCCCCTCCATACTGTTCTTCCAGCATTTCTACTAATCGTTCTGTTTGGAATCCCCCGGGGATTCTCATATGCTCCTCTTTTCTAAATTCAACAATTAATTGACCAATCTTTGAGTGTGCTTTTAAGATTTTTTCTACTTTATTATTTAGTTCGTTAAATAATTCATCCTGAGTTATGCTAGAATTGGGTATTTCGATGGGGGAATTGTTCTCCATACAGAGGATAAACCAGCATGAAGTTTTTTTTTTTCTTGCTTAGTAGGAGCATGCAACAACTACTGGAATGTCTTTCGTATAGAAAGGGGCTGGGTCTTGCCTCAGCTGTTAAAGGGAAAGGACTTTTTATCTCCCCTCGATCGATCCTGGTGAGAGCAAAGGGTTGTTTACGAAGCATCCAAAGAAGCAGAGTGCTTTGGAACAATAGGCTAAGCCGGGTGAAGATAAGAAGAAGACACATCCGAAAAAACTGATTCTAGGTCAGAGGGTTTGTCTAGAACAGATTTCACAGATTTTTTGGGGTTCGTTTGTGTGGGTAAGGAATAGAATAAGAATTATCCGAAGCGGATAAAGCCGAATCCGAAGAAAGCGTTTCCGGGGCGGTTCTTTCTTGTTATAGGATGATGAAGAATGATAGCAATGAATTTCTTACTCGAAACGAAAGTCATTCATTTAATCATGTGAAATGCAGCTCGCAATAAAGCATTGAAAGTATAGCGCACAGAGAGAGCAGAGCAGCAAGGGGAGAAAGATTTGAAACCTACCATTTGGACTTAGTTCCCGAGTCTAGTTCCCAAGGAGAAAGCCTAATGGCACAGCTGACAGTTTGATCTCAGCCTCCATCTGCTGCATGAACATGGACAGTGAAATCACTTAATGTAAGGTAGCGGATGAGGCGAAAGAGCAGCATTGCATCGGGGGATTGACTCAAAGAGGGCCCTGCGACTGCCCTTTTCTTCTCAAAGAATAAACGGTACTCCTGGACAAGTACAGACAGAGGGTGCTTAGTGATAAGCACCACATATTGGTGCTAATTGGTGCTAGAAGAGATCGGCGCCAAAAGTCGAGATCCCTGTTGCGGTTGAAAGAGGGAAGGATAGAAGGACTCGCTTCTTCTATTTGACGACCATGAAAAGAAGAAGTGAAAATGCCATGACGAGAGCTGGTGGCCGAAGATGGGAAGCTCTTTGTCTCCTGTGTTAATGAAGGAAGATATTCATCAATTAGACTGTGAAGTCAAAACCGCTTATGGTTCGCACGTGCGATATGCTCCATATGCGGATGACTTCCTCTTCGCTATCAAGCCTTGCCTATCAGTAAGCACCTTTGCTGCTTTGTAGGGTTGAATCTGCTTTCCTCTCTTTTTCTTCTGTTCTGATTGCAGTCTTTTAATTCATCGAAGTCTTGGATGTAGGTTATGTGCTTTCAGGTCTACCACCATTCCTTATCCCTCCAGCAGTCCATTTCGTATGTTAGCATTCCAATTGGTCTATCATGAACATTCGTAGAGGGTGGCAATGCAAGACCAGACATTGATTGGAAAGCGATATTCAAAGGAAGATTGACAACTTTTGCCTCTTGAAAGGTTTCAAGAATACCAAAATACCTCCCGCCAACCACGGGGGGCTAGAACTAGGCAGTTACACGAGGAAAATCCGCACGCGCATAAGCAGCCTCATCCGAATCCGCTCCGCTTCTTCGGCAGTTACGCGATGAGAGCCTCTGCACCAACTTTCTTCAGCAGTTCCATGACAAAGGCTTCCACGCCTCCCTTTCTTCGGGCCAAGGATATGCTTCTTCAAGCCAAAGGCGCCTGCTTTAAATGAAAGTCAAGAAAATCATCCCTTCTCCGTCTTTGAACTATCAGACGTTGAAAGAGCTGCCAGGACAAGGTACGAGCATAAGCTTGAGCAAAGAAGAGTTCGTCTGCTTTCTCCAGTATATGAGCAAAAACTTTTGACAAGTATGGAGCACACACCTTTGATTATAAAGATCGGGGGAAGGGGAAAGTAGTGCCTTCTACTCCCATACGAGCGCACATTAATCGAATTTAAATCTGGTAAGAGAAGGACTTGACTTGATCACGCTGCCCAGTATACTAGTAACGAATGGTTCATTCCAGTGCCAGTGATAGATTGGTTTAGAAAGATCGTATCGAGATCGCTTTTTCTCAATCTAGTAATAGGGGTCAAAAGAGATAGATTTCTTTCGGGGCTTGAGCTAGCTTGGATCTTTTCCTCTGACTTTTATTGCTTGCTTGCTGTCATGCTGGCAAAAGCAGGGCTTTCGGCCGGTTTTACCTACTATTGGATTTGAACCAATGACTCTCGCCGTATGAAAGCGATACTCTAACCGCTGAGTCAAGTAGGTCA
>JBBPFP010000079.1:239949-278697 GCA_037974795.1 Kaempferia galanga
TCAGCTTTCTTTTGTTATTGTTAAAGTGCCTGGTGCAGCAAATGTTATCCTTTCCTTCTGGACTCGGGAGGAAAGAGAGAAAGAATGATTTGAACTCCTTTCAGCTACAGTCGTGAATTACAGGAGATGTTGAGTTCCTGGTGTATTATTGTACCTAGAACGACCTTAGTCTAATTAGGAAAGACGGGAGCGTAAGGTATGCGAGCCCTTCATAAGCTGCACGAGTACTCAACTTCAAACTCAAAGACGTACGCTAGAGGTAAAGAAGAATTAAGGGAAAGAGGGGAGCGTAAGGTATGCGAGCCCTTCATAAGCTGCACGAGTACTCAACTTCAAACTCAAAGACGTACGCTACAGGCACGGGATCTAACCAGGCATTGCGTTAAGGCGTCGTGATATTGCAAATATTATCAGAACTCTGTTAGTCGAATAGGAGAATGGTCTTTTTGTTGTTGCTCTCCATAGTGTTTTATATGAATGGCGTTATTCTCCAGATATGAATGGCATGTTTTCCATAGTCGGCGTAGCACGTACTCATAAGAGAAAGAGGTACGACTGATCAAATAAAAGAGTGGCTCATAAGTCCAAGAGGGGAGGTAGAGAATAATGCCTTTCTACAGCTGGCTAGGCACCGGAAGTGATGGGAATTTCTCGGCACTTCAAACTACTGGAAAGGGAGGCACCAGGGAGGGTCAGGATTCTACCATTAATAAGCCGTCGTTTTAGGCTTCTTTTGATTCTCCCATCCGGTCGCCTGGTTCCCCTGAATAAATGGAAAGACTTGATTTGCTTAACGAGGAGACTCGTGTTTTTGGTGCCGGACTCGGATCAAACTCCTTAACTAATGAAATAGGAGCGGAGCCTGCAGCAGCTGCCGGGAAAACGAATATGTACTCGTTTTTGGCACAACAAACTTATAAACTTATAGTTGCTGGTGACCCGTATAGGGGGAGGAGAGGAAAGAATCTGAACTTCATTATCTGGACTCAGGAGGGACTACTAACAAATAGAAGCGGGTCCCTTATTGAAAGCAGGTTCCCTGGGCTTAGTGAGTGGAATCAGAACCGGTTTTGGCGTAGTACCAGTTGTTCTTATACCTGTTTACGCAACTGAGGTTGAGGTTACGAGGGCCCTCTCTCACTCAGTTCACTGTAGTCATTAGTATGTAAGATCAAAAGAAAGGTCCGAGTGAGTTAGACGGACGTAGGGCTCGAGCGCGAGAGAGACGACCGAACGATAGTGACGAACTACCGAGTTCATACTAAGCTACACTCGTTTTCACTCGTTCTCTTGTAGTCGTTGTCACTCGTTCCTGTTGCTAGCGAAGCGACTACAAATAGGAACGTAGGGTGGACGTGGAGTGGTGAAACGACGTCTCGAGCAATTGAAATAGCGAGAGGGACGTAGGGTGACGGGAAGAAGCGACGTAGAGAATGACGCGTGAATGCCCTTCCATTAACGACTCTTGCTGCGAATGATAATGACACCTATCGCCTCGAACTTCAGGGCATCGACCTTATCTTATATATACCTAAGTCAGTGCTCGAACTGAACTTAAGGGAAAGGCAGAGGGGGAGCTATCTGACGCGGGAACAGTCTAACATGGCAATTCAAAACGTATACTGATCTACTATTATCACTCGCTCCTCTCCATCTCCATCTTCAGTACCCGGGGCAGGATAGTCGCCTGCTTATTCAAGGTTGGAGAACACATATCAAACCTTATCACTCTCTAGATTCTATATATAGCTTATTAGCGGGGATCAGTGCGCTTTCCTTTGCGAGACCGGCTTTAATTACCTATTAACTGTGACCTAGGTAGACTATCCGAGTGACGCAATGCATATATCAAATAGGCCTTCCCTCTGTGATCACGTCGTTATCAACGTCGCTCACTATGATTTCAGGATGGAGTTCAGGATATTTCGTACCTTCACTTCAAGCCGGTCAGTCTCTACGAGCATCAGTTTGAAAAGCCTTCCCTATTTATTGTAGTTATGGCACGAGTTCTCAATTAAAACGTCAGTCTGGTTAGTTCCGATAGTTAGGTGAAAGTCTCGCTACATTTCATATCCGCTCGTGAGGTCAAGCTACATTCCTTTAGCCGTCTTCTACTTACTTTTTATATAGGTAACTTATAAAGTGAAGTACGAAACCTCTTTTGCCTTCCAACTCTGTTTGAGGTAAATAAAGAAATATAGCTAGGTCCATTCGAAAGTTCAGTTGGAATCGCTTGTGGCATCAACTTCCTTTTTTTATCGAGGAAGGTCAAAGGTACTCAATTCAGAACTTGATTGTTTGCTAGGTTATAACTCTCAAGTGTTCGGGGCCAAAGGGACGAATAAAACTATCCTTAAATCATAATGGGCCACTTCATCAGTTGGGTCCATTGTAGACTATCCGACGTCCATGTGAGACTCTTGCTAAAAACGCGTAGCTTAAAAACTAAATAGTGAATGTCGTTTAGCTGCTAAATCGTTCATTGCTTTAGCAATTCACTCTTGGAATGAACTCGAATCAACATCTCTTTTGCTTTCCCTTGCGTCCCATCGCAAAGGATTCCATCCAGCCAGAAAGAAGACTTATCATAAGTCGCTCTGACGCAAGTCTTTGAAGATGATCTTTTGGACGTATACACTCTTATTCTCTGGGGTGGTAAGATAAGGAGGTTTGAACCTAAGGGCTTGCAATTTCTTTATTCTACCTAACGGCACTTTTCCTTGAAAAGAGGATGGACCAGCCTTCTAAACGCATGGCACCGAGCGAAGTCCATTCATCTAGCCCTATCTTGACCATCGAAAACCTCACCCTTCTAACAACCACCATGAACCGGACACGCTTTACAAGTACTTCTGACGTAGGTCTGGGCTAAGGGAAGAAATTCGTAATTACGGAATGTCTCAGAGCTGAGCCGAAAGGAAAGAGTAAATGGCCTGAGGATAGTCGTAAATTGCTACGCAATTTATACGGATGTAATTTACGCAATTACTGTAATCTGCTTGGGGCGAGTGAAAGAGTAGTAGTAGTTGAGGCATCGACCTCAAGGAAGATATACGAGACAGATAGGCTCGACCGTCGATTGATGAGACTTTCTTTTTTCAAGTTTAAAGTAAGTAGATCTGTCGTAGTGTTTTACTGTATGAGACTCAAACTATTTTTCCCAAAGAACTGACTTATGTTAATATTCGACTACTGACTTATATTAATAGTACTGACTTATATTATTACTGCAATGCCTAAAAGATATGATTATGAGTCAAGCGGTCGGGGCCAAATTGTGATAACGACGCAGTCCGTCCTTGGGTTGGGGCAAGACAGCAATGAGTAGTTCGCTCAAAGGCTCGAGAAAGCCGGCATGAAAACAAGAGTTTCTGGGGTTTACATCCCCTATTCTATTTGATATAGTTTCAAGAGCCCTTGGTATATAGACACTTTGAAGCAAACAATCCCATCTGTCTATTAGTTCACGCTCCATCCCAACTTTCGAATGATTGCTAAGCCTCTTTATGTATACTAGTGGCATTTCTTTAAGAGCGCATTCCTCCTAACTCCCAACAGCTTCTCAAGCTGCCGCATCTTCTCTTTCTTCTTCCTTCCCTAAGCCTAATCATGCTTTTCACATGCAATTCGATGCTTCCTGCGTCGAAGGAAAGTAAAGAAAATCCGACAAAGCGGATTCTCTCTCATGTCATGGAAATAGTATATGCCGCAGATCATCTGTTCTCAAATCGATCTTTATCTCATCTTTCTCTTTCAATTGTGCAGTGAAGTTCCTTGTGCTCAAGCCTAATTATACATTCTAGTAGACTGCTTGTGCTTTCACCGATCGCTTCGAAAGTCGGGGTCGGCTTTTCCTCGGTAAAATGGGCATAACTTTATCGAGGAAACATCCTTTGTATCCTTCTTTTCCTCTTCCTCACATCGATAGCATAAGAACCTTGCCGCACTCTTCTGGTACATCGTCTAAGGCGGAAAGAAGCACCGGCTAAGACTTTCGTGAAAAGAGTCATTCCATTCTTCCTAGTCATGGGCGATGGGTGGTCTTCATACGTGGGATTGACTTGGAGAATCCTTCTAAGCCCGTCCACTGCCTAAGATCCAAGACCACTTATGCCGCATTTCTAACATTGAATTGTTGAAGGCACTGATCGGAGAGGGATCTCTGCGTCTTTTCTTTATTCACGCTGCAGACAGAGCAAACAAGGAGGAAGCTTAGTCTCATTTTTTAAGTGATTCTTTCTTGATTTCATGCCAGACTTCTCTAACTAGTCCACTTTCGAACTTGGTAGTTCTAGAAAGATCTTATTGGATTAGGATGTTATTATTCTTGAATTATCCGTTTGAGCTGAGAAATGTGAGCTTGAAAGGGGGGAATTCAACAAGGGGAAGAATATCTCTGTCTTGTCTTTGATTCATTTTTCCAGGAACTCTGACTCCTGAAAGCACCTCCGGTTGAGTTTTCCAGGTCTAATGCACTAAAGGAACTGTCTGCTGCGTTGCCTGTAGGGATAATCAATCTTCTTTTTATAAGGTGTTAGGACTCTTCTTCCTCTCCATGAGTCTTAAGTAAGAAAAGAACCATTAGTTGGTCGCTGGTCTTATGGTAATGGTTACTATCTGCTTCGTTTCCAATGCGTAGTAGTTCGAAAGTGTAGGAGGTGCTTTTAGCTTTGGAAAAAGTACGCGTGCCCGTATAGATGGCGTGCCAGTATAGTTGTCTGGTAATAGTTTTAGTTGCAGTTATGCTCCGTGGTGACAAAATGGTTTTCCTTTGAGTTTGGTATTGGAAGTGTTAATAGTTTGGTGATTGTATTGCTAGATCTATGATTAATCTAATTCTCTAGTCATAGATGTATTGTTGCGAATGCGCCTCAGTCTCCATTTAGGAAGTGAGCGAAGTTCCGGAATAATCGCTTTCGCCCTAAGGCTTCATGAGAGCCTGAAAACTGGGGTTTGGTTCATGACTTCTTTTGAGTTTTTGGATCGGATAAAGAAAGGAGCTAAAGAATTCAATATTCATAAAAGTAGTCCTTACATCCCTCCGCAAGCATAAGTCTATTTGAAGACACCGGGCTCTTCACGAAGGCTCCTTAACAACCAACCTGAGCCACATCCGCCCATGGTGCAGTGGCAATTCCATCTGTTCTCGGTTCTGTGGATGAAATTCCATCAAAAAGAGAGGGCCCTGGTAGCCCTGTGTCTTCCACTATCAACTAGAATTGAAAACCACGGTCACTTCCACTTGCCTAGCTGAGAAAACCACTGTATCAGTAGCTTCCTCTGGAACAGCAGCGGAGAAAACAAATAATCAACAAAGATGTGAGAGCTTGATAGACCTAAGGGGTCTCGTCACAATGATGAGATTGATTTTAAAGCAAGAGTCATTCCTTTTCGATAAAGAAAAAGTAGGCCGTCTTTCGTAATAGAGAGTGATACTAAGAATAGTGTCATTCCTTTCGATAAAATCCCCATCACGCCTCTGCTCTGACAGTCCCTTCATGCACTGATTCCCGTGAAGCACTCGGTGGTGGAGAGTCGCAAGTGGTGCCACTCACAGCTTCAGAGTGAGTGGTGGAACCTCTGGGTGAATAGTCCCTGCGACAAGGCCTCACTCATCAGGTAAGGGCAGAAGAGGGGATCGATGAGGAAGATCCACTTCTAATGAGCCTGTATCAGAACAATTGACACCGGACAGTGGAAGTGCAATCTCAATCTTAATCTGTCGAATCCACTGAAGAAGCCTCGGTGGGGCAGCGCATTTTGAGTGTCTAAGGGCAAAAGTGAGGTTGGCAATCTGAAGCTACGACGGTAGGGTCACTCGGCAAGTCGTGCGTACTAGGTCCCTAAAGGCGCTTGGGGCAACCCTTCTAACATAACAATAGAAGTTCCCCGCCCGGAGAAGCGAGATCTACTGTGGTAGGATTTAGTTCTAGAGTTTCCATTTGGGTAAAATGGACATTAATTCATATTCGATGCCTTGACTTGAGTTTCGGATTCATTCGAACCAAAATGAACTACCCGGTGACGGGCAACCAATCAGATTGACTTTGTGCCGTTACGTATTTGCCTTGGCGTATCTCCTTCTGATACGGCTCGGTGTGGATGGCAGGCTGTCCTATAATATAAGTAGTTGTCTTGGTTTAGTCCAGTAAGATATATAGGACATCTCTCATATTCATACCGTTCTGTTGGACCCGAGCGACTATGACCAGGAGGAGAGCTCAAGTCAGTGGCAGGAGAAGGATATTTTGAAGGTCATGAAGAAGTGGAAGAAAGGATGAGTGGAGAACAACTTTTGTTTGGAATTTTGAATTGACTCTTTTCTTTCGGATTCTTTTTAGCTATCTGTATTTCGAGCTATTACATACCCTCGACCACTCAACCACTACCCCAGTATGGATTTCATTTCCAAGAGAGGTAAGGTATTTGAATTTCCTATAGAGAATGGATTGAATTTCTCTTCTATTTAATATTGGTGTGTTCCATCAATCGCCTATCGGCTCACCTATAGTAATAGCCATCGCCTTACGGCTCACCTATAGTAATACCCTCGCATCGTGGCTGGCGACTAGCCAACCACTCCCTCAAACAAGAGCAATTCAACTATAGACTCACGTCGGTTCGCCCTCTCCTTGCAGTCGAGCTACTTCATTCCTCCAGGCAACCCCTAGTTCAAACATCTGGGAAATAACAACATATGCCAGGTAAAAGAAAAGCTAGAAAACAGAATGCCTGACAGAACGAGAAATGCAACCAACGAAAGGAAAGAAAGAGCGAGATGCCTGGTAGAGCTCAAACAACTGAACGACAGCCAAATGAAAGGAAAAGAGATAGAAAGGACAGTGAAATCGAGAGAGCAAGGGTTGCGGTTGGGGAATAGAATTGAACTCAAATGTATCGATCGAAAGGGCACTGAAGTAGGTTCTGTTGCTTCTCCTGAGTTAGAAGTTGAGACTTCTCCTTTTGATGAGTTTCGAGCTTCTCCTGCAGAGTTTTATGCTTCTCCTTCTCCTGCATCAGTTAATTGAGTAGATTCAGTTGAATGAGTTTCGTCTTAAAAGAAATCTAAAAAGAGAAGTCTGGATTCAACTTATCAGTAGTAAAAGAAACCTGTTGGAGTTTCGGGGAAACCAAAGAATTCAATAGAGAAATAGGCAACTGGGAACAGGATAGGATAGGGTAGACAGATATAGGTGGCAAGGGAAGATGAGTTTAGGTCTTCTACTGAGTTTGAAGTTGAACTGGGTAACTTCAACTGGGAAGCCTTGGGGATTGGGAATCTCCTTTTGATGAGTTCGAAGTTGAGACTTCAGTTGTTGCTTCGACTTTTGATGAGTTCGAAGTTGAGACTTCAGGTGATTCAGTTGATTCTGAAACTAAATCAATTGATTTAGTTTCTTTTGGAATGGAAAAACCCAAACTCAGCAGGATAAACCTCAACCCCAGTTGAAGCCCCAGCCGAAACCTCAACCCCAGGCTAAACTCAAATCAAATTCAGTACAGCAACCCTGGAATACGATTTCTTTCTATATACGATATTTATAGTAAATCTTTCTAATAGAAATATTATCTTATTGTAAATTTAAAGAAAAGCGTGACGGATTACTTCAAATACAATTCAGTACATCAAAGCATCACGGAAGGATCTTCGACGACCTACTGATTCTGCCCTCTCTTCTCTTCTTCGACGACCCCCGGATTCTTTTCTTCCATTCCTTCCTCTGCAGCCAGCCCTGCCATTCACTCCTCGGGTCTGCAGTTGACTCCTTCCTCTGCTTCGGTTTCGACCCGAAAGACCCAACCGCAACCCTTTCCATTCAATTCTGTACCTTTAGTTCACTCCTCGTTCGCTGAGAGGGGATTTGATCTTCTTCAATTCAATTCTGTACCTTTAGTTCACTCCTCGTTCGCCTTAAATGAGAGGGGATTTGATCTTTCCCAAACCGATTTCCTTTCGTTGTTTGCCAAAGCCTCCTATCAGAAATCCTCTCTTCAGTATAAGTGACTTTGAAACCCCTCTCCAACTCTTTCTTTTCACTCACATCGAATTCAAGCAAATCAATTCAATACCCTATCCTACTACATGGATATTTACCCTGCTCTACTTACTGTTCAATATTCAAGGGTCACCCTAAGTATTTTAATTGTGTCCTCTAGCAAGCAAGACTCTTTAGGAGCAGTTTGTACATTTGACCTTTAGTTAACCTCGAAAGGGGAAGCCCTAGTTGTTCCCTACTCAGAAGCCGAAGCCCTACTTGTACTCAACAGCCGTAACACTAGCAAGAGTAGTAGCATTTACTTTATCAACAGTAGCAGGATTGACTTTATCGACAGTAGCATCCGTAACACTAGCACCAGTCGGAGCCGTAACAGTAGCCAGAGTAGCTGTATTTACTTTATCAACAGTAGCTGCAGTAACAGTATCCAGAGTAGCAGCCGTAGCAGTAGCAAGAGTAGTAGCTGTATTTACTTTAGCAACAGTAGCATCATTTACTTTAGCAACAGTCACTCTAACAGCCGTAACACTAGCAAGAGTAGCAGCAGTAGCAGCAGTAGCAACAGTAGCTGTATTATTGACTTTTGTATCTACTTTTTTTAAGCTATAGTCAAAAGAGCCCCAAGTGATGGGTATAATTATGATCATGGGAGTATGTCCTTACTGCCTAGATTTATGACTCCTGTATGTATTGCTCGCTTAAGAGTTGCGAGCAACTCTTTAACTAAGTAGCAACCGTAGCTTTGGATTGAATATCCAAAGCGGAAGAGCGATTGTTTACTCTATAGCAATACGTGGCTAGTACTCCTTATGAGCAAGAGTCTTTAGGAGCAGTTTGTACTTGATTACCTTGAGTGAAACTGGAAAGGGGAAGCCCTAGTTGTGCCCTACTCAGTAGGCTACTAAGTATGATGAAATCCTTTACTCGAAAGGCGTAACCTTAACTAAAGCATCACCACTAGTAACTGCAAGAGCATCAACAGTAGCAACACTTAACTCAAAAGCAGCACCAGTGGGAACTCCGAAAGCCCCAATGTTCACTCTACTATGAACTCTAACAGTAGCCCCAGTGTACTCACTAACAACAGTAGCCTTACTACTGTACTCACTAACAACACTAGTATCACTACTGTACTCAGCAATAGCAACACTAGCAACAATGGGCTCACTAACAGTAGCACCCGAAAGCAACTATGTGACCTGTGCATCAGCAGCAACTCTATATGGTATAGCCCTTCTATTCTAAGTGTACAGCTCTTTTAGAAGCCTAAAGTGAGAGCCTCTAGAGCCACTAAAGAAGCTTCAAATGTTGAGTATAATTATGATTGTGGAAGTATGTCCTTACTTCCATAGTTTATTACTCCAGTATGTATTGCTCGCTACATAGTTGCTCGCTACATAGTAACTCAAAAGTGTATAAGTAAGTAATTTATTTATGCACGGGTAGCAACCGTAGCTTTGGATTGAATATCCCAAGCGGAAGAGCGCTTTTGCTGCGTAGTATTTTAATTGTGTACTCTAGCAAGCAAGACTGTTTATCAATACGTAGCTAGTACTTGTTTATCAAGAGCTTTAGCTCGTACTCTTTAGGAGCAGTTTGTACATTTGACCTTTAGTGAAACTCAGAAGGCGAAGCCCTAGTTGTTCCCTACTCAGTAGGCTACTAAGTATTAAATCCTTAGTGAGAGCTCTAAAGTCTACTATCAACTCTAACAGTAGCGACACTGTACTCTAAAGGAGCAACCCTAGGAACAGCAACAGCCGAAGACCCAGCAACCCTAGTCACTTTTGAAGCAGCCCCAATGTACTCAGCAACAGGAGCAAAACTGAAAGCAGCAGTGGACTCACCAACAGCAGCAACTATAAAAGCAACACAAAACAAAGGACAGGAATACCCAACCCTAAGAAGCTTCATTGAGTACGACACATGCCAATACAGGAAATTCAATCTATAAATCAACATCGACAGATGAAATCTCTAAATCGACGCAATCGACATCCCCAGATCAATACTCTAAATCTACATCCCCAGATCAATACTCTAAATCGACAAACACCTCAAACCCATCTCCAAAGGAATACCATTAACTCAAACCCCAAGAAGCGGAACAAGAGGTCTATCCTGCCCTGCAATCGCCAATCCACCAATCGATAACCATACTCAAGAGGGCTTTCCTTCCTCCTCTCAATCGACACAACCTGGAATACCCCTCAAGAGCGGACTCAAGCACTGCAATCCCCAACCCCCGATCTTTCTTTCTTGAACTCTACTCCAACCCTTTCTTTTCAGCTTCATTCTGCTCTGCTTTCATTCTGCTCTGCTTTCATTGAGTCTTAGATCTTTCTATACTATATTCAATCTCGAAATCGAGGACTGCTAAATGCCCTACAGATCTTTCTCTACGCTAATCAATTCTACTTTCTCTTCAAATTCAATTGGTGCACCAACCCCAACTCTACCTGTCATTTCGATCGATTTCTCCATACCTGTCATTTGGCTCTGTTTCTGTACTGGATTTCCTTGCATTCACTCCTCTGCAGTTGACTCCTCTCGTTCCCGGACCCATGCCATCATTCCATTCCTTGCTGCTGAGCCCTATTCCCTCTTCTGTTCTGACGTTCCATTCCCTTAGTTCCATTGACTGAAGCTCAGCTCTTCGTCCCATTCCTTTGTTGTCTTTCTTTCCTTGCATCTGTTCGGACTCGATTCTCCTTGCATTTGGATCGATACCTGTTCGCTCTCTACCTTGCATTTGGATCGATTTGACTCCTGAACTCCTCCCCTTTGAAGGGTAATTCAGCTCTCTCGTATTTCTTATATACTATTCTATTATAGGTATACGAAAGCATTAGCAATTAGGTATACGTCGGCCTCAACGCGTTTTTTTCTATTTATATTTCGTGCGATGTGAATTCTTCTGCTTGGTCATGGCCTTGGAACATCTGCTATGGGGAAACTGTATCGAGAGCCCAGCAGCCCACCCCTTCGAGAGTGAGCCCCATCGGTCAGGCTTTCACTAAAATCGCTAAGGGAGGTCTGGGTAAGTTCGGGAATCCATGAAAAGTATATACGCAGGGTCTCTCTACTCATTCCGATCATTCCGCCTTTATATAATAAGAAAAGAAGTAGATTCAAACCAAAGACACGAAATAGTGAAGTATGAGTAGAAGGAAGGAAAGAGATCTTTAAGTCATTATAGAACTGGTGCTAAAGAGTTCAACTCAGTCTGAAGATAAGGAAGGCACGAACTTCAGTATAAAGAGTGAATTCAGTGAATGAACGACTTGGTGCTAGCTGAACATAGTGACAAGATAAGCGGGGCCTCCTGCGACGACCGAGTAGTAGTTGTAGTAGTAGTTGTAGTATATACGTAGACGGGTTTCACTTAGTCACTTCTAGAAGATTCCACTTTCTATTCAGATCGACTGAAGGGCATCTTGATAGAATGCATAAGGGATCTTCCCTCCGACTGGTTAGCTAAGGGTCTAAAGCAAAAAAAGTACCTACCGAGTGCTGAGTTATAGTACCTACCGAGTTATAGTTATTGTACTGAGTTATTATAGATAAATAGAGAAGTAAGGGCTTATGAACTTAAATAGAGTTATAGTTATTGTACTGAGTCATAGTTATAGTTATTGTGCTGAATTATAGTTATTGTACGATAAGCCTAGGTCCAACCTTCGGGAAAAGAGCATAAGAGTTGAGTGGCGACCGGGGTTCAAGGTTAGAAGCCTACATCTCGTACTCTTGCCTTTCCCAGCAGCTTAGGCATCCGGTCGGGGGTGCCTGGAATACTGGAATAATAATAGAGCTTTCTCGGGACTACCCACTTAATAATAATAGAGCTGGACTACTGAAGAGTGCGACGACTAAACTGCTTTATAGGGACTACTACCCTACCTCAGACTAAACTAATAATAGAGCTGGACTACTGAAAGTGCACTAAGGGGACAGGCGAACTCTCCTATCACTCCCATTTGATTTGACCTGGTGCTATCTTTATGGGTCTTTCATTCCTCTACCCGAAACAGAGAACCTTACTGTATAAACTAGAACAGAGAGAATATACGCGGATAGTACAAACTAGAACTCACCAGATTTCAATTAGAATTACTGAAACTAGAACTAGAACAGGCGGATCCTCTTTTCAGTATAGTATATTGAGGCTTCTTTCTTATTTCTTAAGAGCCGGAATATGTTCGTAAGATGAATAGATCCTTGCTTTACCGATCCCGAGTCAGTCTCAGGTGGTGTAGCGTGGGTGATTTGATTTGCTTCAAGGCGTAATGCCGCCTACGTGCTAATAGTAATGAACTTCTAGTTTGATCGCGCAGATTCATATTCATATCCTTCCCTAGATCCCAATGGGTCGGGGCTTCCATACCTAGATCCCAATGGGTCGGGGCTTCGCTACATATGTAGCGGGGTGCCACCATGACATGATAGCATCTGAACCAATGTAAACATTTCCTGCCCAGACGTCTGGAAGCATTCAATCTTTTAGTTATCTAAAGTCTCACCCTAAAAACGAGGAGATAAAAAAAGAACCTCTTATACCAATAAATATATGAGATATTATATACATTCACCTAATCAGTATATCTTCGGATTCCCGCTTTTGAGTGCACCCTTCGAGCAAACTAACTAAGACAGACGAACAGACTAGAGTAAGTTAAAGCTGTGAGTACTTTATTTAGCAAACGAACTCGGGAACTAGTCAGGTCCTTAAGGTTGGTGCTCCTTTGCTCAACATAAGTTTATACACTGCTTCCTACAGATATCCGCGAGCGAGAGAAGCGACTTAGAAGCTACAAGAGGAACGAGTGTGAGTTAATATTGAACGAACTGGTGCGTCAGAGTTCATTACTGACTTTTTGCGTTAGAACTGGAAAGAGTCAATGGTGCTGGTTAGTTAGGTAGAGTTAATATGATGTTAGACCTCTTGCTAAAGGATGGAACGGTAGAGTGTCTCGTTTTAAAGTGGTTCGAGTTCATGGACAAATATCATACCTAGTCGTGAATGTACCAAAGCGTGTCAGGATTCTGAATTCGCTTCTTCTACTTAAGGGCTTCATATTCAGCAGTTCCTAAGGTTGAATTAGCATCTTGGGCAGATCTAGAGTCGTTTTGTCAATGGCGCAGAGCTAGTCTTCACTCAGGCACCAGTCTCGTGTCCTCCTTTATGAGACTCTAACCCGTAGGTATGCAAGACCATATTAGACTGCTGCTTCTAGGCGCTGAGGATAGTCTACAATTGCCTTTGGGGCCCTTCATTCACGACTCTTGCTTGGGAGAGGGCTTGTGGGAGAGGGAGATGGTAGAGGGTCCAAAGAGTCTGATTCTTCTTCTCCGATCCGAACCTCTACTGGGGCTTCAACATGTTTATTATAATAAGTGGATCGTATTCACTCTTTCCATTCACTCTTTGGGTAAACGACAGCTGAAATCAAAGCTTATACGTATTGTTTACTCGTTGCTAGCTCAGAGAGAGCAGAAAGAGCAGCACCTAACTCTAAGGACAGCGAACTTACAGCTAACAAATTCATTTAGTTAAGTCAAAACCCTATCTCTAAACTCTTCAAGCTAAACCCTATCTCTAAACTTTAATACTTAAGTCAAAACCCTATCTCTAAACTCTTCAAGCTAAACCCTATCTCTAAACTCCCCGAAGCGAGGTCCTGAAGGATCTAAACTATAAGATAAGATAAGAGAAAACACCAAATCTAAACTTCGACAACCCTAATAATGACCCATACGATAAATACGCATTATCAACATCGACTAACGACCACTTCGACAAACACCCTCTACTATACCCATACGATAAATACGCATTATCAATCGACATTGACTAACGACCACTTCGACTACCCACGAAACGACATCGACTAACGACCACTTCGACTACCCCACATCCCAACTCTCAATCTACTACTCAGACACCAATCGACTACCCTTCAATCCAGACACTACGCGCCTCATGGAAGCCAACTCTCAATCTAAAAAAGTAGAGAAATACGGGGCTGTTGAACCTAGCACTTCAGAATCTTTTAGGGATGGTACAGTTGGTACTAAAGTAGAAGCCTTTGGTAGGGCTTCCTAAGTTGGTACTAAAGTAGAATCCTTTGGTAGGGCTTCCTAAGTTGGGGCTAAAGTAGACTCAGTTGGTAGGGCTGCTAAAGTAGACTCAGTAGGGGATTCAAAAGTCGCTAAAGAGGCAGCTACTGGTACTGCTAAAGTATAAAGTAGAGAGAAATCCGTTCCTACAAAAGTAGAGAAATACGGGGATTCAAAAGTAGTTCCTAAAGTAGGGGCTGCAGTAGATAAAGAGGCAGCTACTGGTACTGCTAAAGTAGATAAATCCTCTGGTGCTGAAAAAGTAGAGAAATTAGGTGCTTCAAAAGTAGATCAATTAGGGACTACGAACATGATAGCCACCCAAGGAGGGAGAAATGCCCAACTGCCTCTCCTGTAACTCAAAACCCTTAACTCTAAAGTAAATGTAACTCAAAACCCTCAACCCTAAACTATAGGAACTCAACTGAGCTATCGTACCTACAGAACTCAAAACCCTCAACCCTAAACTATAGGAACTCAACTGAGCTATCGTACCTACAGAACTCAAAACCCTAAACTCTATCTGTCTTAGGTATATTCAAAACTACGAAAGACCATCTACTGAACTCCTACCCCTCTACAGGAAACCCTTCCCCAATCCATACTTATCTACTCCCCTCAGCTGTCCTTTCCTTTCGATCTCTACCTTTGGTATCTCCAACTTCCAATTGGAGTAGTTGCATATTTCTATTTATATAAGGTATTTTTATGAATGCAATTCTACTCCAAGAACTCCAACTTCAGGTGGAACTACTCCTTCTTCAGGTTCAGGTTAAACCAAATCGACATCCCTCTCCTTTGAAATCGTTCTCTTCCTTTCCCTTCCGGTTCTCTTTCTCTCGCTACCTTCTTCATTCCTCCCCTTATCAGGTGTTCGCGTATTCATTCCTCGCCCTTACGGGCGAGCTATTTTCATTATTTTCATTCCTTTCCTTCCTATCTCGATTTCATTAGTTCCTTTCGGTTCGGTTCCCTTTCCTTTCTTTGGTTGCATATGTTGTTGGTTTTCTAGTAATTTCTTTGACCAGTGAATATGTCCGGAATTATAATACATATATGAAGGAGGGGTGGCCGGGAGGTTACCCCGATTGAAGTCCTAGAGATCAAGGACGGTCTAATATGGAACACCTATACTTCAATAGAAGTGAAAGGAAACTTCAACCTATTCCCAATCGACTTACCTAAACCCCAGATCAAATCAATTCTTTGAACTCCTACCCTTTTCTTTGAAGTTGAATTCATCTACCTCTCTCAAACGGAGCAGGAACTTCTCTTTCTTCGATTCTTTCCTTGGTCTACTCTAGTCAAACCCAATCGACTGACCTCAAGTACAGTTCAAATGGCTACCTTATCTACTGACCTCTAGGAATCTGAATTCAGCTCTCTGCACCTAGGATAGCTGCATCTGTCTATTTATATATGATATTTATTGAAATTCAAATTTCACTCTAACTCCAAAAGTAGAAGCTCCAACTGACCCTTCTGCTGAAGCCCTAGCTCCTTCTGCTGAAGCCCTAGCTCCTTCTGTTGAAGCCCCAGACCCTTCTGCTGAAGCCCTAGCTCCTTCTGTGGAATCCCCTTTCCCTTCCCTTTGTTGCATTCCATCATTCCATTCCTTACTATCTTTCCTGTCGTTCTGTTCCTCAGGTCTGAAGTTGCTTGCTGTCGTTCCTGTTGTTCAGTCTTCGCTGTTTCAGTAATTTCTTTGACCAGGGCATAGGTCGGAATTAGACCTATTTGAGGAACAAGGGGCTGCCAGGTGGAATGAAGTAGCTCCCCTGATAAGGGGAGGGTGAACCGAAGTTCATACGTAAGCTCAAGGACTCTCTTTCCTTACTCTCTTTCTTGTCGTTCGCTTCGCTCTCTTTCGATTGCATCCCTTTCTTTCCCTTCCTCAGGTCTGAGCTGTCCTGTTGTTTCTAGTAATTTCTTTGACCAGGGCATAGGTCCGGAAAAGAAAGACATATAGATGAAGGAAAGCAGCGGAATAAAGAGCCGCTAGGCGAAGGAATATCTACGATAACGTGAGACGATAGTCGACTGGTTGCCTAGTCGAGTATTGGTAACCCCGATTGAAGTCCTAGAGATCAAGGACGGTCTAATATGGAACACCTATACTTCAATAGAAGTGAAAGGAAATTGAAATTTATATCTCTACTTCTATGCCCCTCTCTACCTTCATATCGTAGATAGTTAAACTATTCTACTATCCTTAGGAAATTTAAATCCATACTTCTCTATCTCTATCTTCCCCTCTTCGAGGTCAGGAAGGCACTTCGAATCCAATCCTAAAGGCTATTGAAATACCTCTCTCCTAGGAGCAGTCACTTCCCTTTCGTTCTCTTCGTTCTCTCGATACGTTGGATCTTTCAGTACTTTCTTTTACTATGGGTATATGCCCGGAAGGATTTAAATCTATCGATAAATAAGATAGTTAAATCAAATCAATACAATCGCCCTAAAAGCAAATACCACCATATCGTAGATAGTCATCCCCCTCTATACTCTTTCTTTTCAACCCCTCTTCGAAGTCTGAAAGCATCTGTCTACTATATTCAATACCCTCTCCTTATCAGCTGTCCTCTCCTTTGTTCGATTCCCATTCCATTCCTTTCTATTCTATTGAATTCTTTCTTCCCCTCTTCGAAGTCTTCAAGCACCCTAATCTCTTGAAGTCAATGAAAGGGTCTCTACTCTATGAAGTTCTTTATACTAATTTCAATTCCCCTAAGCGAAGTCTTCAAGGCTCTTTCAATGCCTAAGAGAAAGTCAAGTTCCTATCCTTATCTCAATTGACCAGTTCCTCTCAATCGCCTATCGGCTCACCTATCAGAGATACCCTTTCAGTCTTCGCTATTTCATTCCACAGCAGATTACAGTATTGCGTAAATGGCTTGCCGGCCATTTAGAGACCACTGACTTTCTTTGGCCTTTCAGTCTTCGCTATTTCAAATCAATCGATCGAAAGGACAGGTTCTGAAACGCTATAAGTAATTTAGGTAATCTCGATACGAAAAAAGGATCGATAGCTCAGTGAATTGGATTCCTTTAGAATTGGTATTAGACTCCTAGGGTTGAGGTTTCTTCGCCTTGGGCTTCTCCGGCAGGGGGTGTCTGGGGTCGGAAATTACGAATTAGTTTCTTATTCAAGGATTGATGGAGTTGGGAACTACTGTAAATGGTATGCTCTGAGGTGTGAAGTAATCGGTCGGTGGCCGGTTGCGCCTGGGGCTGTTGGACGGGTTGCACCTGGGGCTTCGACTGGGGTTGAGGTTAGGAAGGGTCCTAGGAGGTATGCTGAGGGTTGGAGTTGCACCTTACGCTGGGGCTTCTACTGAGTTTGGAGTTGGGGAATTGAGTTACCAGAGGGGTGAACCTTTCAGGGAGTAGATCAGGGAGTAAATATACATTGAGTAGAGGGGAGTAGAAGATAGATTTCGAAGATAGAGATTAGGTTGAAGTTTCCTTACCTTCTCTTTATTCCTCTCCTCGCCCCTTCCCTTCGTTCAGCTCTTCGCCCCTCTAGAACAGCTATCCTGTCAAACCCCTTTCATTACTCTTCTCTATAATACCTATCTGAATTTCCCCTATCAATTAAAATCCCCTACTAATGCGTCAAACCGCTCTGATGTCCAATACCCTTCAGCCCCATTCAAGTCAAATCCCTGTTCTCTTGAAGAACTGTAGTACTGAACTCAATACTGTACGTTAGATCTCAATTCCCTACCCTATCTTTATCCTATATGTTAGATCTGAATTCAATACCCTCTGTTTGAAATCTCCTATCAATTGAATTGAATCACTTCCGAGATCAAAGGTGAAACACCAAATCTCTATATTCCTTTGTCACCCCTCTGTTCTCTGTTGTCCCACTCAATGACTTGAAATTAACTACTCCATTGCTCTATACGAAAGTGTCACCCCTCGTATCGTAACATCCTATAATACGTTAGTTCCTATCTTTCCTATCCTAGAAGGACACTCGGACTCGGGCTCAATCAAGTTTAGCGGACGAGTGAGCACTGATTCATAGCCTTCTCCTTAAGATCAAATCCCATTCATAGAAGTAGGTCTGACTTCCGAGTTCACTCCTCGGTTCCTTGAACTACTGACTTCTAGTCCTTTCAAGCATTCCCTTTTTTTGACTCTTTCTTCAGTTAAATCCCTTCTGTTTGCGCAATGAAAGGAATCCCCTTTCTATTCGCGGCTTCTTCCACTGGAAGAACTAATGCGCCCTCCTCGGGAAAGGGTGGACTCCTGGTTCCCTAACCGAAGAATGCGCTGACTCCCGGTCCGTCAGTAGTTTCTATTATTATATATGCTACTGCCCTACATTATCTATTATTATATATGCTACTGCCCTACATTATTAGTTGAGCTTCTTCCCTCAACTGTACCTCTATCTGATTCTTAAGTTTTGTGACAGGAGTTATTTAATCATACTTATAAGTGCAATTTTGTAGAATCCCTTATGAATGGTCTCTATCTGAAGCTGGATCCTCTTCTTCTGGTGTCTGATGCTGTGGCTTAATTGGGCGGCTTATGAAATGGGGCTCCTCATCTCATTTACCTGCTGCTAATTATCCGTTGTTTAAATTGTGCAGTTGCTTCTCTGTTCGAGCAATAGCCATTTGTCTCCAGGTTCTCAATTTATCCATTCTGGCTGTCCATCATTATCATTACCTTCCTAATCTCACTTCTTTACTAATGAAATATATCTTTTTATAATATAAAGATATAGCTTAATCAATGAATATAAAGATATAACTTAATCAATACACTTTTTCAGTCTTAAGTTCACTGTACCCTCTGCTCCTCCCTTTGTGCGGTTCAATAGGTGCATAGAAACTCAAAAGGAATGAGGGGAAGGTGCCCTATCCAGTAGTAGTACTTCTTTCACTTGGATGGGCACTCATGCTCTTAAGATTACCGGTTTCGGTATATATATATAATTTGAACTATCCCCCATGTTCTTTCTTTTATCCTTGAAAAGTTCAATCCTTGATCTGATCCTCCTCAGACCAAAGATCTGCTCTGCTCTGGCTCGCACTGAGGAGCTAATCTAATACTCCCAGGTCTTGTCTTGGGTCAGAGGGCAGACACGAGGGGTAGAGATCTCATTTAATCAGAAGAGCGGTGCTAGATCTGAATCTTGATCTGTCTCTCTTTGAGGAGCGAATGAATATTCAAGTTAGCACGAAAGCATATAGCGAGTGAAGCAAATTCAAAGTCTTTGACGCGCTAGTTTGTTCGAGTGAAAGCACAGGGATGGCACAATTCAATACCATTTCACTATATTATAAGAAGAAAGAGCAAATGATCCCTTCTTCGTATTTGACTGACACGCGAGACCCACAAGGAGCGGGAGAGGGGGAGGGACTAAATGAATGAAAGAAGACTTTCACTTTGCGAGACTGAATATAAGATATAATAATAATAGTTGAATAGTTTGCTACAAGAAAAAAAAACTAGCCAGAATCTGAAAGTGAGGATATTTCAGCCTTATTTATAATATGGGATAGGGTCTTAAATAGGCTCCTTCTTACTATAAAAAAAAAATAAGGAGAGGTACAAGTGAGAACTGAAGACTCAGATTCAGATATTCTAGGTAATCTGAAGATCATGATTTAAAGATTAGCTCCTTCTTTTGGGGGAGGTACGAGTTATTACAATTGTATCGTTCGAAAGCTCGCTTGAGAAAGTTAGGGACCAGTGAGAACTGGGTCTTAAGAGTGATAGGATCAGAGCGGAGGAGGGAGAAGTTTAGCATTTGCTCATGTTATGAAATAGAGTTGGATGCAGCATCAGACGATGAATATCAATTAAATAAGGGAGCCACCAGTCAAGTCTAATGATGAGCGTTGACTCTGAGTCTTGAAAGAAGGACTCTAGGGGCGAAGAGCTGAACGAAGGGAAGAGGCGAAGAGCTGAACGAAGGGAAGAGGCGAAGAGCTGAACGAAGGGAAGAGGCGAAGAGCTGAACGAAGGGAAGAGGCGAAGAGCTGAACGAAGGGAAGGGTCTCGAGCGTCTTAAATAAATAGAATTGCTTAGCTAGGCAAATATGAATTCCGGCAGTCGAATTCAATATCTGATCCAGAACTCAGACGAGGAGCTCAAATCTAAATGGCGAAGCGAGTGAAGTATTTGACGCGCTCGATCATTTGCAAATGGAATTAATGCAATGGCGAATTCGAAGTTAATTCAGATTAATAATGCGAACCCAGATATCGCTAAATTTCTTAAGCACAGAAGGAGACAGATCAAGAGCAGCCACAAAGCTATAGCATCAAAAATGCAGCCGGATATGGAAATGGCACGTCATAAAGTCTAAATTTAAAGTGGAAAATTAAAGGAAATTGAAAAAGAAACTGCTTGCGTGAATTTAGTTGAGTTTTTTTATGGATTAGAAATTATATGGTGAGCTATCTAAGATCCTCCCCCTTACTTGCGTCAAATACTTTGATATTCGCTCCAAAGCGTTAAGTAATGAATTGTAACCCGGAATAAAAAACTATGAAAGATCTGCAGCAAGAGGAAGGAGCGATAGCGACATGGTGTGTATGACTCTTTCCGTCGAGCCTATCCTCAGCAAGAGTCTCCTATCTGAATGACCAAAGAAGGGATTCAATGAAACTCACCAGGGAGACTGGGAACTATTTTAC
Source organism: Kaempferia galanga (assembly GCA_037974795.1). NCBI lineage: Eukaryota > Viridiplantae > Streptophyta > Magnoliopsida > Zingiberales > Zingiberaceae > Kaempferia > Kaempferia galanga. Next base: position 260,727 of record JBBPFP010000079.1, read on the forward strand.
CTGGTCCCCCTTGGAGAGTTTAAATGCACTGCACCCATTGGGTTTGACAGAGGGTACGTATAAGAAGTGCATATCTCCTATTTAAGCTATAGATTTCGATGTTAGGAAAGATGAAGGATTCAGAAGCTGCCAGATTCACTTCACCAAAGTTGAAGGAGAATGAAAGGGGTACAGCTCCATCAGAAGCAACAATGAATTGCCATCTTCCATGATGGTCAATTTAACTTAGCCCACATTACCCTGGAACCAACAACCAGTGGAAGACCTTATTGCATCAAATAAAGGGGGTTTAACAACATTACACATTACTAATAATCACTTAAAACGTTGAGATATCGAGGGACCCATGCTTAACAATTTAAGAGTTTGAAATTGATATATACTCTACCATAGCAAGCTTTTACACATTAAGGAAGAGTGGATTGTGTTCCGGGCTCATTAGTGCTTCCAGTGGAGTCAGCTACAGAAGATATTAACTGAATTGCGTGCCTAACAAGAAAAAAAGCTTTTCCCTTAGCTACGCGGTACACAGAAGGGCACGAGGGGGATAAAGAAAAGAATCTGAGATACTTCTATGTTAGCCATAAAAAATCACTAAACCAAGGAAAGAAAGATAGAAGGATAAATACGAATAAAGGAAAGAATAAACAAAGACTCATGGCAAAGAGGGAAATGCTTGAAATCTCACTTCCCTTTCAAGCGTGAGGAGTGCGGCTGATGTCCACGAAATCATACAATACACCCTTTTTTCACTAAAGTACGTTTCCCACGGGTTGATCTAGGTCTTGTCGCAAAAGCCCTGTTTTTTTTTTTTTTTTGGCATAAAACACTTGTCCCCAAGGGGATCTAGCTAGGTCTTTGATTTGATTTGATCAAGTTAAGTTGGAATCCCGACAGACTGACTCGAAGAGGGCTCCTATAAAGAATTGTTTTGAGCCCAGGTTTGAGGTACTAAATTAATAACTTCATAGTTTAAGACGGTAGCATTCCATGAATATATAATATTATCAAAATAGAAGAGAATCGTAGTTTGCGACGGAGGCATGAGAACAAGTGTTCAGGGCGACTAAAGCAATGGTAATTAAGGAAGGAAGGATAGGCTTTTCCCCATCCATAAGGATCTTTGTAGTTTCGTATACAGAATACTATACTAAAAAACTAATATTATAAGTGGAGTCCACCCATGAAGGACTTCTTATTAGGGTCCATCATTAAGATATGATAAGATGGGGAAAGTCGCTGGAGGGTCTATATTAGCTCGAGCATATGCAAAGTGTATATGGTACACCGTTGTAGACCGGGGATGTAATTCATTTTTTTTTGACTGCCTATCAGTATCCGACTCCAACGGCAGGAGTTTTGACTTCAAGGGTAAATTTGCCCTATTCTGAAAGTGCCCTTGAAATCAGTGAGGAACCAGACGCACTCAGGTAAATAGGGGAGTCAAGGAGCGAAAGTTTCACTATTGCATCAGAAAGCTAGCACAACATACTATATACTATAAGGGAGGGTACGAGTTGGGGAGGTGGATTCCTATATTAACTAGTCCTCATATTCGTATTATACACCCTTCGGAATCTTAAAAGCTAACTCCTCAATAATGGAGCTCCCCCATAAGGGTATGCACTCGAAATAGAGTTAGGCGCGAGTTATAACGGGAATTGAATGAAGATGGAGCTCACTTTGGGCAGATCCCTCATAGTGTTTTTTTGAGTAGTTCATGGCTATCGAAATAGAATAGTATAAGAAGTCTGAACTATATATCTTATAATATCACATATACTTGTATTATTTGATAGTAGCAGAGAGGGACGAGCATCATTAGGGCTCGACTATGAGTTTAGTTCACATATAATTTAGGAAAGAGTCAATGGCTTAGCAACAGGTCTACAATGGTGTACCATTTACTCTTTCCATTGACGACCTGTTGCTGGGGAGAGAGAGAGTACAACATGACGGGAAGGTGCGAAGCCTGATTGACCACCTTTAGGACAAGGAAGGAGCAGCTCTCTTTGTGCCTTATTCTGGAGTCTTATGTTTTTTGTCATTTTCCCCATGGGAAGGGTTGTGCTAAGACATATCCAAGGGCCTCATAGGAAGAAGCGGGGATCCTTTCAACAAGGCAACTTCCATTCTCTCTTCCTTCCTCTCTTTTTCCAACTCGTCTATCTTAATATAATCATATGAGTGAGAACCCACGGGCGGATCGAAAGTGGTTTTGAATCTTCATAGAATAGAATCTAGTCTAGTCGTCCTTCATCTATTAGTTGTGGCCCTTTGTTTGGAAGCAGTTAATATTAGAATTTGATTATACTACATACTACATACTAGAATAAGCTGTGGAGTTCTAGGCTTTGGACCATGTTAGACTCTTGCTGAGAGGTGAATCTTTCGTAGTGTTTTTTTAGGAGCGAATATCATGACGCCCATGTGTAGTGAGGGGGAATAGGTTCTTAGGTAATTTACCTTTGGTATGAAATAGCTCGTAAGTGAGCGTATAATAGCAAGAGGGCCGAGGGGATTCCCATTCTTTTTAAAAACGAGAGAGGGGTTTACATTGGTGCCGCCGAGGGTATAAACTGGCTCGATAATATAAGCTAGGGGGCAGATCAAAAAAAAGTGGTTTTGAATAGCCATTAACAATGAGTGTAGTGTATAAAAAAGCTCAAATCAAAGTTTTTAAAGCGCGAGAGCAGCGATAAGGTATTATATTAATAGCTCGTTTTCAAGTTGGGGAGTACGTGTAAAGTCTTATAGCTCGACCATAGGAGCGAATGAGTTTGACGCACGAGACTGATAAGGGGAGCGAGGAAGAAGGGGGTGGGAGCGAGTTAGACGTGGGCGGATCTTTCGTATGAGTTGAATAACTATTGCCATGAACGACTGAGAAGCTGACGCACGAGTGGTATGAAATGGGCAATAAATTGAATATGAGAGATCACACTGATGAAATATAGAAAGATAGTATAATATCTTATAGAAAGTAGTTAACTGAATAATCATACTAGCTACTTACTAACTCTCCTCACGCTAAAGGTAGGAATGAAAGGGCCAACCAAAGGGGGCCGAGTTCTGACTATTTCGGGAAGAAATATAATTACGAATTGTATTGTATTTGACGTGCTAGTAAACTAGGATAGGTCCGAGTGAGAACGACGGGAAGAGGGCAAAGAGGAAACTCTAAATGCTACTTACTCATTCTCAATCTGAGACTGGAACTGAATCCATCGCCGTTACCATCCTCCTCTGACTCTTGGGCAGTCGCGTATCCAAATCAAATATATATAAGTATAGTAGTATGCTCCAGGTGCCTCAATAATCTTTGTATAACTTGTACCATAATTTGATTGATAGTATAGTCTAACTCGCATTCGCTCTCACACTTGATCGTCCCTCTCCCTTATTTTAGTAAGGGAGTCAGAAAATTTTAGGAATGTAATTAGTCATCAGTGCCTAGGATAATAGCTCGACTGGAGGAGTAGCATTACGCGACTAGACCGATGGGGGAGGGCTTCTTTTTATGTCATTAGTGCACTCACCCCTTCATCCTAACCAAAGCTCACCTCATTTTGAATGTCATTTCTTATGAGGAGCGAATATAATGGCACGCAAGACTGAATAAGGAAAGGATAAGAACTTAGTAGACCATAGGGAAAGGGGAAGCGAACGAGAGAGGGGAGAACGAGATAATAAGAATGAAAACGATAGAAGAAGAATGAGGGGAAAATGCATAAACTGAAATTCAATTCAAGGGCAAAAACGAATGCGGTTCATCTAATTGAGAATTACATAAGATAGCTTCTCCTGAATGAACAACTCCTGCTGCGGTAAGAACATCCATTTTCTTTATGTTCCGAGCGGATCAAAAGTGCTTTTTTGTCATAGCCATTCACTACTCTTGCTGATATAGAAGATCTGTCGTAGTATTAGTTTCTCGTAACAAATGCCATTGGTAGATTCTGAGTTTGAAGGGTACCAGCTTCTATATAAAGAGTTGGAAGCAGCTTCTATATAAGATAAGGAACAGTAGTACCTATAATAAGATAAGGAACAGTAGTACCCATAGCGCCCACTTGAAGCTACAGAATGAGTTAGGACCTTGTGAAAACGACGTGGATAGCTCAGTTGCGGCAAAGAGATCTGAAGAAAGTAAGAACACTGAAAGTACTGACAGCTAAAGCAATGCAAGGGACGCGAGCTGACTGGGGGCCTACCATAAGGGTAGAGTGATAAGGATGCGCTTGCTCTCGCGCGTATAATATAAAGAGTTCTGCGGAATTGATGAGTATGAAAATGAATATTCTTTATATGATGAGTGGAAGACGAATGAATGGTCGTTCTGACTTAGTTTTTCGTCGTGCGTCCTTTCTCAACGGGAATAGTCAACTTAAAGGCAGAGGACAGGATACAATACGACGAGAATGATGACCACGATTCTCTTCAGGAATAGTCAACTACTCAACAGGCAGAGGATTGGATACAATACGACGAGAATGATGACAACAATTCTCGACAGGAAGAACCGCCTCAAATTATGGCAATTTGGAAAATAGTTGTGGTGTCGTAAACATGTGCTGCTGTCAATTATACCTTCGTATTTCTTCCTTTACTCTAGGATCTTATCCCAGAAAAATGCAGTATTTCAAGTTTCATATGTTCCGTAATCATAACTCCGAGTCTTCTCTATTGATGGGTTTTCCGTTATTGTCTCGTCGTTTTTATGGCATGAACTGGTATCGGAACCGCCTAAGAAGGTCTGCCAATAGAGGTGTACGGTCTCACCCTCTATTGTATTTTCAATTCCGGGATGGACCTCCTATTATGATCAAATTCTTTGTTCGTGCGATTTTAGGCTTTTGAGTTCTTTTTGGCATACTTTGTATTACTCTATTTTATAGGTCTGTATCTTTAATAGAAGTGGAAGGTATGAGTCTACTGAATAGTAAGGAAGTGGGTTGTTTTATTACTGAACTTCATGGTATGATTCTAGTTAAAATGTCTCTCTCCAGGGTCCTTTCTATCGTATTCTACCCCGCTAGTTCTAGCTCGAGGAACGAAACGACGTGTTCAAACGAGCCAAGCGAATAATGAAATAGCATTGCACACCGAACCGGCTTCGCAAGATCTTCTATAGCCCACAGTAGGCATATTCAAGATGAGTTGAAGTACCTGGACCAGGACTCATTAATAATGATCATTCCTACCTACGGGAGTTCTAGGCGCAGACGAAAGCATAGCTGACAACTTTGATAATAGAAGTGGAATCACGGTTAGGTATAGAACGGACAAATGCAGAACGGACTAAAGTCATCCTATCCTACGGACAAACAAAATAAAGAGGTCCTATAAGACATTGAAACACTGATATTGCAACCTAAATCCTGTTACCTGTTTCAGCTTACTTTAGCGTTAGAGCATGGGAACCCATTTCTTAATTATGAATACTAAAGTGCCCCTAAAGATGTATAACCCGTTAGAGGTATTCAAGCAAATGTATTTCTAACTTACATAGTGAGAAAAGATCTTTCTCCGTGTTTTTTTGAATATGAACGAACGTTGGTCGCCAAATCTTTATTCGACGTAGGTATGCAATGCCGAAAAGAAATACAAATAGAAGAAGGGGTACAAAAGAGCTATAACGTAGGTTTTGAGTGTCTGTTGAGGAGGAAGTCTACAAAGGCCAAAATGCAATACCAGAGAGAGAGGGAAAATTCAAATACAATGAGTTAAATCACTATTGAAAGGTATACAATGGAAGAGGGAAGGCGTCCCAATGGCCGATATAAGAGCTTAGAAGCTATTAAGAAGGTGGTTGTAGGGAATACTCAACCCCAGATCAATACAATCACTCACATCGACACATGGAACACACTTAGCTACATCCCCAGTGAAATACTCAACTCAACTCAACCCCAGATCAAAGGTCAATAGAATCACTTCCCAGATCAAAGGTCAATACTGAAGGGTCACCATACAATACAGCCATTACTCGCCTCAAAGCCCCGCCCATCTGGTCATGCAAAAAACATAAAGGACAGACCGAAGCTTCATGCCATCATCCTCAATCGATCTTATCCTCTTTTCTTCTCTTCCTCTTCCTACTCCTCTCTCTCTTTGTCTATTCCTTGCATTTAGCTCTCTTTCCGGGCACTACCTGAAGTTTCCCATCCAGGGAAGATTGGGTATTCCATGTGTCGATAACTTCTATTGTATTCCTGTATTGGGGGTTGGGGCACCTCTTGAGTTGGGGATAGCGGGTTGTTCGAGTATCGATTGCAGGACTTATGGGTATTCCTTTAGCTTGAGTCTGGGGTGTTAGTCGATTGGTGTATTATTCAAAGGGTAGTCGATTGTCGATTGATTTGAAGTTGATGGTATTCCTTTAGCTTTCGTTTGGGCATTTGTCGATGTTGATAGTGCTCAGGACAGGAAGGATTGGGGATTGGCAGTAGTGTTAGTTGGAAGCCTTCAGTACCCCTTGTCGATGTCAGTTGGATTCCTTAAGTAACCGTCTATTAGGGATTCCCTTTAGCTTTCCTTTCGTATAGGTATTGACCCTCTCTTGAGTACCCTTTGTCGATGTCAGTTGGATTACTTCAGTACCCGTCTCTTGTTTGAGTTGAGGGGAGTCCTCTAGAAAGAGGGGGTTGGGGATTGAGAGAGAAGGACGTAGATTGAATATAGTATAGAAAGAGAGAAGTAGGAGAGAAGAAGAGATAGGGTTTGAGGCCGAGCTCAAACAGTTCAGAGGGTATTGATTGAGTTGATTTGACTATCGTAGATATGGTATTAGGTATAGTGAGGGACCGATAGCCCTCTTGTGCTTTCATTGAGTGGAGTTGATAGGCAAGGGGTTGGGGGAATTGAGTAGAAAGGTTTTCCTTTTATCAGTTTGAGTAGATAGATTGTATTTTAGGCATTGAATCCCTCAAAGGGGGGCTGGAATACCGACAGATGACAGCAACTGCTTCTGAAGGTTTCTTTGAATCAACTGGACTTACACCTTTCATTGACTATCGTAGATTAGTTGGGCGACAAGAGAGCTTTCTAGGAGCGAGGTCAGAGCGAACGAGTGGCGATTGGTCAGAGCGAAGATCAGGGATTGTTCAGTCGTATATTGAACTGGGTTATCTTTTCTTTAACTATCGTAGATATGGCGTATTAACAATCCTTTCCCTTGAAGAGAGAGGAGTCTTTGGGGTTCCCCTTTCATAGATAGATATTGATTGTTAGATATCTCAATTGACTCGAGTGAACTCGTAGATTTGAGGAGAGAAGAGCATAGGTATTTGAACTGGGGCAGAGGATCTAGGAGTTCTACAGGGGCAGTTGTATCAAAGAAACCTGATGGGTCTGGTGCCGACACCGAGGTATGGTTTTGCTTCAACGGGCAGGGGTTAGGGGTTATCTAAGTCTAGGAGTTCTACAGGGGCAGGGGTTAGGGGTTATCTACTCTACTCAAACCCTGCAATCGCCGACTGAACGAAATCGACTACTAGCCATTTTGATGCTTAACACTTCTACGAAATGACTTATCTACTCTACTCAAACCCTTTCTTTTCTCATTCCCTCCTCTCCTCAATTGAGCTCTCCCCTAACCGCTACCCTGAACTCTACTCAACTCAAACCCTGCAGCTAATCCATACCCTAAACGAAACATCAACCCTAAGCTCTGTAATTCCTCTACGAAAGGAAATTCAAGCTAAAGAAACGACAACCGAAAGGACTCCCCTGAGCCTATCAGCTCAGCTCTTTTCGCCCCTCAACTCATGAACCGAAACCCTTTGCTCGTGTCATTGAGCTCTCCCCAAACCCTTTGCCCTCTACTCAACGTCAATTTCACTATCTGTCCTGAAAACCCTAAGCATCTGAATTCCTCTACGAAATCCATACCCCTAAACCCCAATCTATACCCTAAACGAGAAATCCTAAGAAAGGAATCCCTAGTGCTCTACCAAGCCTTTCCTCTACGTCACACGGGCCACGTCGCTCGTCCGTCCTTTCAACCTGACAGTTGTTCTGTTACGAAGCAAGGTGGGGAACTTTACTTACTTAGTGAGACGTGATGCAGAGCTCACGCCCGGAGGTTGTGGCATGGATCGCCTGATGACAGATAAGGTTGGTAATGGAATATGGCATGGGTATAGTAGCGATGGATGGAGAAGGAGGTTTAGATGGTATGCATCGGAGGATAACTTGGCTTGGATATGTGATCCGAACAGAAGGCTGCTTGCTATGTGATCTTCAAACAGAGGGCTATGCTATGTAATCTCCGAATCTTCCCAATTGATTCTCTCACCTACGTTACGCGCCATTCAAGTCAACAGAAAGAGGCAAGAAGAGAAGAAAAGAAATAAGAAAGAATTGTAGGCTGCGTACTATTCAGTCCCAAGACAAATTGAGTTAGTGCCCAATCAACAATCAAACAAAAAGAAGCTCGAGAACCGGACCATCCCTATAGAAGACTTCCTCTCGTGACTAAATTGGTTAGGCTCGCCTGAGAAATTCGTGGGAATTCGGAACTCCGGTAGCTATGCTCCCTCTATCTAATAAGTAGAATGAATGAGTTGGCAGACGCGTAGGTGCCGGTACCACGGGTGATAAGTGATGATATGATAGGAACTTTACTTAGGAACGAGCGTTAGCGACGTAGAGTAGAGTAGATCGATGGGGAGCAAGCGTTCGGTAAGCAACTATTGACCGTGGCGGGAAATGACTGACTCTAGACTCAGGTTGGGTTGGGCATCCTTGATCATAATCTTTTTGCCGATCCCATAACCAGAATCTTTATCAGCTGAACCACATGCGGAACTGGAATCAGTCCAGACTCACACTTTGATGTTCCTATCTAGCAGAAGCATAGAAATTCTTCCCTTATTTAGACCTTCAATCCCTAGCAGATGCCTACGGGGAATCAATAAGTAATGGTTCAAGTGATTGAGAAGCCCCAGTCTTCTTCATATGAGGAAGAACAAGAACTCCTAGATAGGCATCTACCCCTGCAGAGCAGAATAAGGAAGTGGAAGACCACGACAACTATATAGAATTAGGTTCCCGAACTTGGGCATGATGGCTTGACTTAACTCATGAGTTGTACTGGACTGATTTATTATATCGGATTGATCTAACTATCAAGCAAGAATATCAAGCTAGAGAACTTAGGAACGAGGGAACCGACGTGGAGGGAGGGAACCGACGTCAGGTTGCTCCCGCCGGAAAAGATTTTGAGGTCCGGTCACTATCGCGAAATGGGCAAAGTAGTCGTTATAGATCTCGACTTTTGCTATTTCCCCTCGCCCGAAACGCTAACCCGTGGGTGCGCACCTCGGGTCCAAGAAGATGAAGGAGATGTAGATTCAGATGGTTTAGGTGCACTCTTACTAGCCCACATTGAAGTTAGTAGTAGCTGAGTTAGTTTACTGCCGCACCAAAAATCTTATTGAAATATGATTATTATCTTAAAGATAGGGTAGGTCCTGGTTTGATTAGCCATGCTGCTCTAGCTCTAGGATATTCAACAAAGAAAGGGGGGCCGAGAAAGACCACAGTTCATCTCATTCCATCTCCTTATCTTGGAATGAGAAAGTGTCCCACTCTAGTGGCGGGGAAAGACTTGATTAAGTCAGTTGACAGGATATGCAATGCAAACTTCAGCCCATTCACAAGGGTTCATATAGAGATGAACTACTTGAGTAGGGGAAAGGAATGAGCCCAGATCATCTCTCTTCTCCGCTGCAGGCTCGCTGGGGTTCTTTCAAGAAGCTAGAATCATCACTCTGGGAATGAACTTAAGGAAAGGACACTCGGGTCCGATACTTGAATGTGGGGCGAGTGGAGCATCTCCCTTTATCTATCGGAATCTACCATTGAATGGGCGAAGGGACATCAACCCTTTCTTTCTTCTGCCGGGGCTACCCTTCTCTGGGGGATGTTTCTGTACCGAGTCCGAAGCCATCAGGCTCACTTCAGTCCACGTATGAAAGTGGAGTGGGGAAGCCCTCTCGTGAACAGGATTTCTTACAACTATAGAGTCTGCTCGTTGACTTGCTTTCTCGTCCGCTACTTCTTCGGTACATCTTTTCTTTTCCACTTCTATCAACAAGATATGGTATAGGAAGGAAGGGGCGAGTGATAACGACGCATGGAATGGAATGAATCGGTTCCTACTTATGAGGTTCCGTGCTCGGTCCTAATTAGATAATATATATATCTTAGGAAGTTGCTAGTCTTAAGTCTCTTGCTAAAGGGGAGAGACTAAGAAAAGAGATCTGTGGTTCGAGACCGCTCCGTGGGCTTCCTAATCAGAAAGAGAGCGCCGCTGCTTGCTTTGCTCTCCGGCACCTAGTTGGATGCTTAGAGCTTAAATGCCACCTAGGATGGGAGTTCACTATTTCTCCTCGCAACTCTGAATGCCAGGCTTGATTGTGAAGCATCAGCTGGAGAAGTCTTACCCATGGTTCCGAGCATAATTCATTACAGATATATCCCTTACTGAAGCCCGCACGTCAAAGGAGGAACCCCTGCGGTCGAAGGTAAGCACCGAACCGTAACCTAAGTAGGAACTCTCCCCCCAGACCTCTAGCCATTCTTCTTTTATATCTCATTGCGTAGGTTGCGTAGGCCAGAAGCAAGCTGAGAATATAGATCCGGATTACGATTCAGAACCAAAAGCAGTTCTTTTAGAAGAAGATATTCAAGACGACATCTCACCGGAATTATTTAAATAAAGAACTTTGCCAACCGGCACCTTTTCTAGCGGACACAGAAGCCTTTGCAATTTCTACCAAGTATAATTTCTTTTTTTTCTAGAGTACGATGTAGCTGTTGAGTATGATGCTTTGGGTAAGGAAGATATTCCCATCCACTATACTGTTCTCCCCGCCCTAAATCCCCTTTTTCGGATTCACTCGGACCAGAGAAAGAAAGCAGATCCAGGCGAGCAGAGATCTTGATTGTACGATAAAGAAACCTTCAATCCGTAGGTAGGGCCTTCTAAGCTATGCACATCCGGGGCTACTCAAACATTGCCAGGAACTCAGATACTGTAAAGGAGCTACTTAGATTCTCGCATGTGAGTTTCAGACCTTGAACTACTTTGCCACTATTCTTGAGCACTCGTAAGGGCAGCCTCTCATATGGCACGGAATCGAAGAGGCGCATACGAATTTACTATAGTCTAAGTCTAATTGCCAATGAGTAATCGCACTCTCTTTCTTGATTTGATTCAGATTCTTGGGGTGCGTTAAGTCGGGCACATTGTAGACCCCTTCTCGAGTGGCAGGCCCCTATGCTTCTGTTTGGTTCTTCATCTCTTCTCTTCTCCTCATCTCCTTTACCTCTCGCTTTTCAGGTTAAAGCGTACCCCGCTTCCTAGCCAAAAGCTCTTTGCTTTGATAAGGTTCCCGCCACCTGCTTGTCTTCTTTGGGAAGATTATGCGGTAGCGGCTCTTGGCCTCCGTACCCGCTACCCAACTCCTTTATATCTAAGAGTGCCAGGGCAACTTGAATGAAGGTCTAAACCCGATCCTGCGCTTTCAATAGTAGTTTAGAGAGGAAGGCCATGCTGGAACGAATGCTCTCTCTTCATTGTCAGTCTCCTTTCTCACATTCTTTACTAGGTGCCAATCTGCTTTGCTTTCCAATGAACTAAGCTTCTAATTTATTTAATAGAATAGAAGTAAGTGAGCAGATAGAAGCTAAGCGTTAAGTGATTGATTCACAAGCCCAGAACTTGCTGACCGTACAAGCCAGAGCGATGCTCATGAACTCTTAACTGCCGATCCCTAACTATACTATAAAGGTCCTCTTAATGGAAAGGCTCAAGAGCCAAGAAAGAGGGAATTGGAAGAGAAGCTGGCAAGTGATATGATAGCGAGGCAGCTGGTACAACAAAGGGGGAATGGGAAGAAAAGGCCTAGATAGCGAGGCAGCTGGTACAACAAAGGGGGAATGGGAAGACAAGACAAGAGAAGCTTGCAAGGGAATTAAACCTGTACAAGGTAAGTAGAGAAGCTGGCAAGGGAATGAATCCTTTAATGGTAAGTTGAGAAGCTGGCAAGGGAATGAATCCTTTAATGGTAAGTTGAGAAGCTGGCAAGGGAATGAATCCTGTACAAGGTAAGTAGAGAGTCAAGGGAATTAAACCTGTACAAGGTAAGTGGAGAAGCTAAACAAACCTTTGAAGGTAAGTAAAGTATAGAGGAGCAAGCTAAGTAATAAGTAATATAAGTAATAAGTAACATAAGTAATATAATATAAGTAGGGAATGAAGAATCGCACCCCGAATTAGAGTCAGAAAGATACGCTCTTTCGTACGAAGAATAAACTGAAGAATGAACCGGTACAGTAGCCCGACATACATAAGAGCTAGAGCAAAGTACACCGGTACAGTAGAGCCCCCCATAAGAGCTAGAGCAAAGAGTACACCGAGTAGCCCGACATACATAAGAGCTAGAGCAAAGGCATTAGAGGAACGAATGAAGTGAGATAGAGGAGCGAATGAAGTGAGAAGCTTGATTTGTAGTAGCGAATGAAGTGAGAAGCTTGATTTGTAGTAATGGAGTAACACACCTTTCAGTAGCTGGGGGTGAACCACCTGTAGTAACACACCTTTCAGTAGCTTCGGGTGAACCACCTTTTCAGTCATCAACCCCGGAAAGGGCACAGCCAAGGGATCAGACATCATCAACCAGGGAAAGGGCACAGCCAAGGGATCAGACAAGGGATCAGACTCAACCCGGGAAAGGGATCAGACATCATCAACCAGGGAAAAAGGGATCAGACATAGAAATGTTCGCCCGGGAAGGAGAGGGAATCTGATTCTTAGGGGAGCTACCTAGAAAACGGTATAATTAGGCTTGAGGAAGATACCCTGGTGCAACTTTATTTAAGGCCTACAAGGACGGCGCTACCCTGGGCCAACTTTATTTAAGGCCTACAAGGCTCAATTAGATATGACAAGGCTCAATTTGATATGAATAGCTAGGTACACTAGGAATGAATCCACTTCGACGAGCAGCTTAACAATTAAAAATATCCATCGGGACATACGTGACAGGTCTTACATGCTTCTGGGAAGAGAAAGAAGGGTGAACAGGGGTTACGAAAGAAGGGTTTCATAGTCATAGCAGACAAGTCCGCGTTGCAGCTACTAGATTCATAGTCATAGCCTACAAGAGAAGGGGTTGAGAGTCATAGCCTACAAGAGAAGGGGTTGAGAGTCATAGCCTACAAGTAAGCGTTGCAGCTACTAGATATTCATAGTCATAGCCTACAAGTAAGCGTAGCAGCTACTAGAATAGTAGGTCCACTTGGAACAGCCAGAGACGACTGGGAACAGCCAGAGACGACAACGAGTGCAACTGCTTAGGACGACACAAACAAAGGTTACTCCAACGAGTCCAACTGCTTCGGACGACACAAACAAAGGTTACTACAACGAGTGCGCAACTCCTTAGGGCGACACAACCATGCAACTGCTTCGGACGACACAAACAAAGGTTAACTTAAGGATTACGGCGCGGGAGAAGGGAGAATACCAGACACCCAGAGACAGAGAGCTAGGACAAGGTAGAAGAGCTTAGCTTCTTTGAAGCGACGGGTGAAGAGCGAGCCCTTAGGCGAAGGGATTACCTCAGGGTAGAATAAAAGACACACCGACAGAGACAGAGAGCTAGGACAAGAAAAGAGCTGAGACGAAAGGCCAAGGGTGAAGAGCCAGCTTCTTTGAAGCCAAGGGGGAAGAGCGAGCCCTTAGGCAAAGGGATTACGTCGGGGTTGAAGAAGAGAATAGAAGACACACCCACAGAGAGCTAGGACAAGAAAAGAGATAGGATAGGAAATCCACCCATATAAGATTTATCGAGGGAAGAACTAGGATAGGGAGAGATAGAGCCAAGAACTAGGATAAGAACTAGGATAGGGAGAGATAGAGCCAAGAACTTGGATAAGATAGGGAGAGATAGGTATTGGTGAGCTAGGCAAAGAATATTGGTATACGTCAGCTAGGCCAAGAAGATATAGGTATTAGTGAGCTAGGCCAAGAAGAGATAGGTATTAGTATAGATATTGGTATAGATGAGCTAGGCCAAGAAGAGATAGGTATTAGTATAGGTATAGGAATAGGTAGACCATAGCTGCTGGTATAGGTAGACCATAGCTGCAGGTAGAACTGCGATACATGATTAGGGTACGAAGCTGCTGGTAGAACTGCGATAGATAATTAGGGTACGATAACCGGAGACTCGGTAGAATGAACTATATTATATTATTCTCGAAAAGACTAGCATTGACTGGACTCGTAGTTTGATCATTCACTTGGACAAAGAAGTCAGAAGACTAGGCCCTGACTGGGACAAAGAAGTCACACAAGACTAGGAACTTCTTCTTTCCTTGGGCTCTAAGGCAGTATGAGGAGCAAAACACTCTTTCGTGCTGTAACCGAGTATGAGGACCAAAACACTCTTTCGTGCTGTAACCGAGTATGAGGACCAAACAAAACACTCTTTCCTTCTGATGTAAGGGAGCAAACAACACTCTTTCCTTGGGCTGTTAGGGAGCAAACAACACTCTTGACTTCTGATGTAAGGGAGTATGAAGAGCAAACCACAGTCATGCGGGCAATAGAAGAGTATGAAGAGCAAACCCAAGTGATGCGGGCAATTGAAGAGTATGAGGAGCAAACCACAGTCATGCGGGCAATTGAATATAATATAATAGAGTAGAAGAGAATACAATACAATATAATAGAGTGATGCCAGCAATAGAATACAATATAATAGAGTGATGTGGGCAATACAATATAGAATAGAGTAGAGTAGAGGAGAATACAATATAGAATAGAGTAGAGTAGAGGAGAATACAATATTGAATAGATACGTTCGAGACGTGGTTGGTGCCATATTGAATAGATACGTTCGAGACGTGGTTGGGGCAATGCCATATGACGGGTTCGAAACCCAGGATGGTGCAATGACATATGAAGGGTACCAAACCCAGGAAGGGGAAATCCCATATAAAGGGTACCAAACCCAGGAAGGGGAAATGACATATGAAGGGGACGAAACCCAGTTACTTATATTCAATGAAAGCTTAAGAGGGTACCAAACCCAGTTACTTATATTCACAATGAAAGCTTCAGAGGGGACGAAAGTTACTTATATTCACAATGAAAGCTAAAGAGGGTATGAAACCCAGGAAGGGGGCAATGCCATATGATGGGTACGAAACCCACGATGGAAGTAGACCTGGGAAGGGTAGTACGGTTGCTGGGTACGAAACCCACGATGGAAGTAGACCTGGGAAGGGATAGGTTGAAGGGATAGGTTGAAGGGTACCAAGGAAGGAAGTAGACCAGGGATAGGTTGCTGGGTACGAAAACCAGGAACGGTACCAAACCCAGGAAGGAAGACGAGCAGGGTACGAAAACCAGGAACGGTACCAAACCCAGGAAGGAATACGAGCTGGGAAGTAGAGGAACCACGACCAGGCCCTATAGTTAGGAACGGTAACAAAGACCCAGGAAGGGGAAAACGGGACAAGGAGAGAGGTGAAGGAACCGGACAAGGAGAGGTTCAGGAACAGTACAAGTTGACCAAAAAGAGGCTGGGACGGGAACTAATCCCAACAAGAATGAATAAAAGATCGACAGAAGAATAATGAATTCGCTCTCTTACCTCCCAAAGAAAAAGGCAAATGCCAGATCGACAGAAGAATGAAATGAGGCCCAAGCTCTAGACCAGATAGATCTTAAGAAAAGAAGGAGGCAGGAGCTATAACAGATAGATCTAAAGAAGAAGAGGAGTCAGAAGCTATAACAGATAGATCGACAGAAAAGAAAGAGGCAGAAGCTATAACAGATAGATCTAAAGAAGCTATAACAGATAGATCCACTGAAGAAGAGGAGGCAGAAGCTATACAACAGATCTAAACAAGAGAATGAGTCCCAAAGCTATACAACAGATCTAAACAAGAATGAGTACGACAGATATAAAGAAGAATGAGTCCCAAGCTATAAAGAAGAATTAGTCCAAAGCTTTAGCTATAAAGAAGAATGAGTACGAAGATCGACAGAAGAATTAGTCCAAAGCTTTAGCTATAAAGAAAAATGAGTCAGAAGCTATAAATATGAGGAGGAGGATGCTCTAAACAAGAATTAGGCCCACAGATCTTAAGAAGAATGAGTACGATGCTCTAAACAAGAATGAGTACGATGCTCTAAACAAGAATTAGGCCCAAGCTATAGCTATAAAGAATGAAATGAGGCCCAAGCTATAGACCAGATAGATCTAAAGAATGAAATGAGTCCCAACCTATAACAGATCTTAAGAAGAATGAGTTAGAAGCTATACCAAAACCCATCTTGTAATATATAAATATCTTGCTTGTAATTTCATAGGAATGGATTAGTCCTACGAACTACCTTCCCCACTGGAATGGATTAGTCCTACGAACTACCTTGCACTTGAATGGATTAGTCCTACGAACAACACCACCTTGCACCTAATAACTGGAAGGATGGAATTGATTAGTCCTACCAACACCACCTTGCACCTAATAACTGGAAGGATGGAATTGATTATTAAAGGAAGGCTTGAGCTTGAATTTATTATTAAAGGCTTGAGCTGGAATTTATTATATATAAAAGGAAGAAGGCTAGAATAGATTAGTCCTATGAAAAATACCTTGCACGTGATTAGTCCTATGAAAAATACCTTGCACGTGATTAGTCCTATGAACTTCCTTGCACGTAATAAAAGAGGAAGGCCTTCCAACTAATTAAAGGAAGGAGAGAGAAAGACTGGCCTAGAGAATTAAAGGATGGAGAGAGAAAGACTTTCCCAGAGACCCTAAGATCAGTACTTAGGGCAGGACCAGAGACCATAAGCTAACATCACTGTCCTATAAGGGCTGGACCAGAGACCACATAAGCTAAGATCAGTCGTTAGGGCTGGACCAGAGACCATAAGCTAAGATCAGTCGTTAGGGCAGGAAGCTAAGATCAGTCGTTAGGGAAGGTTCCTCAGGTGATTGGTTAGGGCGGGCAGGTGCCACAGGTGATTGGTTAGGGCGGGCAGGTGCCACAGGTGATTGGTTAGGGCACTAGAGGCATAAGTGCACTACAGGCATAAGAGTGCACTACTGGCATAAGTTGATTGGTTAGGGAGTCGTTAGGGCAGGAACACAGACCATAAGATCAGTCCTTACAGAAGGAAGCTAAGATCAGCCG
The DNA here is from genome assembly GCA_037974795.1 of Kaempferia galanga. Lineage (NCBI taxonomy): Eukaryota > Viridiplantae > Streptophyta > Magnoliopsida > Zingiberales > Zingiberaceae > Kaempferia > Kaempferia galanga. The sequence goes on from JBBPFP010000079.1 coordinate 277,954, forward strand.
TTAGGGCAGGAACACAGACCATAAGAAGATCAGTCCTTACGGCAGGAACACAGACCATAAGAGATCAGTCGTTACGCCAGGTTATGAAGTTGAGTGGTTACTTGGTTTGGTTTAGGAAGTTGAGTGGTTACTTGAAATGGTATACCCGGAAGGGTTCAATAGATTCTTACACCATAGCTCATCGGGTTCAATAGATTCTTACACCATAGCTCAGGCATACGAGCTCCTATAATGTTCGAAATGTTCATTTGAGGATGGATAGCTAAGGGAAGCGAGGTGAACCAGGGATGGATAGCTAAGGGCAGCGAGGTAAAGCAGCGGGGATAAGTTAAGATGGGAGTGCACCAGTTCCTTATGGGTATAGCTCAGGAGAGGCGTTATAGGTAACGCTCAGGAGAAGGGACGTAAAGGAGCGGTTCTTCGATGGGAGTTCCCGGGTTCCTTATGGGTCGAGCGAATAGGGGAGCCAGGTCAAGCACCGGCATCTAAGTTAAGATGGGAGTTCCAAGAATTGGTATAGCTAAGGGCAGGCAGGTAAACGAGTGCTTGATAGCTAAGGGCAGGCAGGTAAACGAGTGCTTGATAGCTAAGGGGAGGTGATTGCAAGATAGCTCAGGGGAAGTAAAGAGGAGTTGATTGCTTGATAGCTGCCAAGGGGATAGAGCGCAAGGAATTTTATTAATGAATGAATAGAATGTCTTTACAGAGAGCATTTGATGAAACTGAGAATGTCAAAAAACTCTA
>JBBPFP010000079.1:347741-355241 GCA_037974795.1 Kaempferia galanga
CTTCGCCCCTTCCCAATTGAAGTTCTAGGGCAGCTCTTCGCCCCTTCCCAATTGAAGTTCTAGGGCAGCTCTTCGCCCCTTCCCTCCAGAGAAATAGCCTTCAAGCCCCGGAGACCGAAAAGTTCTAACTCTATTTGAATTGGTCGCTCCTTGATTAGAGCATGGCAATTCGATTAAGATTTAGCAATCAACTAATAAGGGTCCCGGATCAAGAGACAGCTTTTAGTCTTTCCCCTGGGTTCTGAGAAGAGCTGGTTTATGGGGTACCGGGCTAGCTCGCAAAGAGAAGTTGAATCATAAAGATCCAGACGGCACTGACTGGGGCTGACCTTTTAGGTCAATAGGGGTAGTTCATGCGCTGTAGAACTTGAATTGGCCAATGTCGAGCAAGAAGGGACTAGGTCAATATGCCTAACTTGGACTGCGTTAAACATCTATGTTGGCGGTGATTTACCTGGAGTGGGTTCTTACAATAGGTTGTCGTGTCTTTATTCCATCTTTTCAGGGGGTAAATGAATACAATTAGAAACTACACGTCTCCCTCCCTAAAAGGGAGGCATGCAGATAAAGCCGTCAAGACTAGAGCTAAGGAGCCAGTGAGCTAGCTAGGATACGTGTGCCCGGAAAGAAGTAGTGAGCCGAGGCGTCAAGAATAAGGCGAGGTCGGTCTACAGAATCCATACCGAATCTTCCGTAACATGATTGCTTCGGGGAAAGACTTTCTTTCATCTGCTTCACTGTGATAGCTTAGCATCGGGAATCTTTCTCCCTAACGGTCGAGCTCTAACGAACCTAAAGTTATGAGATTCTTTTCAACTCACACCAAGAAGCCGTAGCCGCAGCTCGATCTAACTCCTGCAGCCTATATCTAGCTCAACTAGATAGTTTCGTACTGCTCCTAAGCCGGCGTTCAAAAGCCACTTTAGTTGATGTGTCCCGATCAATGTGCTGGGTGATGGGCAATGCAATGCGTTCATGTGGTTCCGTGAGCCGCTGGTCCATCAACTGAACTCAAACAAGCAAGGTCTTGATCTGAGAAAGGAGCTCGATCGTCGAACTGGATATGGAGATGATCCAACTGCGCCCGGATCGAATAAAGGACCAAGCTGTAGTCGAGTCCTATCCCTACCCCGGTGACTCTATGCCCCGATATTAGTCCGTGCTCTCTCCCTCCTTTATCCGTCCAGCCAACCAAAGAGGGAATATTTGCGACCGACTTCTCAAAATGACTTATATGAGAGGCAAGCATACTCGCCAGCGGCAAAGCATAACCAGTCAAAACCTAACGAACGAGTTGCCCTAACCGGGGCAGCGGCAAGAGAGGCTAAGATAGGCCGTTTAATCACCACCTTGTTTTTAGCCCCTCCACCAGTAAGGGGGCTCAAAATGCATAACCAATCCACTGTAACCGAGCTTTCAAAAAAAGTAGTAGATTCAGATGCGATTCGTTCTCCATATCGAGATCTAGAGCCCGTCAGTTCTGGATCCATGACCGGTTGCCGTATGCATAGCCGGTGAATGACCCGGGACATAAGCACATAAAAAAGTGAGGTAGCGGGGGTGGAAGCAGTTCAAAATCAATATGTTTCTTTCAGTGAGAGAGGGCTATTTCATAGCGCCTAGCCTTACAAGCACCACGAGAAATAGCCCGCACGAACACCTTCAACATTCTATGGACTTGGCCTTTGCCTGCCTCCCCGGAATCAACAAGGTCTCCAATAAGTTTAGACTCTGTGGACTTGGAGCGACTAAGCTCTTTGACTCGCTTCATTTCCATTCCGCGGTCGGAACAACGAGATTCCGGTGCAGAGCAAAAACTGAGACTATCGTATTACCGACGGGGATCTCTAATGGATGGAAGCGAGCTGAGTGTGCTTTCTCCTCGACGATAGGTTGATTTCAACTTACCAGTCATTATAGGCATCAAAATCGAAATTCCATTTTTAATAAAATACTAATGGAGAGGGTAATTCAAATACGAATATTTTGGTCAAGTAGAAGGAGCTCTCAAGTAGAGTGTGAAAGAACTGTAAAAAAGCCTGGCCGATAGGATTCTTATTTTTTCTTCTTTATCGAAAACCTGATGTGAGGTCTCAACGAGCCTCACCTCTCCCCCTCCCCTGGAAAAGAAACTCAATTTACCAGGGCCTTATCCTTCCTTCTTATGCCTTACGACAATGGAATTTGTTCACCCACGCGCAAGACTACAAGGTTAGGTTCACTTCTATATATAAAAGAGAAAGGGATTTCATGAAAAAAAAACTGCAAAACCATTGAGAATGCGGCGTTGTATTATTGTAAGTTCTCTGTTCCAAACATTTCCTGAAAGTAGATGACAAGTACCAGGTTCAAAACAACTTCTAATAAGTTTTGAATAATCTCGAGGGCTTGTGCAAAGACTGGGCTGTTAGCCCCGAGATGGGAAAGACTGGAAAACATATCCGATAGATAAGCCAAATCATTCTCGTGGCCTGCCAGCAGATGATCATCGAGGAGATCGTAGGCCTCGAAAGGGCCAGGTGGCAATAGGACATGATTTTGTGTTCATAATGGTTCTAGTAGGTCATTTGTTATAGACTCCTTTATGGTTTCGGCCATGGACTCGATTACTTTATCCTGATAATTCTCTTTACTAATACCGAAAGGGTTACGAGGGGTTGCCGGGCGAAGTCGAGCAACTCTCCATATAGCTAGGACCCACATAACTAACGGAAAGACGTAAGCCGGATTATGTACCAGTTGAAGTACATAAGTTAAGACTAGATCTGCCAACGTTCATCCTTTCTTCTTTGAGGACTCTGTTCACGCTTCATTTTTGATTCACTTCTCTTCTTCTTCGATTCTTTTCCTCGTTCCTTTTCGAAAAGAAAGACTCAAAAAGAATATGGAATATATCAAGAATTGCTTAACTAACTCAGCGATCTCAAATCATAGTCACGATCCACTAAAAGGCAAGTAGCTTTCTTGGTTCAAATCCAATTCGTGAGCACATGAACAATACGTAGAGGCCTCCTATGGATTGTTTTTTAGCGGTACGATTACGATCCGAATGAAAGAGGGACGGCTTTCCTTTCTTTACCAGGAAGTGAGCTTATGTAATTGACGGCTGAAGGGAGCTATTCGACTCTTCTGGACGTTCGAGAAGATGGAGGGTGAAGGCAAGCTTAGAACTTCACTCAAAGTTTGAAAGTCAGAGATGGCATCGAAGAGAGAATACGTGGCACAGAATAAGCTGAGAAGTGAGGGAATGAGGGCTCGACCGTTAGGGAACCCTTTTAGCAAGGGCAGGATCGAGGCGCGACTAAAAGGAGCCCACATGTCGAATAACACTCTCGTCATTTCACCCGCTGGGAGCATATCCCTAAATTATGTTCCTGGTAGAGGATTACCGTTCTCATCTACGATGGGGAGAGACAGTAAAGATACCATTATAAACTACACCATCTCCAACCATTGTTTTAACCTTTTCTAAAAGGCCACTGATAGGCTCGAGAGACCTACCGAACTCACCCGTTCTCTAAAGAGATACATACCCGAAATCCTGGCCAAAGATGCATTGAAACTCAGGCCCTACTTCTTACCACGACAAGCGTACGGTACGTGATAGCCCATCAAAGAAAGACCCGGTGAAGTATATGCTGACAAGACGACATTCCATCGAAAGGGAATTTAGACGATACTTCCCCGACCTATAAAGGAAAAGACCTAACTAATGAGAAAGTTTCCTTCACTTCAACCCGTTTTCCCTATGATCTCCTATCGTTGCCAAGGGTTATATAAAAGGCACACGGGGGTGCGGTTCAACTACAAGTACGATCGTCGATGTGGGAATTTCCCGTTGAGTTGAGGCAAGTTTAGCCACCAGACCCCTTCCTTCCGGTCAATGACTAGACAGAGCTTGAACTGGCACCCCCATTCACATCGGTGCAAAATAGTAAAGACACTTGCTCCACGGCTGACAGTGCAAAGGGATAAAAACCTGCGAGCTACGCGAGTGTCGCTTCTGTTTCCTAATGAGTCAACTCCCAGGAAGGAGCTAATGCATGCGTAATGAAAGGAGACGAGTTTGAAAAAGCTGCACCGAAAGATGTCCAGTTACCTCATGGAATCACTGAGGTACCTGGTGCTAACTTCAACAGCATAGAGGAAAGAAGTTTTTGAAGGTGAGGTTTGGAACACCGGGTGAGAGGCAGAACTACTACCCTTTCCATATATACCATTAATGAGTATCAACTTGTGAGGAAGACGAAAGGGGAACAAATAAAGATTTTGATTAGATTATGGTTTGAAAACGTTGGTTTACAAGGAGTCTATGGCTATTTATATACACATTGCTTAATAAATGAGAACTACCTTCAATGTCTCCATAAATGCACTATCCGTTGGAGCTGATATTTCCTTGTTTTGATAAGGAGCAAACGAGAAGACAATTTGAATCCGATCTCCGGAAGAGATTTACCTGTGCCCGTTCTAGGTTGAGGCGTCCTCTTCCGGATCATGTTGAAATGAAAGACAATTCCGAATCCGCTTTTCTGTTGAGTCGGGGGATGTGAACAACATGGTCCTAAAATACATACCTTCTGCGCTATCTTAAAGGCGAAAAACTTCTTGAGACCGGTCTTTCTCCACTGCCAGTCAAAAGTCAAGGTCGACGTAGGCCTCTTCCTTCCATCTATCTCTGTCGATTTAGAGTGGGATTGCTCTGAAGAAAGATAGGGTCTCCCCCCTTTCTTATTCAATTGATAGTTATCCGGTAATGCCCCATCTAAGAGCCTATTCGTCGTAAGCCCTTATAGAGAACCTAATCTAATCCATAATCAGGCAGGCTTAAGACATGCAACCAACCTCTTCTTAGATTTAGAAAGGGGCAGCCAAAGCAGGGACTTAGATACTAGCATCAGATTCTGGACAGATTCCTGCTACCTTCACCTGGTTGTTCTTATCCGATAGGGCGTTAAGCTCCGTCAATTTGAGCATCTAGGAAGGATCCTATTGAGCAAAGAAGGAACGAAGCGGAGAAAGGAGTTGAGCAAAAATGAGTTTGTTAAAGAAAGGTAAATTATATGATAGATCCCGAAAAATCTCGTATGTAGGAATGGGATTAAAGAGATCAGGATGTTGTTCGATATAGCCTGCGCCAAACTGATACCAAGCGACGCACCCCGCACCCAAAACCACTAAAACGACTACGCGACAACAACAACCCTCCATTTGTGCTGCAAAATCAAGGACTACTTTGGGCATATTATTAAATCGTGAACTAGAAACTGTTTCACCGGAACGAGCTGCTGCCATAATGGGCAGCCCGCGGCCTAATCTACTATTAAGAAATTGATATGTAAGGCCAAAATAATTTAAATTCGACAAGCGGGCAAACTCTCGGGTCCTGTATTTCACCCCATGGAGAATTTCCCTTTTGATATCGCGCGCGTTTAAACTAAGAATTTCCTGCGCGTTAGAAAACAAAAAACGAGAATATATTTGTTTTTTTCTTATTTTTGATTCCTGCTGTACTTGAAAAAGCCTGAGAATATCTTCAAGATTATGGTTTACACCACCCGTATTCTCTGAAGAACTCGCTTTACGACCGGAAATTGGTAGTGTCAAGCATAGGTGGATCGTGTAAGAAACCATTAAAGACTTAGCCAAGAAATGAAGAAAATTCCCAAAAGTGGACGAAGGAGAACCAGAATCAGATGATCCTCCTAAAAAAAATAAGAAAGAGGGAATCCAACCTGCCTTTTCCGAAGATGGGCCTTGCTGTGAATTAGATTCACAAACCTCTCCCTCTTTTACTTCTACTTCTGCCTCTCCCTCTTTTACTTCTACTTCTGCCTCCATCCACTCATCCTCATGCTCAAGAAACTCTTCAATTTCGGCACGAAAATAATATAGAGAATTTCTCATCATATCTGGACAATTCCAATTCTTAAAAAAGATCATGATTCGTTTCATTTTTAGTTTTTCTCTTAAGCAATCTGCTGTTGCTTGACAGCTAAAATGGTCGAGTTTAGCTCGACAAAGAAGGACATTAGATGACAACAAAACAAGAAGTGAGCAATCCTATGATATGAGAACGTCTGAGTCTTTTGAACCGCTTTCGAATTACTCTACGAGATTTTTGAAAGGCACTCCAAGCCGCCATGGAGTACCTAGACTAACCATTCTCCTAGCATTTCACACTCATGCCAGGAAGATATAATTCGATCCTCTAGCTATTCTCACTGAGTACCACAATTCTTTTTTTTACGCGATTCTTCTACATTTCTATACGACATTCATTCTTTATTGCTTTTATGTAACCCAAAGAGTCAACTGGAAGCTGGACGAAAAGAGCTTCTCATCTCATCTGGGCTTTCTTGTGAGTATTCCTGGATTGCGGTGCCTGGTCGAAATGGTTGAGCGGAGGGAAAGGGGGCTAGGAAGGATTTCACATGTTTCGGATCATCTTATCAATTCCATCGATTCTTTATTTGATTGGCAACCTATTAGTTGATGGCAATGCACAAGCAAGTCGAACTGACTTATAGCTTTGCTACAACAAAAGTCAAAAGTGAAACGCACCGTAAGGAACTTAATTGAATAAGATAAGAAATCTCTGAGGCCTCCCATTCTGATTCTCGGTTGGCCTAAGGCAAGGGAGTTTACTATAATACAAGTCTTCCTTCCAATGTGTCCCTCAGGTCATCTTTCATAGCCCCGCTTTCGCTCTCTTTGGTCGCCCCTCAAGTTCTATCATCAAGTCATTCTTTTTTCTTCTTTGAGTTAGCGAAATGACTTCCGTTCTTGGTTTCCGACCGATCTAAAAGCGCTTTCCTTCTTTCGGTTGTATCGAGGGACCCGGGTCTATACCTATTCCCCTATTCAGAAAGATGAATCTCCGCTTTTTCTTTGATAATGGGGGTGGGGGAAAGGGACGAAGACTAAGGTTCTTTCCTTTTGGATGCCCATTGGCGAGTGTCTTAGTAAGCCGTAGACTTTCCATTCTGTATTGCGTAACCATAACCTATGTTGGTCTATCGGGCTCTGCCCTCCTATTCGAGCAAGGCTAAGGGTTTTTCTTTCTTGGTTGAGGCTCGGCCCGACCTTCTTGTGTGACTTGAGGGTCCGAAGGATAAGTCCTCTTTCCACTTTCTTTCCATTTCCTGAGGCGAGAGCTTGCTGATGACGGACGGCAACCTGGTTCATTCATGGCGTCGCTCATTGGGCGGAAGCTACTATGTTATCTTGCTTTCAGATTGAGAGAGAGAGTTCTTTATCTATTCAATTATGAGATGACGGAGAATGATGAAATGAAGCTTCTTCTTTCTTGATATTTCGAATTAGTGATTCGTGCTTGAATGAAGACATTTTCTTCGATAAATTGAGGACAAGCCGGAAAAAACGGATTCCAATCCTTGAAGCCGTTTAAGTCTCAACATCACACCAGTAAGAGGATCATGTGAAGTAATCGGTTGAGTCGATGAGGATCGAACCATATCCAAAAAAATACGCATGGCG
>JBBPFP010000079.1:362741-366603 GCA_037974795.1 Kaempferia galanga
ATGGGTTTATAAAAAAGTGACACCCGGACAGAAGCGTTGTTACAAGGCACGTTTAGTAGCCAAGGGTGGACTACGTTCAGGTTGAAGGTGTTGATTCTCAATTTCATTGATCCTGTAGCTAAGGTTGTAATGGTGCGACTTGTTCTGGCCTTGGCTGCAGAAGAAGCCGCTAGTTGGTTCTTTTCCCGCACAAGAGAACTCCCAAAATGAGGGATCTTGCTTTCCAGTGCTTCCTTTTAGTCGCAGGCAAGCCAAAAGAATCACATCTCTTTGTTTTTTTTGTGGTTACAGTCTTGTCTTCATCGCTTGGAGAAAGAGAAAGGCATGCTGCTGAGTGGACTTTCTTTCCCCGTCTATCTTATCTTGCCGAAAGTGTCCCATAGCCGAATAGGCCTTAAGGCTGACTGTGGATCTTCTACTTCTAATACGACAACGATAGCACCAAAGTTTTTTAGAGGGAGTGGCAGAGAAGGATAAACTCACAACCATAGAGCCTTCGCTTCAACAATTCTTGTTGTCTGCGATTTAAGGATTCGAAGAAGATTCCGGAAGCGGTTTTCTTGCTAACAAGAGATCGGACTTAGGAGGGTTCATATGTAAAAGTAGATTGCCTGGGGTGAGCTCATCCTACTGATCAACGTCCTATTATGTTAGGATTTCCAGTCCCATTGCGAAGGTTCCTGGAGGTGCCACCCTAGGAGAAGGATTGCCTTGCACCAGCTGCTACAACTGATCCGGTTGTCGCTGATTCCTCCGCAAAAGGCTTTGTAGACGCTCATGGGGAAGCGGCCATCTACTCCGGATTAGCGCAATTAACATCACGCCTCTTGCTCTTTTATAATCTTCCAATATTCATATAGCTTTTTATGCCTAACAATTGAATTATGCTTTCACCCGTCGTTCTAACTATCTGCAATGAGGAACCACTACTAGGAGGACAGAACTTTTCGAATATCGGCTCTCTTCACACACCGCTGCTTTGTTAACAATAACCAGCCGAGCCGTTGAGACTCTCTTTCTCAAGCCATCAGAGAGGGATAAAAGTGTTCAAGATCAACTGCTCACGTAATACCATAATTTGCTGAGAGAGAGAGTGTTTTTTTGTTAGGGACGAGCGATTATTATAGCGACGTTGAGACGGGGTAAACTACCGAACCTAAAGCAGCTATAGTTTGAGTTCTAGCTTTTGAGTACGCTACAGGCACGGGAAAAGACTAAACAGCAGCCGTTCATGGTTTAAGTGATCAGTACGCTTTCTCGGGACTCATGAATCATCCCAAATCATAAGCTGCAGCCCTTACGAGTGTGCCCTGTGTTCAATAATTGGTCTGTCCTCTCCCGAGCCCGAGTTAGTATAAGCAAATCCAGTTCGGGAGCTACGCCTTGAATCCTATATTTTGAAATCACAAACAAATCTTTGCTTGCAATCGCTTTTAGCGTATAAAGATCTACAGCAAATTATAGTATTAATTAAATGGTGTACCATTGACTCTTTCCTAACTATAAAACGAGAACTTATTAAGTGCACTCGGCCCTTACGTCTGCAATCAGCAACAGGTCGTGAATGGCTGAGGATAGTCGTAAATTGCTACGCAATTTATACTCCTTGAATATTGAGTCTACAATTGCCTTTGGGGCCATTTATCTATTCAAAACTACGAAAGAATCTATCCCTATCCCTACCCTTATGGTCGAGCCTATCGACGTCTACAATCTCCCTTATGGTCGATCCCTCAACTACAATACTAACTACTCTTATAATACTCTTATAATACTCTTATAATACCCTCTCCTTTTAGTCGAGTATATCTAACCACGTCACTACGTTCGTCTCTCTCCAAAAAGAAAGAAAGTAGAGCTTTTTTCTCTTCCCTCACTAAAGTGAGTCAGTCTATCGTATGAACGAACCTAACTTGACCATTAGGGCAAGCGAGACAGCACAGCTATTACCATTCTTCTGACGCTTCTATTCTATAGTGATTCTGCCGCAGAAGAATGGAAAGAGTGAAGAGAAGTTGGAAAGCAAGGTAGGGCACCTGTTATATATTAGCAGTAGTTTGATCCCGTGCCCTTAACTGCCAGAGAGATTCTTTGTTTTGTTTGTTGTTAGGGACGATTCCAGAGCGATTATTATAGCGACGTGAATACTATCCGACGCCATTCACGAAATACATTTGCTGCGGTGCGATAGCGACGGGCGAGTGATAACGACGCGGAGGGTCGACGTGTAACGACGGGGCAAAATATGTGCTGAGTGCCTTTAGAGCCCGAACTTGTACAAAGCAGTTCTAGCCGTTGCCTTTGAGTCTGTCCTTTCAGTTTGATCATTGCTTTCTTTCTGTTTGATCGCTTCCTCGTACGCGGGTCGAGCAAGAGCTACTCGTTAACTACTGTCTTCGTTCCCTCACTCGTATGGGCTATTACAATAAGCACTGCTTTTTTCTCTTGGAATGAGCTCTTCCGCCTCAAGTACCTACGTCTGCTGCTCGGTTTCATCCGGACCCGACCTCCGCTGCTTTATCTGAGTTTCCTATAACAACGTTGGAAGGTAAAGACTCATTCATTCCTTATCCGATAAGTGGAATTGGAAAGGGTGCCAGGAGAAGAACGGATAAAAGTAGCTCGTACGAGGGAAGGTGTCGAAGAGGGACCTCAGTCTTCGTCCGCTTTCTTCACCAGATATTTCTGGTATTGGAGCTCCACCTTTCACCCCCGACCTACTTAGAGAGGTTAGAAGACTCAAATCAAGCGAGAGGGTATGAAATAGCTCGACTGATAAGGAGAGGAACGAGTGAAGGAGTGAGTAACCTCTACGGGGTATGGGGTACGAACGCTTAAGAATGGAGGGCCCCTCAACTCATTGAACACCTGATAGAGAGGGTGAGCACTCCTCCTTTTGAGTCTCCTCGGATATTGAATGAAATGATCGAGAACGCCCAAAGAGCAACGCCTAGAGTGGACCAAGGTCCCGCGAAGAAGTACTTAGTAAGTGCTCCGGTTGCATCCTTTCGTCGAAAGCTCAAGAGTAGACTTTAAAGAAGGAGTTCAATTGAAGAGAAAAGAGAAGTATCTGCTATATGCGTAACACATGCAACTCGAACTGAAGAATTCTTTGTCCCGAACGAGAGAATCATAATTAGGGGCACAAGCGCTCTTAAAGAACGGGGCAGAAGCGTTACTCTAAACTATCTCTAACGCTTCTCACCCATTCCCATTCGGGTAGGTCTGTATCTTCCGTACTGCTAAGGCATGAGAGGTTGATCCTCACTGGCCTCTCTTCCCGTGCTTGCCCACGTCCTTTCACTGCGTAGCACCTTTCTTAACGGCTTATGGCTAGTCGGCCTCTCGTCTGATGATTGGTGTGTGTTCCAAGTGGCATGCCTCCCAAGCACTGGTCTAGTCTCTAATCCCGGTCCTCCTAGTCTTCCTACCACGACGGATCAAACTACTAGTTCTGAGTCGGGATAGTCTGGCTAACTGAACTGGAGTGACTTAGGGAAGATAACATCATGCCGAAGATTCTTAGGCGAGGACGAACAAGAGAATAGGCAGGGACTGGAATCTTTCCCGCACAAGCCACATGAGTTCGCGCACGGATTCTCGATCTATGCATCACGTGTCAATCTACTCACCATATAATTGTGATTGTCGAAGAGCCCTGCTCTGACAAGGGTAGATTCCCACTACCGCACCCCTTCCCTTCTGGGTTCCGTGCCTTCCTCTTAGCACCTTATTGTATTGGTTGAGCCGAGCTTCGTAGGCATATAAGCTTATCCTTGCTTCGGAGGCATGACCACTCTTCCTCTGATCTGAATCGGGTGGCTAATCCCAGCGCCTAGCCCGTACCTTGGTCGCCTATGAT
>JBBPFP010000079.1:402415-419468 GCA_037974795.1 Kaempferia galanga
ATCGGACTTTTTTTACCTAACGAGAAAGAGAAATTAAAAAACTAATTGATTGAACCTCATTCACTCTATTGATTTAGTGTAGCCATTCTAGACTTTACTATAAGATTTCGCGAGGGCATCCGTAAGGGTAGGGCCATCATATTATATAAGTGACGTTGGTAGATCTTTCGTAGTTTCTTCCTTAGAAAGAAAATGGTTTTTTAGCAGCTATAGGAGATTCTTTTTAGTATTAATGTAATTCACTCTACTGAAGTGCGGGTGCTCTTTCAACTAACCTATGCTATGCTCCCAGCGAGAGCGTCACTTCGGAGTTCAATGGTCGAGAAAAGAAATTAGTTTTTCTTGACCTCGTTCAAATAGGAATGACCGGCTGGTCGTTCTCACTCTATAAAGATAAAAAAGAAGAAAAACATCATATAGGTATAGGGCGAACCCGCCTTCACGTCGCTCTCGCTCGTCCCTTACGGTCTCTACGTCGCTTCGCAGCAACAGGTCGTTCATATGAGTATCATATTCACTCGGATATAAAGATCGTCGTTCCTCGTTCCTTTAGGTCGAGCCTATCTGTCGATACCCTTCACCCCGTCACTTCGACGTCGTTTCACTCGTTCCTTAGTCAAAGTATCAAAGTATAGAATTAAAGTTCATATCATAAAGTTGGAACCGGATCAGACTCTTGCTCTGACCTATAAAGCCTCTTCTGGGGGGCAAACAAAGCAAGCAAAGTGTTTAACTTCTCTTTTTCCCGTACCCCTACAAGGAGTTACCTTTTCACTTCAATTCCATATCAACGGCTCCGGAGACCGGAACTCCTGAATAAGGCTTTTTAAGATCAAATTATCCTCCTTCTCAGGGGGCGTAAGTCTTTTACTTAATCCTGAGTTTACTTTAGATCTTTCATTCCAGATCTTACCTAAGACCGCGGGCCCGACCAGTAGATCTTTCGTAGTGTTCTACGAATAGTCAATGGTACACCATTGTAGACGTAGGTATGCCTGTAGATATTCGACCTGTTGCTGCCTGCCTGTTGCTGCAGGGCCATATTTTCACTATATACTGTAATCTGCTCTGAGAGAGGAGCGATTCATTGTGATAATGACGCGGAAGTGTCTTTCTAAACAAGATAAGATAGGGGGAGAGAGAGGAAATATTAAGAGGTAATAAGTTCTGACTTCCATCAAGGTGCGATCTGGAAGCGACGTGAGCAACAAAAGCAAACGGACTCGGAAAAGGCTGCTAGCCTAAGCCGGCTGCCTAAGCTGCTGTTCAAGGCTTCGCACCTTTCCTTCAATCGTTCGGGACTCTGTTGAAAGAGAGTTCGCCGTTCTAATTAACAAGAGGTGCCTATAGCTCCAATTCAATTAGACTTGAGCCATGAACGAGAACAGCTGCAGCTGCTCTTTATCTGGTTCAAGAGGGTATTCTTTCGTGTCTCCCGAGTAAGGTCCTGTAGCTGGAGTGCTTTGATCGGATAAGTCATACAGAGCTTAACCTTTAATGGGAGCTAGGCCAGGGCGGGTCTTCCCAGGGCTACGGGTGGGTACAGTAAGCGTATCTTTATATTGGCCCGGGACCACGATTCACTGCCAAGTCCTGCTTTCACTCCTAGCGTTAGCTTTAGCTCGTTTTCACTTTCTTTATATTTGACTTCACTGCTTCTGCTCGAGTCCCTCTTCCCCTTTTAATTTGACCCTTTCTCTGAGCTTCCGGGCATGAGCTTAAATGTGAGACTGAGTTCCGTGCTTAGCTCTTTCCGAGGACCTCTTCAACCGCTCCGTGGGCTGAGCTATTACTAAATCTCTCTCTTTGTCTACTCTTTTGACTTCCCCGCCCCTAAATTCAATGTATTGACCGGTCTGCCTAGTACCTAATGCAGTCTGTGTGAATCAAATCCATAATATATGGGAATAGACCTCGACCTAAAGAGTGGGAAACTCATACTCTGTAAAAAAGAAAGTCACATACCCTGCGTGATGGGCTAAAGTCTGTTGAGGATTCCTGTTCAGAGGATTCCCATTTGAGAGTTGCAAATCGATAACTCAAGGAGGATGCTTCTAACTATCTAATGATTCTTCACCCGAGCAGGCCTACCTATTTAGGGATACGGGATATACCAGAGACTGGCCGGCAACCGAACCGAGATACGTGTACTTTTTCTTTAGAGAAGCTTCTTTGTGTGCCCGGGAATGAAACTGGTTCATGCTATGTTCCCTTTTAATCCCTCTCATTGTGCCCTGAACCACTGAGAGCAAGGATTGGTTCAGTTAAAAGACAGGAGGTGGGAGATGTGATGCATGGCATGTTATGTTTAAATCATCTTTATTCTTCCCCGTCAATGGTATGAGGATGAACTACACGAAAATCAATGACTTGGTATAAAGAACTTAGGGACACCCCTCTCCAATCCAAGGAGAAAGCATTCATCCCGAGAAGTAGTGCCCGGACCCTTATCTTACCTGCGAGTTGCTCTTGTGAGAATCTATCCTGGGAGTCTTCGGTCTCATACAATTATTCCCCATTTCCATCCGCTAAGTAAGTAAGTGAGAAGTATAGCAAAGTCAGAAAGACCTAGAACAGAGAAGACCATTCGGCCCCAACCCCCACTACTCCAATGCCCATCTTTCTGGTGACTACAAGTTCAGTTCCGCTCTTGGTTCTCTGCTTTTTTCTCGCCTCTACAAAACTATTGAAAGAAGAGAACCCGTCGGAAGGCAGTTAGGATCTCAATCTCAAAGAGCTTAAGGTGAATAGATATGTCATAGAGAACTAGCCCAACAAATGAGATCTAGCTATTTTCATGGATGATGAAAGCAATGAAGAGCGAGCGATAGCGACGCAGCCGCACCCTCATTGTGTTCAGGGAACTACTAGTGGGTCAGCACCTCAATGAAGGAAGCGCAAGGTCTCTACTGGCAGGAAAGTCCAGAGGGCTCAAGAGGACGGGTACTACTAGCGATGAAAGGGCACCGTTCCTGAGCACCGAAGCTCAGCACCTCATTCGGGATACTCGTTGAAAAGCATAGTATAGGGGTTGTATAGTGGTAGGGGGTAAGCAAGCAAGGGCAGAACGAGAATGACCACGGCTCCGAGACCATCCCCTCTTGAAATGAAATTGAATTTTAGAATGAAAGAAGTCAATTAAGAGATTCATTGGCATCTCAGGCCCTATTGGAATTCAAGCAAGAGTTGGTCCTCTCTCCATACCGAAGGCGTACAAGACTTGACTGGGCTCACTATCTCTTCTAATTCCCGCAAGTGGTCTTGGTGCCGCTCTAGTCGCTGAAGCTTCTGAGGTATACTTGTTCGCATGAGAAGTGTGAGAATAACTATTATTCTTCATTACTTGACTATTGTGACTTAGACTTTATAAATGTGAGTCCCACTTTCTTCCCCCAACTCCTAATTTCATTCCTACAAAAGAGTGATGGGCCATTTACTTTAACTAAGATGATTCTAGACCGAAGACTCTTCCTTGAGAGCCCCTTTTCTGATTTGAACCGATGACTGAGGCTTGACCATGGCTCTACCACTGAGGCATGACTCTAGCACTAAGTTAGGCCCATTGTCTTCGATTCATTCATTATAGCCTCGCACAAACAAATAGGGAGAGTGTAGTACATCTCATATACTTTAGGCTTTCTTTTCCTTCTATTAGTCAGGCAGGGTTCGATTGACCGCGGTTTAGGTCCCCTCTTTCTTTTCTTTGACTGACCAAAGTGAAGTGGATTGACTCGATTGAAAGATCTTATTTGACATGGATTCAATGGAAAAGATTGAATGAATTGATCCCGTCAAAAGATAATCCACATTTAGACTGACTGAATGTGAGATAGTGAGATGCCTAGCCAGAACAGAGGAGAGTGAAAAAAGATTGAAAGAAGAAAGGCGCTGGACCGGCCTGCTGGTCGAGTCTCTTTATGTGCTTGACTTTATTTAATAGGTAGTCGTGGATGAGAAGGAGAGTCTACTTCCGGCATCGGTTTCAGGTCACATCGATTCACTGACAGCACTTCCCCAAATTGGAAGGGTTACCAGGGTAGAATAATAGGGGCTCATAGAACACTCCTCTCCACATCTCATATTCTATTCTCGTAAGATGAGAGAGACTGGCCCCGGTGCAAGATCATAGGCACTGAGTGAGCGTCAATAAGAGTGACTATATACATATGAGAGGCCTCGGTTTTTATTTCGAATCTCCTTGGCAATCCAAGCCCAAAGATATATGAGCTAGGCTCTGAACTAACCAATCTGATAAAGGATCCTCTTGCTTCCATCTTCTTTCTCCCCAATCCCTATAGCATTTCTTTCTCCCGCATTAGTCTTTATTTGCATTGAGTATTTCAATAATCCTCCTTCCTTTTCTTATTCTGCACAAGGGAACCTTTACTGATTCACTAATTCGGGAAGAGAGACTGAACGAATGGATGAAGGAAAGGAAGGTCTCTCATCAGTAGATGCGGATTGATAGTTATTGATCTTTACAGTATGAAGACTAGGCGTCAAACTTATGATTGGTAGTCAAACTCTTGTTGAGACACTGTTCTATCTTAAAGATTTCTCCATATAGATTCTTTCGAACTTTATTATTGTATTGCATTTATAACAGCCTACGCGTGGGCATAGACATCGACAGCACTTCTCGACTCCATTATCAGAATCAGTACTCAACATACCTCCTGAATAGTACTAGCTCCCATAGCAATGAGAGATTTTGGTTATGGCATTTGCTCATCTAATCTGACTAAAGAAGGAGCCATTGTGACTGTGCCAGCTGTGAAAATGAGGTATGCTTGCCTAGGACTCGATCTTGGTACCAATCTGATCAAAGTATAATCGCTAGCCGCAAATTCAATGAAAGAAGAAGGGAAATG
Organism: Kaempferia galanga; assembly: GCA_037974795.1. Lineage (NCBI taxonomy): Eukaryota > Viridiplantae > Streptophyta > Magnoliopsida > Zingiberales > Zingiberaceae > Kaempferia > Kaempferia galanga. Next base: position 407,287 of record JBBPFP010000079.1, read on the forward strand.
AACAATTCGAAAGTCAATGTAGCAATGGGGGGATTCATCTTCAGCTGCTATGCCAGGGACTTCTGAGGATGCTATAATTTCGAAATCCTTCGTTGAAGAATTGGAGTCAGATGATACTAACACTGCACAGCTTCAACGGCATTCTTCTGCAACATTACCCCCTCGTGAGAAAGAACGGACCGTAGCCCCTGCTAAAGCCCCTTCGGGTGTGAATAACCGGGTCACCAGAAGCATGGCTAAGGGCAACAGAGCATCTTCCTCCTCTTTGTTTTAATGGCAGGTTTTATTTGGAATGTAAGGGGGATGGGTGGCTTGCCCACGGTTAGAAGAGTTCAATTTTTGATAAAATTTTATCACCTAAATTTATTGGGGATTATTGAGCCCTTTATTTCACTGGATGAGAGTTTAATGACTAGAAGACTGGGTTTCAGTAGTGCAGTGTCTAATTGCTCGGGTAAGATTTGGTTTCTGTGTGACCAGAACATTGATTGTAGTGTGCTGAGAGATCATGATCAATTTATTCATTTGAAACTTAGCTCTCATATATTTCGCTCTCATATATTTCCTAAGTGCTTATTTCTTACTGTTGTATATGCTAAGTGTGATAGTGCTGCAAGAAAAGTTTAGTGGGAAACATTATTGGAAGTCCAGCCTTCTTTTCTTCAGAGGACCTTTGGTTGGTGGGTGGGGATTTTAATGTGATCACAGGCCCTAGTGAACATTCTGCAGGGGTGGTATCAAAGCCAGGAGCGGTCAGAGATTTCAACAATTTTATAATGATGGCAGGATTAATAGATGCTGGTTTTGTGGGAGATACATATACTTGGACTAATAATAAAGTGTGGAAGAGACTGGATAGAATACTCTTATCTTATTCTTGGAGTGCTGGGGATTTTGGGGTGAAGGTGGAGCACTTGAGTAGAGCTACTTCAGACCATTGCCCCCTCCTAATTTCATTCCCTTCCTTTTCTATGGCAAAATCTTAATTTCGGTTTCAGAATATGTGGATAAAGCACTCAAATTTCCTACTTACTGTTCGTTTGAATTGGATGAATCCTTGTGCTGGAACAGGAATGCTAAAACTGCAGCTCAAGCTTAAGAGGCTGAAAAATCATCTAAAGTGGTGGAATGCAGAGGTTTTTGGGAACATCCACGAGAGGGTGAAAGAGGCAGAAGACTGTTTTGCTGCAGCTGAAAACGTTTTTGATTTGAATCCTACAGCTGACCATAAAAGCCAGATGAATAAGTGTCAGGCAGATTTACACCGAATTTTAAATATGGAGGAAACTTTCTGGAAACAAAAAGCAGCAGTTAGATGGATGGGGGAGGGCGATGGAAACACCAAGTTCTTCCACAACCTAGTGCAAAAAACACGTTTGACTGGCAGAATATACAGAATTTGGGATGAAGGTGTGTGCATAGAGAAAGCTGAGCTCATCCAAGCTTCAGGGGTTGATTATTTTGAGAAGATCTTGGCAGGAGAGGATAGTGAGTTGGTTACTGCAAGTATTGAAAATATTCCGCATTTCATTAGCCCAGAAGAGAATACTACTTTGTCTGCTATACCTACCATTGAAGAAGTTAAGAACGTGGTTTGGGGGATGTGTGAAGACAGTGCGGCGGGACCAGATGGATTCTCTGTAGCCTTCTACGTGGCCTGTTGGGATATAATTAAGCTGGATGTTTATGATGCCGTTGTGGATTTCTTTCAAGGAGGTGCGCTTCCACGAGGTATGGCTGCTACTACTATTGTGCTTATTCCGAAGTCTGATAATGCACAACAATGGCAGGATTTGAGACCTATTAGCTTGTGCAATGTGTCAAATTCAATTCTCTCCAAACTGCTTGCTAATAGGTTGGGTAGTATATTGGATAAAATAATTTCCCCTGCACAAAGCGGTTTTGTACCAGGTAGATGAATTTCTGATAACATCCTTTTGGCACAATAACTTTATCACAAATTGAACTACCATGTTAGGGGTGGTAATCTAATATTGAAACTTGACATGGCCAAAGCATATGATAGACTACAGTGGGATTTCTTGTTCAAAATTATGGATGCTTTTGGTTTTTCTCGTCCGGTTATTGATTTGCTGCGCCGATGTGTTGAGAATTGCTGGTTTTCGGTAAGAATTAATGGACAACTATCGGGATTCTTTCATTCAAAAAGAGGGCTTCGGCAAAGGGATCCTATATCTCCTTTATTGTTTATTATTGCGGCAGAATTCTTATCTAGAGGATTGGATACTCTGTTTAAGAAATTCCCAACTATGTTTTTTGCAACTGGATGTGATTATATAGTGTATCACTTAGCATATGCAGATGATGTTATGATATTTCTGAATGGTTCATCTAACTGTGTTAAAAAGGTTATGGAATTTCTAAGGTCTTACATGCTTTGTTCTGGACAACTAATTAATGTTTTGAAGAGCTCTTTCTATCCTGCCAAAGGGATCTCTGCTGGCCGAAAATAGAAAATTTCGAGTATAACTGGTTTTCGAGAAGGTACGGGACCGATTAAATATCTGGGAGTTCCAATTTATTCAGGGAATAAGAAAACTATCCACTTTCAACCTTTACTTGAAAAGGCAAGAAAGAAACTCCTTGGATGGAATATATCGAGGCTCTCCCATGGAGGTCGTCTGGTGTTGATTCACAGTGTACTTCTTTCACTTCCTATATATCTGCTACAGGTCTTATTACCTCCTGTATCTGTCCTTCACCAGTTAGAAATGATTTGTGCGTATATACTGAAATTATGATTGTGATTAGGGTAGCCACCGGGAACGGTGACGCCTTTAATCATAAAATTCACTATTTATCAATGACGACTTACCGCTCCCCCCGTTGTTAAAGCCGGGGGTGTAGTCCCTACTGTCCAGCCCTCACAAAAGTCCCAACTACGCCAAAGAAAGCCATACTGAATTTAAATCTGTTTTACATCAGTATTACGCTTACTGTATTGACACGGAACTAGAGGAGGAGCAAAGACCTGTTCAAGACTAGGATAAGATTCAGACCGTATCTGACACCACCATCGTACCCAACTAAGCCACTCGTGTATCCACTCATGGTATAGAGTGCACTCAAGTAGGTCTTGCTCATCTGAATGCCATAGCAACTTGTCTGGCGGCAGTTCCAATTGCTTGGGACTGTACTTTTCAAGTGCTCGATCGACTAAGATGCCCTTAAAATATGGATTCAATGGCCGTTTCCGACCAAAGAACCATTCCAAAGGTAGCCTGTCGTCAAACAGGAGCCTATCCGCTACAACTATAAGCCTTCTCCACCTCCTAGACAGTAATGAAGGAGAGAGCAGCCTCGAGCGAACTCGGTAACCTGCACCCGCTAACCGGATTAGTGTTAGCTTATTAAGCTCATATTTCTGAGCTAGCGAGCACATACCGATCAGTGACCGGGATTGTAAGACCGCTTTTGCAGAGACTTACGTCAAGTTAACTTGAACTCGATCTGTCCAGAATTGCTTAGCAAACTCTAGGGACCCGTTATCCGAAATTAAACTTTTCGAAGCGGATATGTCCACACCAAGATGCCCTACAAGGACCCGATACTGTTCAGCTACTGCACCGTCGGAGATTACTATGTCATCTCCGATAAGTGCATACTGTTTGAATGGTATCTGACTCCTGGGATAAGCCAGTAGCGCTGCCATCCACACCACAATATGATGTGATAGACTGAAGAGGGCCCAAGAGCCGTAATATCCAAGGGGTGTCCCCATACTAAACATTAACATGCGCTCACGACTTACTATCGGAGGTCTTACAGTGAAGAGGTTTAGTCGGGTCCCCCGTTGACAACGCATGAAGCCATAGTTCTACCAAATCAAATTGTCATTAATTGGTCGATAAAACTAGCGGGAAAACGATCTGTCGCCTGCTTAAGATCAAAACTAAACACTTTGGTTGGACAGTATTGGCGCAGTCGTAATATCGGTAGTTCTTGTCTGAACGTACCATCACAAGGCAAGCGAGATAATACTCGCATAGCCCATTCATGCACAGGATAAAGCAAACGCTGTTTGATAAAGTTTCCAATCGCAAACCAGCGCCGTTTACCGGCTCCCACAAGGGTGCATGTAAGACGACCTGGGTACAGCCCAATGGAACCTCTATCTCTATAGATCCCTTCAATGAAAGGTTGGGTCCAATATTGGAACCAACTTAGGCTTTCCCAACATACCCTGGTAGTATACGTATTGTCAAATGGGAATAACACCCTGTTTGACCATAGTATACCGGGATGCATCCTATCCATGTGATTAGAACCGCATACCGTCAAGATCATTGCACGGAATGCTCCCATCTCATACTTCAATGACGAAAATATGTTAGGTGATGGTTTCGGAATGCCATGTAATTGGACAAACCTACGGTCATCATTTGGAATAGACTTGAAGGTCGGTTTCCAGCATATCCCCTTAAACATAGGGATGCTGGAAATCCAGGGAAAATACATGGCGTGAAGGCGTGGCCAAACCAATTTTAACAACCTTTCAACTACCTGCGTACTCCGTTCATACTGCGGATCGCGACAAATACTCTCAAACTCGGCCTTGCTAATACGCTTGGCTAAGAGAATGATACGACTAAGCGAAAACCATGACAAGTATAAACGAACCAAATAATTACCTCTATCACCTCGTTTCATAATTAAATAACGGTGGTGTTTTGGTATAATACTTGGTATCCCCGCCCTACTTAGACTCACCCGCACAGCGGCTGCCTCGACTACCTGTTCCGAACAAGCAGAGTACCTTTGTAAACAAACGGTACATTGCTTGAGGTACAGGGCCGTGAAAAGCAGACCCGACTTCCGCACGAGTGAAATCACTCTTCGCGCTACGTACAGAGATACTACAGCTCCTTCCAGATTTACACAACCAGCAACAACTACGAAGATCTTCATCAGAAACCCTCGCAGTCGCCCCGTGTGTTCAAACACACTTAGCCACGAAACCAAAGGAATATTTTCGACCACGCTAAACAATTCAGTAACCGTTCTCATGATGTATTTTCTTTCTTTAATAAAGCTTTTACGCTAAGTTAAAAGGACAGAACACATGAGACGGAATCCTTGAATGCGGGCTATAACCCCTCCGAGTCCCGACTCTCCTATATGCCAGAGAACTTGTTCTGGCAGTTAGAAATGATTTGTGCAAACTTTTTCTGGGGCTCTTCAGTTACTAAAGGGAAAGTTCACTGGATTTCCTGGGCTCATATGTGTAGACCAAGATTAGAAGGAGGTTTGGGAATGAGAAGACTGTCAGAGGTGACCTTAGCTATCTCTTTGAAGTTATGGTATAGATTTCGAACTCAGTCTACTCCTTGGGCAAAATTTCTTACTAAAATGTATTGTGGTGCTACCTCACCTGTGATTGTGGGCCTTAAAGGGAATGCTTCACCTTGTTGGAGACGAATGCTGAAAATTCGCAGTTTGGCAGAAAATCATTTGGGCTGGACAGTCAATGGTGGTAGGGTCAAGTTTTGGTATGATGCATGGCTGGATAGAGGGCCACTGTTTCAGTCCTTGGAGGTTGTGGGAAATCCGGATGCTCTGGTTTCTGATTTTATGGAGAGAGAGGGCTGGAATATGGGTAAGTTGAGGGATGCTTTGCCAACTTCGGTGGTAGAGGAGGTAGTAGAAATAGCTGTTCAACAAGAAGGATCGGCTGAGATGATTTGGAAGCCATCGCATAATGGAATTTTATCGATGAAGACAGCTTGGAATGTTATTCGTGATCGCAGGCAAACAATGGGAATGGGGGCTGCAGTCTGGAGCAAGTGTTTGATACTGAAAGTTTCAATATTTGGTTGGAGGTTTTTGCTAGGGGGGTTACCTGTGGACTCAGTGTTACAGAGACGGGGGGTGAGCTTAGCATCCAAATGCCAATGCTGTGATGATATGGAATCTTGGGATCATCTCTTTTCCAAGGGTCCAATTGCAAGTGAGGTCTGGAGTTTCTTTGCTAAAATGTTTTCTGTTCACAGCTTTTTGAACTTTGAGAGTTGGCGGGTAGGTGTGGATTGGTCTGCTAGTGGACATGTAAGGGAGGCTCTGCCTTTTTTGATTGTGTGGTTTATTTGGGTTGCTCGGAATGATGCAAAGCACAGAGGAAAAAAGATGGAGGCTCAATTGATAATCAAGGCTATCATTCAATATTTTGCTTATGGAGTAGCAGCTGGAATCATTGGAAGTAAGCACTGGAAGGGCTTTTATCAGGTAGCCTGCAATCTTGGACTGCCATTGCGGTTTGGGACAGTGAAGACATTTTCGGTGGTGCACTGGAGGAGGCCGTTTTCAGGCTTTAAGGTGAATACAGATGGGTGCTCGAGAGGAAACCCGGGCAATGCTTCCTCTGGTGTTGTGGTTAGAAATCACGAAGGTAATTTAGTTTTGGCCAAACATGGGACTATCGGTTTGTGCTCTAATGTGAAAGCTTAATTGTTTGCTATTCTTAAAGGGTTGGAATTGTGTGTTGATAAGAATGACTTCCCCTTATGGCTTGAAACTGATTCCTTGGTAGCTCTGAAAATCATTCAATCTTCTTTTGTATGTTGGGAATTCCTAAATTTGGTATTAAAGATCAGGGAGCTGATTATAATATATAGAGTATATTGTTCTCATATATATAGAGAAGCAAATATGGCAGCTGATTACATTGCAAATTTTGCTTTTGACTTTTCTGTGGATAGGGTTTTCGATTCTCAAAATATTGATAAGTTTCTTTTTGGAATATGTAAAGTTGATAGGATGGGCCTGCCTTATATGAGAGCTACAAGTAGAGATGTAGGGGGAGGGGGATCTTGAAGAGTTTTGCAGGAAGTTTCCTGATGGTGCCGGTTATCTGGATTTCATACTGCTGGTGGAGGTTTTTGGTGCTTTTACTGTTCGAGAATGCTGACTTTGGGTCTATAAGGAGAGTGGTGGATTTGTTGGGAGGTTAATAGTGGGACTATTTTTATTTTTATTGTTATTCCTGGAATTATTCTTTTTTGAGCAAAGGGGCAGATGGGCGTGAAGCTGATTTTGAGTTAGAGTGGATACTCGAAGGTGCTGCAATTGGTGGGATGATTGCAGTTTTGCAGATATCAGAGTGGGCAAGGTGCGGGAGAAGCTTATTTGTTAGATACTGTAGCATCAGCCTGGTTTCTGCAGTTAACAGGGTGAAAGAAGCTGGGTTTTCAGTTTGGCAGATTTGCAGATTGGAGCTTTTGCAGTTTTGAGATTTGCAGAATTGCAGAGTTGCAGAAAGGTGCTGATATACGCAGGCTGGAACTTCTGGGTTATTGGCAAAACAGGATGTTAACTGTTGATGTTGGAACGTCTGGAATTTAAGAATTCAGATGCAGGGTTTTGTATACAGGGTGAGGATGAATATTTGGAGAAGCTGAAACGTGGGATGCTGAATTGTCTGAAAATGCAGTGTGTGCAGATTTGCAGAGCTGAATATTGCAGTTTTGAGATGGTTTGAATGTAAAGTGGTTTGAATTGGTCTTGCACTGTACTGTAAAGGTTGTGCAGATTTTTGTATAAAAATAGATGAGTAGACAGGTGGAAGATTCATGCTTTATACAGTTTGGATGCTTGTGTTGAGTGCTGGTGATGGTTGTGAAGATGGTTATATGCATGTCGTTCTTTTGAGATACTGAGTGAATTTTTTAAGCATTGTATTTGCTAACTTTGGTTTGCTGAAATGGTTTGGAGAATAAAAACGAATCTGAAAATGTTTCGCAATTTCTTTCTGCGTGTAGGTGTTGAGAGGTTTGAACGGTGCTAAAGAAGTGGGCTGGTTTGCTGATTTTGCAATGGAGACGAAGCTGGGCAAGTGTGCTGATTTGGATGGATTCATGTCTGTTGGAGTGCACGGTGGCATGTTGGAAGAGAGAAGAATAGTTTTGGACAAGCTGTTATTGCAGTGCTAGATACAAGGAGATGCTGATGGCAAGGATTAATACTATAAGATGGGGCAGATTTTTTAAGTGTTGATTGTAATTTGAGTGTGCAGAATATTGCAGGTGGTGCAGATTTGCAGGTTTGTGCAGATCTGCAGATTTACAGTGTGTTGCTGGAAGTGCTGGCTGTTAAAAACTTGGGGTTATGATGAAATGAAGGTTGAACAGTTAGTGCATATTATGATACTGGATGAATGCTGGTTTTGCTTGTGGCTGCGAAACGGATGCTATTATGAAGAATGCTGAAGGCTTATTATCTTAAATGTGCTGTTGGGTTTCATGGCTTAGCTGCTCGTGTTGGTGGATCCGAACGCCTTCCCATCAGTGCTGCGTGCTTCTGGTATAGATGTGCTAATCTGCTGTGATATGTTGCTAAAAAGCTCATAAGGGTGAGTAGGTCCACCATAACAGACCTACCTAGCCCGTAGCAAACGGCTGCGGTAAAGGCAAATCAAATCCGTTTTGGCTGGGGCTTTGCCAAAAAGCTCATGAGGGTACGTAGGCCTACCATAAAGGCCTACCTAGCCCGCAGCAAACGGCTCGCGGTAAAGGCATATCAAATCCGTTTAAAGCTGATCACTTGCTAAAAGTGACCTTGTGGACTTTGCTAAATCCTTTTAAATACTAAATCTTAATTTACTTATGGTTAAAATTATGAAACTAACTTGAGTTCCAAACTCGCTGCCAAGAAGAAGGTTTGAAGATCACATCTCGGTGAACCATTGTTTGAGAACCATGATGAAGATGAAATTTGTGTCAGTTTATTGCTTGGAGCCGAGGTGAATTGCTGCGGCTTCTTGGTGTGCTAAAGAAGTAGGCTGAAATGAAGATTTTTGATGTCTTTGATGGTGCTGAATTTATGGGTTTCATGATGGCGTGGGAATTGAGCGTTGATGTTGCTGATCTTTGCGCCTTTATTTTCCTGGTGGTTGCATTGTGCTGCGAGGTTCTTGGTGGTGTGAATTTACTTATGCCTGAGGTGCACGGAGGTGCTGAAACTGTTATACTGGTGGTTTAGTGATGGTTGCTGCTATGAAGTAGTTTTGGAAGCTTGGAGTGGAATTTATGAGATACAATCTGTTGGTATGCTGGGCAGCTTTAGATATTGATTGAGGGGTGATGGTGTTTTGCATCAGTTTGGTCCAGGAGGGTGCTATGCTGACTGTGTGCTGGGAGTGTAGCAATGCTGTCCTGGAATTGCGATTGATCAAATGCTTTAATTTAAAGCCTGATGGTTTTGCTGTGGGAAGAACTGCTTTCTTCTCAGATTGTGGACTGAGGTGGTTTTCATGGACTGAGATTTTTGAACTGCTGTGTTGGAATACTGTTTTGTGTAGCAGTTCACGGATTTAATGGCATGAAAATTATGGAATGGATGACTGGGAGCTTTTGTAGTTTGGTGGAAAAGCTTAGAAGTTCGCTGATTTGGCGAGAGGTCTTTCTACACATATGGATTTTGAGTTTCATAGAGGCAGAAGATGTGGAGATAGAGGTTAGATTTCATTTTTCTTTGAGTTGGATGTAAAGAAATTGGATTAGGTCTTTCAATATACATGGATTCTGAGGTGCATAGAGACAGGAGTAGAGATAGAGGTTGAGATTTCATTTTTCTTTGAGTTGACTGTAAAGAAATTGGATTTTGGACTTTTGTAATAAGCTGTATTAGAAGGTCAGGTTTGGCCCCCCTTCTAATATAGTTCTTTTCCTTTTTTAATAAAAATATCTTGTTTTAAAAATAAAAATAAAAGTAAATGTAGTTGAAATAAGTGAATTGGTAGTTCGGGAAACTCAATAAAATTCATTATCACACGTGAGGAGGTTTATTTAGACCCGTGACGCAGTTCAATTCAGCATGCAATTGAGAAAGTAAAGAAAGAGAGTGATTGTCTCGTAAGTTCGAATTGAGTGGGAAGCTACGATACCGATATAAGTTAAAGAAGGAATATGTCTATGGATGTCCGATGGAGGTGCAATGCTATGGAGCCACAGGAAGGAGCAGTGCAATCATCGTCAACTACGAGTCACTTGCACTTGTCTTTCTGAAAAGGAAGTTAGTGAGACCGCCCGTCGACTGGGACAACACTAATTACGAACCGGGGGCTAAAGCTTCAAGGGAAAGGTTGGATACGTGAGCTAATTCAATTCAATGAGTGCGAAGCAGAGAAAGAGAGATGGCTGGGTGGTTTATCCATTACTTCCCGTACTGAGAAGCCGAGGTCAGCTGATCCGGAATGCATATGCCCTAAGGGGGTCTTATTTTTTTCTAGTTCTTATCTTTCAGTTTATAACTTAACATAGACATGGAATGACTCTCCCCCTTCTATAGCCTGAATGCTGGGGCGAGATCTCCAATTCGTGGGGGCTAGTTCTTCAGTCTCTGCTCCGTACCTTTGAAAGACATGACTAGAGTCTCCATTCCCCTTACTTTCTCTCTTCAGGGTGCAATTCTTCGTATTTAAGTCTGCCATCCGAATAGTGCTGGGTTCCACTTCGGTGCCCATCTGTACCCGCCAGCCTCCCATCTCTAGCTTTGATCCTTGCTTCTTCACTACTGGTCCGCAGAGCTAGTTTCAGACCTAGTTGTTCGCTCCTTTAGTAGCACTATGCCTACGGTCTCTAAGCAGTAAGATCGGCTATCCGTATCCGTGGAGATATCTTGTAAAAGAGTAAATTCGGTAGTAGAAAGTCGACAGGGAGACTCGGGCGGGCTCAACAAGGTTATATTGATTATAACCGCTAAAGCACTTGGTAGGCAACTCAGAGCTTTGGGAAAGAAAGACACTCACGTTGGGTATAGGGCAGAGGGAAGGGCTCCTATTTGAGTAGGAGTGCGTGCTGTAGGACTGGTTGAGTGCGTGCTGTAGGACTGGGTTTGATCACTGGACTCTCTATACCATTTCAGGATAGCTGGGTTCGGCGTTCAGGCTTCTCAAATCTAATCTGATGAGGTCTAATGGGAGTGCTTCATTGAGTTTGTTTGACTACTAGTAAGGTGCTATCTAACTGGAGTGTGCGTGCTTCGGTCCCTTCCCTTTCTAAACGAAGAGCAGTCGGTATGGATCTGTGGAGTAAGGAAGCTTAGTTGTCTTAAATTAAAGATAGACGAAATGGAGTTTGAATTTCAGAGCTTCAATTCGTTCGCCGGGCCTTATCAAGGCAAGTAAGAAGGATTCGGTCCATACTCTGGAGCTGGGATTTGGTTTAAGAATCAGTAAAGGCGGGTGCTGCTTCTATATTTGATGACACTAACTATGCATTAGTGGTGGTGATTCGGATGGCTTTGAGTTCGCGATAGGGAAAAGAGGGGGCTTCCATGCATTCAATAAAATCCGTCGTGTCAGCAGGCTCGGGTAAGACCTGATCTGCTTCTACTAGTACAAATAGAAATAGGCAGCATAAGCACTATACCTAGGACTAAAGAACATTATTACAAATGACTCTTTTCTCTTTATCGGTATCGATGCTAATAAGAATGGTTAGGGATGGGAGAAGGGCTTCTGACCCTAAATCTTTATCGGAGAAATGCGTCTTCATAGCCAGACTTTGACTCTCAGTGGCATATTCTGTACTAGAGTCAGTCTGCCTGTAAGCAAGGAAGTAGCTATGGGTGTTCTTGGCAAGGAAGTAGCTATAAGTGTTCTTGTAGTGGATCATGAATGCTATAGGAATAAAAGAGTGAAGTGGGCGTGCCGTGACGGCTGCCTTCATAGCAACCATACTAGCTGGCAAGGCCTTGTAGGATTTCAACATGCCCGGAACCGAGCTTGTATGCTTTCACGCTCTGTCCCTTATGAAGGGTTTGAAGCGATCGAGTTGTCGAATTCAAAACCGGTCTACTAAGGCCCTTTTTTTCTCTTATTAGTTCCCGAGTCGACTCATATTCCTATCCTCATAGAGAACTCCTTCGAGCTTTACAATAGCTAATGCCCTGGGGAGATAATCAACCAACTACCGTTGTCAAGTGTCCTGGGCCCAAGGTCAGCATGCCATGCCTTCATAGGTTGGGAGAATAGACGATAAATGCTTTTATGACTATCATTTCTCATAAGCATATATCTCGGAAGTGTCTCACTTGCTTTAATGAATCGTGCCACCTGCTCTGCTCTGGATTCTTTTCGAAGGAAAGCTCAATGTTTTCATTATTTTGATCATTGTCACGCAAATAGAGAACCAAATATAGTCAGTTTTAATTATTCCTCCCTTGTG
>JBBPFP010000079.1:430667-458721 GCA_037974795.1 Kaempferia galanga
TTTTAAAGGAACCTCGGGTGAGGGTCACGAACGCCTATGCTTCCCTTCCTTGGCTTTTTCATTTTTTAGTGCTTTCTTTGTTCTCTTATAATCCAATGATTAAAGAGTGATGCATTTTCTGGTGTAGAGGGAAAAGATCGTTTTTTGGACAACAGATAATCCTCTTGGGCTTTCAAGATAGGCACCCTGAGATTCCCGGAAACTAGACCTTAGTTTAGTATAGTAGTCTCTCTCGAGTTTCCAGTCTATATACTGGAAGGGGCTGCTAGTTGTAGCGCGCTAGCGCCCCTATAGAATAAGGCTCTTCTTCTGTCCATCAAAATCCGCCACTCCTTGGTTGGTGTTCAATTCTTTTTATTGATACTATGCCTTTAATTCCATTCTTCGTCTCCCTAGTTGCGCTCAACCCAACATGTATTTTATAGTGCCGTGCCGGGGCAATAGGCGCGCCGCAGTCACGCATTCGAGCAAGAGCCTTTGCGTTTCTTGGCATTGTAAATAGAGGGCCGGAAAGTGCCAGACCCTCTTAAAAAGAATGGATTAAGGTGATAGAGTGTTACAGGAGACGCTAGGCTTCGGAATTGAATTACTCCCCTATGTGTCTGTGATTTAGAATTGGTCTTTCAGAAGGGAGTTCATCCGCTCAAATATCTTCGGAATGGCAAGTCAACTAGTCGCAAGAATAAGGGCGGGTTCTATCTCCTTTTTCCTCCGACAGTCTTGCTTTACAGAAGTAATCCACTCTCTTTAGAATTTAGAAAGCGATTAGTGAGAAAAAGACAGAAAAGCATAGAGAGAAAGGAAGCGAAGCGAAGGTAAAGCGATAGTCATAACAGGAACTTGAACTCCTACTAGCCCTGCTACTAACTAACTGATATATTCCATAGGATCGCTCACGGTTACCTTACAATCAGAGTCCAAATAAAGAAAATGAGTGTTATAACACGTAATGGGATCATAACCTGGACCAATGGACACGTCCAGCCAGACTGAGAACTCTACTTCAACCAATAGCGCATATCCAGCTTTATCGTCGAAGAGAACTTTATCATTTCCTTTAGGCTTAGGCTAGGGAGACGGGTTCCAGTGCTATCAAAAAGTAAGATCAAAACGAAAAACAAAAAGCCATTAACAGAAGACAGATATTCATGAGCCAACCGCCTGTAGAGAGAAAGAAAGGGCAGAATAATAGCTTTTACCTCTAAAAGCAGAAGAGCATACCGCCTGTGAAGAAGAGCCCACTGCCTATGAAAGCAGGCTCTATTCCTCCAGTCTCTCTCGGGGCAGTAAATGGGAATATAGGGCGGGACCAGCTTCCCTTTTCCCCATAGAACAAGCCCCTACTGCTCTTCTGCCTGCCTGCTGGCAGGGCGTATATAAATCGTATATAAAAGCTCCTTTCCCGAACGGGCCGAGAAAGCGGAATAACATTTCACAGCTTTTTTTTTCTCTTTTTAGGAAACACTTTTCGCGTAACAACAACCTCTTTTCCAAGAAAACCGCTTATTTTGCTTTAATATTTTCCGATCTTCTTTTTTTTCATTTTTTATTCCTTTGAGAGCCTTCGATTCTTAAGCCAGCCAAGCCAGTCCAGTCAATAAAGGTAGGAAACCGGACCTCTTGAGTAAGCCGAGTCCCTCTTGCTTTCAAGGAATTGACTTATACAATAAAGAATCTTACTTGGCCCCAACGACAAAGGAAGGGGGATTTTCGGGGACTAGCCCGCCTTACTATAACCAACCTCACAGATCCAACTCAATCTTTTACACCGATGTATCGTACTCCCTCGACCAGGTCACGAAAATAATAAAACCCTGGCAAGTCATGCTTCAACTCGGCTATGATCCTAATATGCCAAGAATTGAAAGATGATACGTGGACCCTTCAAAGTCACTTCCAAAGAAGCCCTCCTCTTTTACACCTTTAAGAAATAGCTACCAGAATGAACCTTCAGTACTGACTATATGGCTCAGTCAAGTTGAAAAAAAAAAATGAACTCTCTTATGCCTACTTAGAACAGAACCGTCCACTCAAGAAAAAACACTTGCTTGATGACCTAGCACAGAGGTCAGATCTACGGCTGATGTTGATTGGATCTCTAACTCTAATAAGAAGCTCTTTGGTGAAGAAACTAATTCCTTCCGACCCAGCCTCAACCTCAAGATGGGCCAGCATTCCCATTGCAATAATCAATTCTCAAAGCCGAAGATCCCTATGAAGGCACCAGCCAATGTAGTGATCACATTACATCACTGTATGATGATGATTAGGAACCAGAAGAAGTTTACGTTTTGGTCTTTCGAAGATGCTACTGAAAAAGAGTTGCGCCACCATGCTCCCGAAGCGAAGATCCATTGCTTTAGCTACAAAAAAAGCTCTTTGATACTAGGGTTCGCGATGATGAGATGGCTTCCTTGGATGACACCCTGAACTATTATTTTAAAGTCAACTTTAAAAAAGTGGATAAGTTGCTTGCTGCTTGACTAGTCCCGACTGTAATAACCGAAATGCATAGACTAGACGGAGGCCTTGGGTTATGAGTTAAGAATGGAACTCTTCTTTCTAGATATACTTTCGAGATCCCCTGCTAGCGGCAGTCACTATTTATACCTTGCCTTGCTTGGAACTAGCCTGTCTCGCTCAACCCCCGCTTTTCTCATTACGATACTATTCTCAATGCTATCCCTCACATCACGGACTGTGATCAAACTGAACTATCTCGCTAGCGACTGCCCAAGCTGCCTTGCCTTCGACCTGACTTTAGAAAATGGGATGTAGAGACGGTAGAGTTCAGTAACTCAGTTCAGTGACCGAAGAGAGTCAATCTCAATACAATAGGTAGCGAAAGGTGAGAAAGACCCAGCGCAATGGTAAATGCTCTTTGATAAGATGGATCTGTTTAATACGAATAAGCTTTTCTTCCATTCCTCCTGTTAGCAGAGAATATAAATTCATAGAAAAGAAAATGCACTCCCAGTCTCATATTTGATCAAGAAGTCGAGCAAAGAAGCATTAATTTCGTCCATTGACAGCAACTCCTGGGAAGACTCTACTTGTTATTTGAGGCCGAGGAACTCCTGTATAAAAATGGGATAGTTTCCCTCACTCACCTTTTGTCGCATTCCGCTCTTTCAATCGCGTGCCAAGCGAATCGGCTTTAAGCATAGTGCGAGAGCACATGAATCAACTAGTTTCGGATAAAGAATTTATATTAATATAAAACTTCTCTTTTAGCACCTGGATAAAGAAAGTATTAAAATTTAGTTGAAGCAGTTCTTTTCTCATTTCACTACTTCTCATTCGGTTCTCATTTCACTAGTCTAATATGCTATAGCATTGACTCTTTTCTTCGTTTTCCTCACCGCATCCAATGGGGTTAGTGGATCCCTTTAAATGGAGTTATTTAGAAAAGAATCCTTTGCCTAGCTGCCCATTGCTAGAACTTCCTGCGCTGGTGTGGTAAGGCAAGCAACTTCTCTTTCCGAAGAAGAGTGCCTGCCCGAGCTATCTTAAAGTAAAGCTCTCTAGGTTAGCTATAGGTAAAGTTCTCCCAGAGCTGGAGACAGAGGCCGCTACTCCTTCTGAAAGCTAACATCCGCAAGGAAGGATAGGACAGAGAATAAGGACCTAAGTCGGATGAGACCGAGAACCGAAATCTGTCTATCAAAGAGCGAGAGGGACTGACTAGACCGCAGTCAACCAGCTCTGAAGGTTGCAAAGCCTTTAGAGTGACCGGAAGGAAAGACAGAGAGCAATCCTAGCTACCGGGAAAGGAGAGAGAAGAAAGGGTATCGTCAGATAGCTCGAAATACAGAGAGGGCCGAGGCAACGAGGGATCGACCTATTAGTATGAGGGAGATTGCAGACGTAAGGAAAGAGTCAATGGTGTACACACCTTTAGATATTCGACCTGTTGCTTGGCTCGCTTTACCGTAATTTGATAGACGGGTCAGATCTTTTGTAGTTTTGTTCACTGAGGATAGTCTAACATTGCCCCTTTGGCAACAATACTGGCCAGTCGTTCATTCCAGGAGTATAAATTGCTACGCAATTTACGACTATCCTCAGCCATGAACGACTACGGTATTATAGTCCATTCAGATAAGAGACTGTAGCTGAGACCCCGTTCTCACTCGGCCCAGCACTTGTCCTTCCTCAGCAATTGAACTTACGAATCTCTTTTAGGACTATAGGGCAAGTGGGTTTCAAAAGAAGAATTGTACGGATCAGCTCTTCGGGTAGAAAGTGTTTTGAAAAGCGAGGCCACCTTTCTTAGTAAAGGCTTTTCTTTGTGGTCTGCAATGGGTCTAGCCTCGTGAGCCTCTCCAAACGTTCAAAAATAGGCCTCCCTCTGTCCATCAATCCAGTATTGAAGTGGAGGGTCAAGAGTTCTAGGTACGAGCGACAGCGACGTGGACGAGCAAGATTTTCATTATCGCGACGTGGCTATCCGATGAGCGACAGCGACGTACTTGGAATCCACAGGTGCGCAGCCTTATTTAGAACTCTTTCCCGCAGGAGGTGCGCAGCCTTATTTATATTTAGAACTCTTTCCCGCAGGTCCTCTGTTAGTTGAGCAACTATATTATTATATACGATGCAGCTCTTTCAACATCTCTGAACAATTCATTCTTTCCCGACGGTCGGGGGTGCAAGGAACGAGCGACAGCGACAGCTTACGCGAGAGCTCTCCATAGTAAGCGCGAGAGAGGCTACTACCATATTGGATACGCGGGATAGGAATCTGACTCAATGGAAAGAAAGCTTTATTAAAGGATAGATGAAAGCGAGGAGCCTCAGACACACTATCAACATCAACTGGAGCTACACCTTAAGGAATGGGCTCGGTCGGGACTAAGTCAAAGAAGTTAGCTATAAGCACTCTTTCCAACCATAATTTAAAACATTGTTCGGGACGGCACTGAGTACTAGAATTAGAATTAGCGGGTGCCCGAGTGAAAGTTCATTCCAATTTGTACTCGTTCTCCAACCTGCCGTTCATGGTTTAAGTTCATGGAATAGAAAGAGAATGATCAGAGTAGCGCTGATACGCTCGACAAGAAGGATATGAAAGAACGAAGGGAACAATATATATTTAAAGGCACCACTAACTAGACTTATTTGAGAGTCCCGACTTCACACTAAGGGAAAGAATTGAATATTGAGTTGCGGAACCACGACGTAGGAGAGCCCATAGAAGATCGCTTTCAGAGGGCTGATTGCTACAGAAAAGAGGCCGGAGAAAGAACATAAATAAGCCATAGAGATTCACTCATAACAGAAGAGCCACCTATCGTACTAATAAGAAAAAGGTAAAGTAGTCAATAAATTAGAAAGCGATGAAGCTACGAGAGAAGAGCGGCATCCCTTTTCCACAGGACTGTTGCGAGAAAGCTATTCTATATTATAGATAGAGGAGAGTACGAGAAGACCGGACAGTAAGAGAGATTTGGAGTCTCTCCCCGATAGCAAAGGAAATGTGGCAGATTAAGTAGAGTCGGTCGCTCTTCTTGCTAGTGGCCAAGCTAATACACGGTAAAGAGCTTTAGGAACTCATACCAGTCGAAAGGCTTAATAGCCGACCGAGACTACCCCGCAAAGTGAGCAAGGAAAGCATAAGAATGAATTACGATACTGGAAGTCGGTCGTGAAAGATTGAATCCAGTCATTCTGAAATCTCGTTAGAGGCATGCCCTGTCTTTCTCTGATAGTGAAAGTGGGACGACTGGCTCTTGTTTATAAATAGTGAAGTGGGACGACTGGCTCTTGTTTATAAAACAAAGTTCGAGGAACATAAATTGATACCGACTAGAGGTTCGAGGAACATAAATTGATACCGACTCTGGTTTCATTAACACATCTTTTTCCGGTTTATTGGTCTTATAATATAATGAAACGTATAGGGCTTTGTCACCTTTCCAACTATCTCTATCTCTTATCTCTATCTCTCCATTAGGTAAGATTTGATTGGCCCCCTATATCTCTTATCTGTATCTCTCCATTAGGTAAGATTTGATTGGCCCAAGCCTTTCCTTTATTTGTTTAGGAGAAAGTAGGCTGTTGTTGATGTTTATACAAATTCTGATTCATTCAGATCTCCTTCCTCCGCCCATGAACAATTTGTGTCAATGGATTAGTTCGATCCAAAACTTGAGATAAAGGATGTAGGCCAAAAAACGATTCATAAGTGGTTCTTAATGAAGTTGAATGCGAATAGCCTTTGCCAACTCACCCTTCATTAGTAGAACAGCCACCCTCATCATATTAGTAGAACTGCTAGTATTCATAGCCTCTTAGTTATTTAGTTATTATGCATGGTCAAAAGAAAGATGCATGGTCAAAAGAAAGGGGAGCTTAAGAACATGAACTACTGTTAGCATCTTAGCTCGATAGTTGTACTGATATAAACAATTAGGGACTGACTTCTTAAACACATCTCTTAATAAAAGTAATAAAAGTTTAGGAACACATCTTACATAAAAGTCATAAAAGTTTAGGACTGGGAAGAGCCAAAAAGAGAACTCCCATTCGATGCCAGAACCGGATGGCCTTATGCAAGTGGAAGTCCTTTGACAAGAGCTCTTTTCTCTCGCTTCCGGTCGAGCAACTCTGACTCTTATAATAAGTATTAAAAAAGTTCATATTCTCTTTTATGATATGAAATAAATTCATATTATCTTTTCGCACTTTGCAATTCCATTTATCGAAAGGGCAAAGCGCTAGGGCCACATGAGCCCTTCCACTCCGCTTCTTCCGATCCCTTAGAGGATCCGGGAAAGTACTACACCCGGGTTCTAAGCTAGTATGGAAACTGGAAAACTTGAGAGCCACGTCGCGCGTCATTATCACCCCGTCCTTTCACTCGTTCGTTATCACTCGTTCCTATTCTTTCCTTCTCTTTCGCTCGGACCTTCCAAACCTGGAAGAACACAACTCCACCCCACCTCCTCGATGAGGAACGTTGTTCGAAACAGAGGCGGCGGGGAATCTGAGGGACGATAAAGGGCTCGACCATAAGGGAGATTGTATCGACAGATAGGCTCGACTGATAATCCGAGGGGCGAAGAGCTGAGCCGATAGGCGAAGGGAAGGGTATCAAAAAGATAGAGCTCGAGCGAATGCGAGAGGGGCGAAGAGCAACAAAAGAGCCGTTAGGAAAGAGTAAATGGCCGTCAGCCATTTACGCAATTACTGTAATCTGCTTGGGCCGACTACAAGAGTATTTCAGTTGAGGGATCGTTTTATAGTAAGGGAGATTGTATAAAAGATAGGCTCGACTGATAATGCTAAGGGCAGGGATAGATCTTTCGTAATTTGAGTTTTGAATCCATTCACTCCAGCTTAATCCGTTAATGGCTATGAAAAACGTAGAAAGATCTTGTTGCTTGGGCCGACTACAATCATAGTTGAGGGATCGTTTTATAGTAAGGGAGATATACGACCCGATAGGCTCGAGCGCATGCGAGAGGGGCGAGTGATAAAGAGTGATAAAGTATTCGACGCGGTTGAGTTCTGCTTGGTTAGCCGTTAAGCTGTCCTGCTGTGAGTGGGGGTGGTGAGGAATTTCCCATTCTTTGGCATCATGCAAGGGTCACCGTCCTTCTTTAGCAAGCCGTATGCTCCGTTGGAATAGACCGTATCCACAACATTCTTCCCACTTTTCTGCAAATATTCCTTTGTGCGTGATGATCAACGGCCGTTTAACTGCTAGGACAGGATCCTCTTTATTGAAAAGCCGTGAATGGGCCTTTTTATTGAAGGCACCGGCCATCCGAGCTTGATCAATCTCTGTCCTTTGTCGAGCCCCAAGTCCTTCTTCGTCTAGAGACTGACTCCGGCCCCTTTTCCTCTTCCGTCATTCCACATTGTAAAGCAACACGGAGTGACGGAATTAGAATTTGACGAGGCTTCACAGCCGTAAACTCTTCAGTATGGCCTGGCTTGCTCCTCGGACCGTTCTGCGAGAAGCCCGCTTCCTGAAATAGCACTGTAAGCGGACCACCTACAGGGAAATCCTTATACCACTATCAAGCCATGCCGGGCAATGAGGCTGATGCTACTACCGATACAGAGAAAGACAAGGTACGAGCGACAGCGACGTAGCGATGTGAAATCCATTCAAGATGGTTAGTCCGTTTCCCACATACGACGGTGCAGCACCTCAGCAGAACACTCTACTCTCATACCATGCCCCCTTCTTTTATCCTGGAGAGAGCAGCTAACCCAGGAACCAAGACCTTTCTGATTTCAGGCTATGTGGACCATGCACCCAGATTTGAACTCAGTGGTGGAGAATGATTGGAAGGAGCCTCTCTTTGCAAGCCCTTTGTATGCTTTAGCGGCTCAAGCGGAGAAAAAAAGGGTGTGAAAGGATTTGAACACGTTTGGCAACCTCTTTAAGAATGTTGCTGATGTGGAGGATGGTCTTCTTCTAGCTCTGTATCAGTATGATGCAGACCCGAGTCCGGATAATTTTCAAAGGCTTCAAGAAGCGAAGGACGCACTTGTTCAAGTCCATCTGCAGGAGGAAGTGGAGGCAAAAATCTCATCAACAATGGGGAGATCGTAATACGATTTAAAAAATCTTGCTGTCCAAGTCCTAGGCTGCCATCAGGGAACTCACTACGGATTCTGGTGACACGGTCAGTGATCCCTCAGCAAATAGAAAGCTAACGGTTCCAACAGAAAGGGAAGAGAATAAAGTAGAGGCGATTCTCTGAGAGCGAGAGTACTTTCCCCCCTCAGCTATCTTTTCAGCCCCTTTCTAATAAATGAAGGTTTTTCAATCCCACACCCGGAAATGAGTTTATAAATAATGAGTTTAGTATGTGGGGGTAAGTTACGTTACGGGTTTCTCATAATCCGAAGAACAGGAGCATAAGCATAGGATTGATTCCTTCTGGGCATTCAAAGTGTCACTTCTTATCTATTCTAAGAAAAGGAGCTCCTAGCATTAGTTTTTTTTACCGTTGAATGTGGTCGACCATTAGGCTTGGATTCACCCATCTTCAATGGCGGTCCTAACTAAAGAAAGAGCAATCCGCTGCGCTAGTGAGACTGATCGGGAAGTACTTTACGATCTACTTTTTCCTGTGCTTTGTCACTGTCATTCTCTACTTCTGCACTGGCACTTTCTTCTATTCTAGGCCTCAGCCCCTTGTATACTAACGGTAGCAAAGCGAGTACTGAAGCGAGGGAGTGTACAGAATGAACAAGCGTAGCAAACCTTTGGTTGGGGAAGAAGACCTCAAAGATGACTCCCAACCTCACATGTGCACAGAAGACAATAGCATTTTAGCTACCGAGTGGGACCTTTCTTTGTCCTCTACCTCCCCAGTAGTTTCGAATAGCCATTCACGACTAGCTCTTGGTGCAAGTCCATTCACGCTAAAGAGAAACTTTATCTTTAGTTCGCGTTCGGGACGTATAATAGTTTAAGGTCCCCGGCTTCCTCTTCTTGTGTGCTTTCCATGAATAATAACCATGAACAGATCACTTCACTCTTTCCCAAGAAGCAGCAGCTGCCTTTCATATAATATGGCAAATTCAATGAACTCATCATCCTTTCCTTCAGAAAGCCTCTAACCCGATGACAGAGGAGTAGGAGTGGAAGAATCTTTTGACCACCGTCTCGGGTCGGCTACATCGGACTACTACTATTAACTAACATTTAGAAGCAGGTGCGGGTGCCCCATAACGTTTGAGTTCAGGTTCAGCTGGTGACCTTATGAGCTCTGGTTCAGGTGAAGGAGAGGTTATAAAAGTACATTCTGACTAACGGATCCCCAGACCGGGCATTCAGTCACTGAGAAGAGAAATTGGCACCGGCAGCTGCTCCTGGCTAGGCACCTGAAGTTAATATTAAATTGTACTCGTTCGCGTGAGGCACGCACTATCATATTTAGAAGCTGGTAGCCGAAAGCTTTTCCCCGTTCAAGTTAATGGTGAGAGTGAGAAGTACGCTTTATCGGGACTATATACATTTATCTTTATCCCTTCTTCGAAATATGAAATAAGTGCAGAGGGGAAAAAGCGTATTAATGTACTCAGTCCCGGACCGAACTAGTACAAGAATGGGGAGCATCAGAAGTCTCCGTCCCCCTACGAACGAAAGAAATGTCGTACTCCTTTAGTTTGAGGGGGCGTTGTATTGACTCCAGGATCCTCATGGCTATTGCATTGGGACTGCGCAGGCCTTTCCTTGGAATGAGGATTGGGTGCTTCTTTTTTTCTACCTAGGCATAATAATCTTTCAAAAAAGGTTCTTATGTTCATCATTTTAGCCAACTTTCTTTCTTTACTGCTCCGCTCCCCCCAAAAGGGGGACACTTTTCGATAATGAAACGGTTGGTTGTTGACCAACGGAAAACATGGGAGTCTTTGGGCATTTCTTCTTCTCTTACGATATTTCTAATTACCTAAATAGAATAATAAACACTGTAGTTCGAACTACAGCTCGACTTCCTTCTTCTTTTGGGTCTGCTTTGCCTTGCTTTGCTACCGGGCTTCTAGCTGCCCTTCCTCCACCGTTAGCTCAGTAGAGCATTTTCTCCTCTACCAGGGATGCGGATTCACTAGCAAAGGATATTCACCCAGCAGCGGCAACTGCTTGAGCTGATACGCAAACAAGACCATAAAGACTTACACCAACAACGGATACGACAAGAGCTGCAGCGGCTAGGCTTACAGCGCTTACGAAAGCAGACCCCGTCTCAACGTCGCCCCGTCGTTATCACGTCGCGATAAATACTGCTCGTACCTCTCCCTCAGCCAATTATAGTATTAATTGAATGGCTGAGGATAGTCGTAAATTGCGTAGCAATTTATACGGATTTGATTCAAAAAACACACTACGAAAGAATCTATCCCTATCCCTGCCCTTAGCAGTAGTAGTCGAGCCTATCGGAAATACCCAAAGGTAAAGCGAGCCATCTAAAGAAGCCCTTCCTTCTCTGCTATCTTGGCTTCAATTCATTGTTCTATCACATCTTTATGAGTAGCTAAATGATCCTTTGAAGTCAAGCTGATGCGCTACTGCATGTGTCAAGGGTTGTGTTTGAAATGCCCCCACACTGTGGTGGGAGGGCTGCCTAGAAGAACTTGCCCCCATTGCGGTATCAGCTACAGGTAGGGCATGTGTAATTTCTCCCCTCATTTCTTGCTTTGTTCTTCCTTAACTCTTTTCGTTTCATTATTGGCTAGTATGAAAACCTCTTTCTCTCTATCTAGATGTGGCCTCTGTATCCAGATCGAAGAGATGAGGATCGACCCCTTCGCCGCCGCTGAGGTAAGGACCCCGATTGAGGACCCTTACCCGAATCAACATGAAGAAACCGTGTGCACAGGCCGCTTCGGAGACTTCGGGGGGAAGACCTCTTTTGGGGTGTAAGACATAAGCGAGACGGGGGATCATCTTACTATACGATTCCACCAAAGAGTCAAATCGCAGAACTCTGATAGAAAGAATAGTTCGTTCCTCGCGTACTGCTACCGGGAAGTTTACCACTCCTTATAGAATCTTATATAAGTAAAGGAACCCCGTTTTCGCATCGCAAGCTCCTCGCCCTTATGTTATGGGGTCTCGAAGAAAGACGCAACACTCTCACTCCAAGCTACGCCTGCTGAGCAAGATGGAGGAAGGCCCTCGTCCACGGTGATCAACAGACGGCGCTGATAAACTGAAAGTGGCTACAGAGGAAAAGAGTCCATGGTGTGACCTCTCTGCGGCTAGCACTCGACTCTGGCTCCCGGAGCTGCTGTCGGATATCCAATCCAGATCGTACGCTAAGGTTTGATCCATGGAGTGGCGCGAAAGGTAAAGAGATATGAGAGTGAGGGTATCGTCAGATAGCTCGACCGTTAGGAAAGAGTCAATGGCTGAGCTAGCACCTAGCACCTGGCACCATTTACGTAATACTATGATACGCAAGCCTTTAACAAAAGCTCCTAAATCTCAATTTCAAATCTGAGCTAATATCAGAGGATTAGAGATTTAAACTGACCTAGGCACACCCCTAGGAAAATTCATAGGACTCTGGGTGCGCTCCAGATTTAGCAGGGAAATCGAGAACTGAATTTTGCAAAAGTTGAAAACCCCGTCTTTTTGGCATAAACTCCAATTTAGCTAAGTAAATGGTCCAGAAGTTCGAGAAAAGTTGATCTCCTATAGTAGCATTTTCACTGAAATCGGTTTTCCCTCGGGAGATTGCATCGAAGTTCGAGAAAAGTTGATCTCCTATAGTAGCATTTTCACTGAAATAATGAAAAATGGAAAGATCGAATCGAAACCGGCCCCGCATCGAAGCTCTGCACCGAAGGGTAGTAGACCTACTGAGCTAAATATCAATCCCGAATGAATCGACATTTGTGGATGCGAAGTCGAAGAAATGTGATGCCCTGCACGAAAAGCATAAAATAGTTCTTAGTTCAATTCATTATATATAAAGGAGTTGCGCTCACTCGAATCTATCTATTTGAAAAAAAGAGAATAAAAATAATTTTTTCATTCTTTGGAGGGGCCGCTAAAGTAGATAAAGGAGAAGAATTTGCTACTGAAAAAGTAGCAAAAGGAGAATCCGATGCTACAGTAGAGAACTACGGCAAAAGGAGAATCAGAAGCTACAGTAGATGCTCCAGTAGATTCCTATGCTGCTTGAGCAAAAGTAGAATCAGCTGATACTGGTACGGCAAAAGTCGCTAGGGATGCTGCTACTGGTACTACAAAAGTAGATAAATCCGTAGGGGCAGCTACAGTAGATAAAGGAGAGAAATCCTCTGTTGGCGCTGGTACAGTAGTTCCTAAAGTTGTAGAATCCTCCGTTGGGGAGGGGGCAGTTGATTCCTTAGTTGCTAAAGTCGATCCTGCTTTTCCTAGGGATGCTGCTCTTGAAAAAAGTGACTGGTGCTAGGGCTGGTGCTCTTGGGGCTGCTGGTGCAGTTGGTCATAAAGTAGAATCCACTGTCGGGGAGGGGGCAGTTGCTGTTGCTGCTGTAGAATCCTATGGGGCTGCTAAAGTAGTTACTGATGCTAAAATTCTTCCTGATTCAAAAGTAGTTCCTAAAGAGAAATCAGCTGCTGCTAAAAAAGGAGCTCAATTACCGGTGCTTGAAAAGTAGAGGAAAGTAGTTCCTAAAGTAGATCAAGTAGCTACTAATGCTTCGGGGGCTTCAAAAGTAGAGGAAAGTAGACTCCCCCTTGGTAGGGCTTCAAAAGTAGAGTAAAGTAGACTCAGTTGGTAGGGCTAAAAAAGTAGATCACGGGGCTGCTGTAGCTAAAGTAGAATCAGCTGGTGCTTGAAAAGTAGATCCATTCGAGGCTGCTAAAGTAGCTAAAGTAGAATCAGCTGGGGCTGTAGAATCCTCTGCTGCTGAAAAAGTCTCTCAATCCTCTGGGGCTGAAAAAGTCTCTCAATCCTCTGGGGCTGAAAAAGTAGATCCATTCGGGGCTGCAGTCGCTAGGGATGCTGCTACTGCTAATAAAGTCGCTAGGGAGGCTGATACTGAGACTGCTAAAGTAGCTCAATCCGTTACTACAAAAGCCTTTGCTGCTGCTACAAAAGTAGATCGGGCTGCTAAAGTCGCTAAAGGAGAATCCTTTGGTTTTGGTAGGTACTCCAAAAGTAGCTCAAGTAGAATCTTCTGCTGCTTCAAAAGTAGCTCAATCCGTTCCTACAAAAGTAGCTAAAGTAGAGGAATCCGGTAGGGCAGCTAAAGTAGCTAAAGAGAAATCCTCTGGGGCTGAAAGAGAACCCTTGGCAGATGCCGGCTCCTTTGATGCTTTTGCTTCTGTTGAACCTATCACTTCAGAATCAGGTAGGGATGGGGCAGTTATATTCAGGAGTGGTTGCCTCGTTGGTAACCACGATTTAAGTCCTGTAGATGCAGGAAGGTCTAAGACTGAAAGCTTCTACTATAATAGAATTTTAATTGAAACTTCAAACACCTAATCCACAACTTCGTAACTCAATTCCATATCACTCAAATCCCTATACTATCCCATATCTACGATAGTGAAACTACTCTACTATAGAATCCACTGAAACTCTATCTTCTACGCCTCCAGGCTTCCCAAACCCCTCTTCTCTATCTTAGAAATACTGAACTTCTACTCTCCTTGAAAATTACTAAATAAGGGCGAGCTATTTCATTCCTACCCTTGCAGTCGAGCTATTTTGAATTCCTCCACTCTTCAAGGGTACTCTCATACCTACGTTCGATGTCCTTTTCATTCTTACAGTTCTAATACTTTAATACGCTCCCCCTTACCACACTCCCATATCCACTTCTAGGAGAATGCCCATGCCCTAAATTTATATACCTCAACTGAATTCCTTAATCTACTCAAGTAAACTTCTATCGATACCCTATTTCCGCCCGAAGGAACCTAAATCCATAGAAATGGAAAGGTAAACCCTTACTTCTTCGTAACTCAATTACCTGTTGCCTCATCTCCAACCCCTTCTCTATACGACCCTGTTTTCCTTACTATATTTATATAAGCTATTTCTTTTCAATTCAATTCTACTTAAACTCGTAACTCATCAAAAGTAGAATCCCCAGCTCCAGGTTTAGGTGCAACTGAAAAGCCCTTTGAAGCCCATGCTACAGGCGCTACTTTTTTATCCCCTTTGAAAAGTCCCATCCCCAACTTCAAACTCCTAAGCATTCGTCCTGCACCTGTACCCTTATACGTATTTTCATTTCCAGCATCCGACCTTTACATTGACTCCTCAGGTGCCCTTTCTTTCGAGACTAGATTCCCTTCTGTTCTCTCGAGACCTTCGATCTGTCGATTCGTTACTGCACCTGTTGTTCCTCAGCTGCAATTGACTCTTTCAGGTTACCTTGCCTCAGGTGCTATTGACTCTTAAGCTGCGCCATTTGGTTCGATACCTTATAAGTCCTTTCCTTTCTATCGAGACCTTTGGTATCCCCTATTTCCAATCCCAATTGGAGTAGGTGCATCTGTCTATTTAGAGATGATATTTCTTTCGATGAAATTATACTTAAAGTGAAAACTCCTTGGAAGCTACAGCTCCAACAGGTGGAAAGAACTTCCCTTTCTTTGAAGAGAGCTCCCAACCCCTTCTCCATTCTACACAATCCTGGAATCCCAACTCTGCAATCGACAATCGAGGAATAACCCTTAGGGTCCCTTACTCCTTTCCTTTTCCTTAGCATTGGGTTTTTTGCCTTTGCGCTCCAAACTCATAAAAAGTATAAGCTCCCTTCCTAGGAGCTGGAACTTCCCTTTCTTTGAAAAGAGCTCCAAACCCTTTCTTACCGTCCTGTACCTGAGCCCGCTGCCCTCATTCAACTACATACCTCAGGTGCCCCTTCGTTCCTATACCTTCCCTTTTCTTTGGTTGCATTTGGTTTCTGTACTCGAACATTCCTTTGGATCGAGACCCTCGAAGTTCCGAGCATCTGTGCCTTACTCCTTTTCAGTCGTTCCTTTCCCTTACGTTCCCTTTCGTTCTCTTCGTTACAGTCCTGCCCCTTTGGTTCCTCAGGTGCAATTGACTCTTTAAGGTTACCTTTACGGACTCTCCTTGGTTGCATTTACCTTTGAAGGCAAACCACTCACTCACATCTACGAATCGTAATTTAGCTCTCCGCAGCTAGACTTAAACTTCTCTCGGCAACTGCACCAGCTATCTATGCGACTACACCTCAGACCAGTTCATCCACCTCTGTAAGAGGAATACCCGAAACTCTCAATCGAGGAATGAACTTACTTAGCAAAAGGAGAAGCTACAGTAGAAACCCACTTCTTAGAATCCCTATTTAAGGTTCCCTTGCGTCTGCTGACATTCATTCCTCAGGTCTTAGATTCCCTACTGCACCTGTTGGTTGAGCTAGAAGTTGCATCTGTTGGGTTTGCTTCTGTAAACTAAATGAGGATACTACTGGGGCTAGTCTTAACGCGGCTACTGAGGACACTGTTACACATTCGGGGCTGCAGTAGCTAAAGTAGAAGATTCCTTTGGTGTCGCTAAAGTAGAATCTTTTGGGGCTTTTGCAGTTGATGTTGCTGCTGGTGAGGCAAAGGCTTTTGAGAGAGCTGGCACTTCGGGCTATGCAGTCAGTTGCTCCTTTGGAAGGTGCTTCTGGTGAGGCAAAAGTTCTTCCTAAAGGATAATCCTCGGTTGGCGCTGGGGCAGGTGCTACTAAAGTAGAAGAATCAGGTAGGGCTAAACTCAGGTGGAGGGATGGGGCAGGTGTTCCTACTGTAGAAGACTCGGGTGACGCAGATGCAAAAGTAGACGACTCTGGTGGTGATGCTTCAGTAGTTCCTGATGCTAAAGTCGTTCCTGATGCTAAAGTAGCTCCTAAAGTAGTTCCTAAAGTAGAATCAGCTGCTGCTTCTCAATTCGCGGCTGCTAAAGTAGCTAAAGGAGAAGATTCCGTTCCCACAAAAGTAGATAAATTAGATACAGCAGAATCCGCTGCTCCAGTAGAGAAGGCAAAAGTAACTAAATTCGTTCCTACTACAGTAGATAAAGCCGCTCCTACTACAGTACCCAAATTAGCTAAGGCAAAAGTAGAAGCTACAGTATCCCAATTTCCTCCTCCTACAAAAGTAGATGAATCCGCTGCTACAGTAACTAAATGAGCTACGGCTACAGTAGCAAAAGGAGAATCCGATGCTCCAGTAACTAAATTAGCTACGGCTACAGTAGATGAAGCAGAAGCTACAGTAACTAAATTAGCTACGGCTACAACAGTAGATGAATCCGTTCCTACAGTAGAGAAATTAGCTAAGGCAAAAGTCTCTCAATACGCTCCTAAAAAAGTAGATCCATTAGCTAAGGCAAAAGTAGAAGCATCCGCTCCAGTAGAATCATCCGCTCCAGTAGAAGCATCCGCTCCAGTAGAATCAGCTGCTCCAGTAGAATCAGCTGTTACAGTAGATGCTACAGTAGATAAAGATAAATCCTATGGTGATGCAAAAGTAGAATCCTCTTTCGATGTTGGAGTAGAGAAATTCGTAGAATCAGTTGTTCCTTGAAAAGTAGAGAAATTCGTATCATCAAAAGTCTCATCTGATGTTGCTGGTGCAGTTGCTTTTGAAGGTGCTCCTGCTGAGGCTCCTTTAGTTGCTTCCGTTGCTCCAGCTGTTGAAGTAGCTATTGGCTCTTCTACTGTTGCTAGTGTGGCTACTGTTCCTGTTGCTAGTGTTGGAGTTACTGTTCCTAGTGTTCCTGCCTTAAAAGTTCCTACTGTTCCTGCCTTTGCAGCTCTCACTTCAGACTACGCACCTCAGAAGTCACTTCAGACTACGCGGCTGCCTTTGCAGTTCCTACTAGTGCTGATGTTGTTGGTGAGTCTACTCTTCCTGGGTCTTCGACTTTAGGAGTTCCTCCTTCTTTAGGAGTGGATGCAGCTGCTTCCGTTCCTAGTGTTGACGCCTTTGGAGCTGGCACTTCAGACTATGTAGACTCTGTTGCCTGTAGTCACTTCAGTCACTTCAGACTCCGGGGCTGCCTTTGCAGTTACTGTTGCTAGTAGTGCTCCTGTTGCTGGGTCTTCGACTTTAGGAGTTCCTGAAAGTAAGTCACTAAATTTTCTACTGAAAAAGTGGCAAAAAAAAGTAGAATCCTCTGGTGCTGATGCTGAAAAAAGTAGTTCCTGATGCAAAAGTAGTTCCTGATGAAAAAGTAGTTCCTAAAGTAGAGACTCAGTTGGGGCTTGAAAAGTTGTTCACACTGGAGCTACTAATCCTTCGGGGGCTTGAAAAGGTGGTGACTTCTGAAATCAAAATATATACTTCGAATAAAAGTACAGCTAACAAACTTAGATGCCTTAGGGATCGAAATAAACCCCCTCCTCGATATTGAATCCTCAGCTGCACTTTCCAGTCGTGCCATTTCAGAAGTTAAATACTCAGGGGCAACTTCAAACCCAGGGGAAGCTCCACTTTCAGTAGTTACTGTTGTTTTGCATACGCCCATTTCAGTCGTTCCTGTTGTTTTGCATCTGTCGTTCACTCCTTTGCACAGCCGTTCGGTTACCTTGCATCTGCTCCAGTAGCCCTACTCCCCTTAACTCAAAATGAGGACTCAAAACATAGCCCAAGAGCTTCTACAGCAGAACACTTAGTTTAAATCATTTACTTCAAAATACCATTTACACCCACTACTTGAAATCGACATAGACAAGACTATTTCATACTAAGCACGACCTACACACTCAACGCAAAGACTGAAAAGACTCAAAGCAAGGCTTACCATTCGCATCCGCCAAGGTCTTTGGAACAGATGCTATTACAAGCAACCAAGGAATACTTGTCGGGGTAGGAATAGAGACACAGGGGAAACCCACTTCATCGATTGACTCCTCAGCTGCCACCTCTACCCTAGGAGAAAAGCAGGCACTCTTTTGTCCCTTTTCGTTCTATTCGCTCCCCCTACTAAGTCAGTACTCTCTTGTTTGCACCTGTCCTCTTTCGATCCACTGTCTTTTCTGTCGATACCATTTCTCTATCCCGCATTTGTTGGTTCTAAGTCAGTACTGTCCTCGCTTCATTGAGCTCTCCGCAGCTATCCTAGGTGCATACATATTTCAATTTCTCTATGAAATTTATTTCAATTCTACTACAACTTCAATTCCACCCCAACTTCAGTAGAAGCCGAAGCTACAGGTTCAGTTGCTACTTCGAAACTCATGATAAGCCCCTTATCCTGGGGATACATACTTCTTTTCGTACTTCCTCCCCTGCTCCTGGGGCTACGTACTTCTTTTCCTACTTCCTATCCATTATTCCTGGGGCTACGTACTTCTTTTCGTACTTCCTATCCCTTAGCCTGCCTGGCATTTACTCCTTTCCTTTTTCGTTCCCTTCGCACTTTAAAAGTGAAAAGAATTGAACTTTTGGCTCAGCTATACGCCAATCGACTATCACCTATACGCACCTTCGGTTCACTCGAGACCTTCGATACCTTAGGCTACCTTTCCTTTCAAGTCGTTCCGTTTACTCTCTTTAGATGTCTTTCAGTTTCTATGTAATTTCTTTTACCAGTGAATATGCCCGGCCGGAAATCAATATAGGGGAACGATAGGTTGCCTAGTCGACAACCCTCAAGTTCAGGGGTATAGATCCTTTAAGGAATAAATCTTAAAGTGCAATCTTAAATATAAAGAAATTGAAACAGCAACCTTAACTCTCACTCTAAACTTAAATGCCCTCTTTTATAGGTCCTGAAATACTCGTTCTTTAAATACTCGTTCTTAAATCCTATCTCTCTTGCATGCCCTCCTCTAGGTACCTATCTCTCTTTTGAAACACCCACTCTTCCTTCTAGGAGGTGAGCCGATGGGCGATTAATGAAATAGCTCCACTTACAGTGTAGGGTTGAAACTTCCCTCTTTTAGAGGTCCCCACTAAATTTCTATCTTCCACTCGACTCTTGCGAGTTCCTGAGAAGTACTGTTACTTCAATACCTGTACGATAGTCGTACCAATACGTAACTCAATTACCTAAGCTCCCTTATTTTAGTAAGACTCCCTTACTTATATATATATACTCTAGGCACTTCCCTTATATATACTCTAGGCACTTCCCTTATTTTATTAATACGATAGTCAAATACCTCTGTGAACTACTCTACTGCTTGAGCAAAAGGAGAATCCTCCGCTGCTTGAGCTAAAGTAGAATAAGCTGCTGCTTGAGTAGAATCTTCTGGTGCTTGAGTAGAGCTGCTGCTTGAAAAGTAGATCAATTAGGGATGCAAAAGGCGCTAAAGTAGAATCCTTTCCTAGGGATGCAAAAGTAGATCAAGTAGAATCTTCCGGGGCTTCAAAAGTAGATCAATTAGGGGCTTCCTAAGTTGGGGGAGAGAAATTAGCTACGGCAAAAGTAGCTAAAGTAGAATCTTCTGCTGCTGCAAAAGTAGATCAATTCGGGGCTTCAAAAGTCTCTCAATTCGCAGATGCAAAAGTAGAGAAAGTCAAGGCTTCCAAAGTAGATCAAGTAGGGGATTCCAAAGTAGCCACATTCGCGGCTGCAAAAGTAGCTCAAGGAAAGGCTCCTACTGGTACGGCTAAAGGAGAAGAATCAGTTCCTACACCTACAAAAGTAGCTCAATTAGGAGCTACAAAAGTATATCAATTTGGGGCTTCCAAAGTAGATAAATCCGTTCCTGCAAAAGGAGAGACTTTAGCTACTGAAAAAGTAGAATCCTTGGGTGGGGCTCAATTCGGTGCTGATGCTGCAACAGTTGATAGTATTAGTAAGGACATACCTCTATCAGAATCATTAGACTTGGCACTTCCATCAGAATCATTAGACTTGGCACTTGAATCACTTCACTTGTATCATCATCATTATACTTGTCACTTCAATCACTTTGACTAGCTCAAGTTGACTTAAAAGGAGCTTTTGCTCCTAGGGATGCTGCTAGTAAGGCCACGGGGGATACTACTAGGCATGCCGCTACTGAGTCAACTGTACCGACTGAGGACACTGGCGATACTAGGGATGCGGCTAGTAAGTCCACTGGGGCTAGGCATGCGGCTGTTCCAGTTGATTACTAGTACAGTACTGAGGATGGTACAGTTACTGTTCCTACTGTTCCTAGGGCTCTTGCCACTGGGGCCACTGGTGAGGCTGGTACAGGAGAGACAGATAGAGAAACCTAAACCGTTCCTTCGGTTTAAACTACCTTGCCAGATAGAGGACAGGTACAGTAGATAAAGCTAGGGGAAAACCGTTCCTTCGGTTTTGACCGGCCTTGCGTTTTGACCGGCCTTGCGGACCGTCCTTGCTTTTAAACTATACTAAGAGGAAAGCAACCCCGTTACAGGTAGGACAGATACAGGAGAGGGGTACGGGTACGAGAAAGAGAGGAATAGGGGTTCCAGTTTCACCAGTGAAAGACCCTCCTTGCTGTACATTTGGGGCTCTTGTTAGTTCCTTCTGTTGTTCCTCTTGAGGAAAGAAAGGATGTTCCTGGGGCTAAACTAAATGAGGCGGCTAGGGCTGCTACTGGGGCTGCTATTGTAGTTGCTGCTTCAGACTATAGTGGTGCGGCTACTGCTACGGCTACCGATGCTACGGCTACTACTCGTACTACTGCTACCGATGCTTTTGTTCCTACTGGTACCGATGCTACGGCTACTACTCGTCCAGTTGATTACTAGTACAGGACTGAGGATGCGGCTTTAGAGTATACTACTCCTACTTCTATAGTTGCTTCAACAGTTGCTACTGTTGCTTTTAGAGTTGCTACTAGGGATGCGGCTTTAGAGTTCATACTGCTGCTAGTGTTACTGATGATGTTGCTGTTCCTGGTGCTACTCTTGATGCTGCTGCTCTCGAGTCTAGGAGTGCTGATGCAGGTGAGGCTAGGGTTGCTGCTCCTGTTATTAGATCGTACACTGTTGCTGCAGTTCCTACTGGTACTGCTTCTAGTAGTAATACTACTGGTGCCACTGTTCCCAATGGTGCCACTGGAGTTCCTGGTGTTGCCGCCTTTAGAGCTGGCACTGGACCTCTCACTTCAGACTCGGTAGACTCTTTAGGAGTTCCTACAGTGGTGCTGCAGTTGGTAAGTCTACTAGTGCGGCTTTCGAGGACAGTAATGCTGCTGTTCCAGTTCCTATTCCTGGTGCTACTGGTGCTACTCTCTTGCAGTTACTAGGGCGGCTGCTTTCAGAGTTCCTAGGGCTGCGGACTTGAGAGCTGTCTCCTAGGCTTTTGACTTTGACTAAAGGTAATCATGTACAACCTGCTCCTAAACAGTAAACACTTCAGAGTTGAGTTGCGAGCAATAAAGACAGGAGTAACAAATAGAGGAACTAAGGACAGACTTACAGAATCAGAATTAGACCCAACAGAATTAGACCCAACACTTCAAGCTTCTTTAGTAGCTTTTGGTGCTTTAAAAGAGGTAACAGTGCTGCTGATGTTACAGTTACTAGGGATACCACTGCTCCTGTGGTGCTCTTTTGAAGCTCTTGAAGTTATTGCTCTTGATGCCGCTGCTCTTGCTGAGTACAGAGGTGAGCCTTTAGAGTCCATTGCCGCTGCTCTTGCTGAGTACAGAGGGGAGCCTTTAGAGTAAAGGAGAGGGCTACTCGTACTGCTTTTGAGTACATTGCCGCTGATACTAGTAGTGAGTCTAGGAGGGCTTCTTTTGATGAGTACATTGCTGCTGCTGGTGCTACGAGGAAACCCTTAAGTACGCTAGTGAGTTAAACAGGGGGCCCAGCCCATTGAGGAGGGCAAAAGTACGTCCTCGACTTTTGAGTTGAGGCCCTGTACACCAGTTGCTCCTAAGCAACGGAGTGTACAAACTATTATATACACTAGAATACGCATACACCTTATACAGATACACTTAAGAGTTGACTTGCGAGCAACTCTTAAGCGAGCAATACACACATAAGTCACCAAGTCAGGTAATGAACAAATACTTATACCATCATCATTAGACTTCTAAACAAATACCTCAACAAAGACAAACTAGGGGCTCTTGTAGTTCCTGATACTACTGAAGCTAGTGCTGCCCCTTTAGTTACTTCTGCAAATGCTGCTCTTGGGGCTGGTTTATAGTATCGAGTAGGGATCCTATCGAGTATGAGTAGAGGAGAGAGATCCTATCGAGTAGGAGTACAGTAGGGATGCTACTAAGTATGCCGCTGTTAAGTCTACTAGGGGGCTGCTAGTGCAGTTACTGGAGCTAGCGATGCTAGTAGGGAGACTGGTCCTGAGTACACTGGGGCTACTGGGGCTACTGAGTACAACACTGGGGCTCTTGTAGGTGCTACTTTAGAGTGTTCTAGTCTTGAGGCTATGGCTACTGAGGACAGTAGGGCTACTGGTGCGGCTTTCGGGTCCACTATTCATAAAGGCTCTTCCGTCCTAGAGTGCACAATTAAAATACTACTACGCATTGTCCCCCTTCTGCTTTGGATAGGAAATCAAAAGCGACGCTTGCTACTTAGGAAAAGAGTTGCTCGCAACTCTTAAGCGAGCAATACAAACAGAGGAATACAGAAAAGGAACTAAGGAAACACTTCCACCATCATAATTATACCTATCAAAAGAAGCTACTTTAGTCGCTTAAAAAGTACTCCTTAAAAGAGAAAGAAAGAAAGTAGCTACTGAGTGAGGCTACTGAGGCTAGGGATGCTACTAAGTCCACTCTTGCAAAACTACTATAGGCATGCTGCTAGTGTAGTGAGGCAACTCGAGCTACTGAGTACACTGGAGCGAGTGAGTAGAGGAGAGGGATACCGCTAGTGCTACTAGTAGGGCTCTTGTACTTGCGGCTTTCGAGTACAGTGGTGAGGCTACTGAGGACAGTGGGGCTCCTACTGGTGTTGCTAAAGTAAATGAGGCTCTTGGGGCTAGTGTTCACGCGGGTGAGTAATACATCTAGGAACTAAGGAAAGACTTACATCATCATTGTATACTTCTCATTTGATGCATTTCTAGTTGCTTCCTTAGTTGCATTTGAAGTTACTTCTGTTGCTTGCGGCTCTTGAAGTCTTGAAGTACAGATAGAGGAAAACCGTTCCTTGCTTTGCAACTCTTCCAGGTTGCCCCGGAAAGACCGTCCTTGCGTTGAAACTCTGAGTACAACGAAGGTAAAAATTGATACAACTGAGAAATTTAGGGCCGGCGACAACCCGAAAACGAGCACAGAGGACTCCAGCGCGCCAGAAAACCGAGTCTTTATTAGAGCTATTGGGGGGTAAAAGTACGTAGACCATTAAGAAAGGAAACCATTAGAGCTGCCTTTTAGGCTTACCCGTCCTACGCCTTTTAGGCTTACCTGGCCTACGCCTTTGCAGCTAAAGAGTACTTATTGCAGCGGGCAGAGTGGGAGACCGGTTCCTAAATTCCTAAAGAAGGAAAACCTGCAGCTAAAGCTGCATAGAGGAAATACTCAAATCAGAATCATTAGACCTCGCACTTGAAGCTGTTTTTGAAGCTTTTGAAGTTACAGGGCTTGCTCCTTTCTTAGTTGCTTATGTAGCTCTTTTAGTTCCTCTTGTTGCTCCTTTAGAAGAGTCTGAGTAGAGTAGGGCTCCCTTAGAGTCTGAGTAAAGAGAGTAAGTAGGGATGCTGCTGAAGTAAAGCATAGGGATGCTCCAGAGTATGAGTATACTACGGACGCTTTAGAGTCGGAGTAGAGGAGTGCCGCTCTTGGTGGTGAGTACATTCCTGCTCCTCCTGTTGCTAGGGTTGCCACTGGAGTTACTGTTCCTAGGGCTGCTGGGGCAGTTGGTGACAAAGTAGAAGACTCTGTTCCTCCTTTACTTTGAAGGAAAGGATGCTCCTGCTCTTTAGGCTTTCGAGTAGATGCTCCTTCCTGCTGTTGCTGGGGCCTCGGCTTCTGAGGCGGGCTTCGGCTGTTGAAGTAGGGCTTCGGCTTTTGTTAGTAGGACACAAGGAGGGCTTGGCCTTTTGAGTTGATCCTTAGCCACTGGGCTTTGGAGTTGATCGCGAGATAGAGGAACGAACGCCGTCCTTTGGTCCTGTTGGGGCTTCGGCTGTTGAGTAGGGCGTTAGCTCCTAGGCTTTTCAGTCGGGGTAAAGAAAGCATTCCTTAGGGGCGGAGAGCTGAACGTAAGGGAAGGGGCGGAGAGCTGAACGTAAGGGAAGGGGCGGAGAGCTGAACGTAAGGGAAGGGGCGGAGAGCTTCAGCACCTGAGGCTTTTGAGTAGGCACCTCAGGCTTCGGATGTTGAGGCAGCACCTGAGGCTTTTGAGTTGGGTGCAGCTTTTAGTATTTTAGTAGGGTACAGAGACTTCCATAGGTAGAGGAGAGAAAGAGACTGACTTCTGTCCTGGTGACGGGAAGGTACATAACTTAGTATAAGAGTAGCGAGCAACTCGGTTGCGAGCAATAAATACAGGAGTAAGAAACTATGGAACTAAGGACATACTCACATCATCAGAATTAGACCTATCATTAGAAGACCTATCAAAAGAAGCTTACTTAGTCGCTCAAAAGTACTCCTTAAAAGAAGGAGCGACTGTTGAGACTGAGGCTTTACTACTGTGGCTGCTAGCTATTGAGATGAGACTATTGCAGATAAGGATGCTCCTATTAGAGTTACGACTAGAGCTACTGGTGGGGCTACTGTACACACTCCTGCTCTTGCTAATGTAGCTAGGGCGGAAGAGGCTTTAGTAGTTCATACTCTTGCTAGTGGGGCTACTGGGGCCTTTGCAGTGCATAGCGCGGCTGCTTTTGCAGTTACTGTTCCTACTGTTACCGATATTGAGTAAAGGAAAGGATTAAATACAGAGGAGGCGACTGAGGCTAGGGAGGCTACTGAAGTTACTGGTGCTACTACTAGGGAGAGGCATGCTGCTACTGAGGCTATAGTAAGGAGTGGGGCGGCTGGGGCTAGTGAGTCAACTCTAGATACTGAGTACAAAGGAGCTACTGAGGCT
Source organism: Kaempferia galanga (assembly GCA_037974795.1). Lineage (NCBI taxonomy): Eukaryota > Viridiplantae > Streptophyta > Magnoliopsida > Zingiberales > Zingiberaceae > Kaempferia > Kaempferia galanga. Next base: position 456,079 of record JBBPFP010000079.1, read on the forward strand.
AGGGCTACTACAGAGGAAGAGCTACTACTGATGAGGCTACATAGGAAGCGACTACTGCTGCTACACTAGAGTAGAGTACACTGTAGCTATTGATGAGACATAGATAGGCAACTGGTGCTGATGCTGCTAGGGCTACTGTTACTACTGTTCCGGATGTTCCTACTGTTCCCACTGCTACGACTGCTCCTGTTAGAGTAGATAGGGATGCAGCCTTTAGAGCTATCAATGATGCCTTTGAAGTTCCTAGGGTTGACCCTAAAGAAACCAGCCGAGGGGCGTACATACTTCTACCAGAATCATTGTATACTTCTCAGTTGATGCATTTCGAGTTCCTTCCTTAGTTGCTATTGCTGCTGGTGCAGAGGACGCACAGCTAAGACCGTCCTTGCGTTTAAACTCCTTATGCACCAACCCTCCTTGGGTTTAAAAGCAAACTTATAGAAGTTACAGACGAACAACTTAGGGCCTAGAGAGAGAGGAACGAACGCTTTGGCCCCGTTAGAGATAGAGGAACGCCTTAGGCGGTACTCGAGATAGAGGAGAGGGTTACGGGTTACAGTTGCACCAGTAAATACCGTCCTTGGGTTTAAACTCCTTCTACACCAGTGAATACACTCCTTGGGTTTAAACTCCTTCTACACCAGTGAATACACTCCTCGGGTTTAAACTCCACGTACTAGCGAGGGTACAAATTTGTACAACTGATACTCTGATAAAGTAGGGGACAGCCCAGTGGCAAAAACGAATTCTACGGCAACGCACCCTTCCTTTAGTCAGACGTCACTAGCGTTCGTCCCTTAAAACCTCGGTTGCAGGGCCTGTTGGGGAAGTCACGTTCCTTATTAGAGCTAAGGAAGGGTACAGAACTGGAGCTAAGCAGAGAGCTAGCCAAGAGATCCTACCCGAAGGGGAGGTAGAAGAGGAAGTACCCGTACTCAAATTCATTAATTACTTATACACTTAAGAGTTGAGTTGCGAGCAACAGAGGAAAGACTTATATCATCATCACTAGACACCTCTCACTTGAAGCTGTTTTACTAGCTGCCTTTCAAGCTTTAAAAGAAGTTACTAGGGCTGCTGCTACTGAAGTTACTGTTGATAGTACTGCTGCTGGTGCTGCTTTCTTAGTTACACTTCTGTTGCTCCTTTAGTTGCTCTTGTTGCTACTTTTTAGAGTATGAGAGTATACTAGTGCGGCTTTAGAGTATGAGTAGAGTAGGGCTGCTGCTGAAAAGTAAAGGAGAGTGCTACACACTTCAGACTTACGTCCTGGGGCCAGTGAGGTACCACAGAGGGGTTATAGGGGTAACCGTACTTAAACTACTGTTAAGGAGTCAAAACAAAGACTACGCTCTTAGGCTTTTGAGTAGGGGTAAAGAAAGCACCCGCGGCTTTTGAGTCGGCACCTGAGGCTTCGGCTGGTGAGTCAGCACCTTGGGCTTCGGCTGGTGAGTCAGCACCTTGGGCTTTTGAGTTGGTTGCGGGTTTGGCCTCTAAGGGGCTTCTAGGGTAAACATACTTTTTTGGGGGTACAGATACTGATATAGCATAGACAGATACCTTATGTACCGAGACTTCCTTAGGCTCTGTAGCCGGGGAGAGGTCCCCAGAAAGGGGATAGGCGGGTACAGTTAGTACACACAGACGAAGGAAAGGCAGGAGAAACGGTCCTCAATACAATTAGTGATTGAATTGACCAAAGGAATAATTGGGGGCCGGGGCCAACTTAAAAACCAACGCAGAGGCCAAAGAATAGACCTAGAACGTAGGGTTGGGGTCTTTTGCTTCGTACGGAGAACAATAATCAAAAGCAAACGACTTAGGTCGAGACCAATAATCAAAAGCAAACTTAGGGGTTCCCAGATATAGGTTTCAGGGGGAAGCCTTTGCAGTAGGGCGGGAGCTCGGCCACTTTCGAGTTGGTACTGAAGTAAACTAAACTTTAGTAAAATACTTGCACACGCACGCCGAACACAAAAGTCTCATACCTTCTCTTTTGCGAGCAACTCTTTGCGAGCAAATAAAACATAAGTCACAAATAGAGGAAAGGAGGAAAGACTTCCACCATCAGAATTAGAAGACCGAACACTTCCTACTTAAAATCTGACTTCAAAAGTGACTAAAGGAAAGGATGCTAGTGAGTCTTCCACTGGGGATGCTTTACAGTATATTATACTACTACTGTAGCTGCTGTTATTAGTGAGGCTACTGCTGCTGTAGGCCACTGGGGCTAATGCGCTATCTATAGAGTAGACTGTTGCTCATGCTCTTGAGGCGACTGGTGCTCCTATAGAGTACACTACTGTTGCTCTGTTAGTTGCGGCTGTTGAGGCTGCAGCTGAAGTAAAGGAGAGTACTGCTGCTACTACTGAAGCTAGTGCTTCTTCTATTTTAGTTCCTTCTGCAACTGCTGCTCTTGGGGCTCTTTGAGTATCGAGGAGGGCGGCTATCGAGGCTGAGTACAGGAGGGCGGCTAGTGCAGTTACTGGAGCTAGGGATCCCAGGGAGCCTAGGGAAAGAAAGTTCATACTAGGGATCCTAGTGTTGCTACTCTTCCTGAGTCCACTGGGGCTGCTCTTGGTAGTGAGTACACTATGGCTACTGTTGTTCCTGAGGCCAGTGCTACTAGTCTTAGAGTTCCTA
>JBBPFP010000079.1:460221-505519 GCA_037974795.1 Kaempferia galanga
GCGTTCTAGTAAAAAAACCAAAGTGAGCGAAGCAAGACTCCCTCTACCCAGAACATAGTCATTTCATTCTTTTTTCAACCTATAGAACTGAGCTATTGTGAGCTGTAACGTTCTCTACTGTCGAAAAACGAATTTAAATCTCTCGACTTTAAGTTCAAATCATTCAAGTATTCAAAGGAAGTGAAAAGAGAACTTTTCTATTTCGTTGACTTGATTTATCCTCACATCTACAGTGAAAGTATTCAATCTTTATTCAATTGTCGAGTCTAACTATATCACTATTCACTATATTATATATAAATGAAATCTTATCTTTTCTTTAACTCATTTCATTTGAATAGGCGAACTCAATCCTCTCCATCGTCTATTTTTGCCAGCGAATCTGAGTTTAGCCCTCGTGTGATTATAGGCTCGAGTTTTCTCTGTCGACTTCCGTTCGTCGGTCTGTCCCCAACTAGGCTCTTCAAGAGACGGGCGGAGTCGGTCCCGTCCAATCTTGCTAGTCTGGCTCGGCGAGAAGGAAAGGAAAACGAATAGGTGACCCGTCCTTTCCTCGGACCTTGAGTTAAGGTAGAAGTCTTGCCTTTTAGCAGCAAGGGTGCAACTTACACTTACCACTTCTACTTTTAAGTAGCTCTACATGGCCAATCAAGAGAGGAGGACCGCGCCCGGGATAGGGAAGCCGAGGGAGGAAGGAACCCGTGGCGGGGGAGAGGAAGAAGAATGGTGGGGCTCCATAGGCTGCCAGCGATCTAGATGCTCTCTGCCTATCCTCCCCCTACTCAAGCCTAATGTCTGGGATCTTTGAATTCCGAATGCAGATCATATCTTCTCCCGCTGCAGTGAGCTCACCATACATGGCTAGGCAAGAGCAAGACCAGTACCATAGCTATCGGGAGAGATGCGAGAGTTTCGGCAAAGCAATAGATCGATTACGCGCTTTCCTAAAGGTCCGCTCTAGTTCAGCGGTGGGCTGTCATCTCTGCCACGTGGAGTTGTGCTTTACTTGTCCGGTGTGGGTTCGTCACTTGTTGGCTCGTTTCGTCCCTCAACCCTCACTCGCTTCGTTCACGAGTTTCTAATCACTCGTTCCTAATCACTCGCTCATGGGGAAGCGGTGTACTGTGCTCGTTCGCTGGTGCACTCATTGGCCAACTCAATAGAATTGCTGGTGTAGGAGGGCTCAGGCCATCGGGGACCGAGACCGAGTGCTAAGGCGCGTGGGATTCTTCTTTCTATTTAGTGTCGCTCTATGTTGCATAGCTTCTTCATCAACCTTTCATCTCCTATCCGACCTCTACTCTATTCTTTTTCTCATTAGGTGGCACTAGCGAGATCTAGCTCACGGTAAGGAAGTGTCTACTCTGCTGCGGTCTATTGTACTGTAGTTGCTTTCCTGCGTGTGAACTGTAGTAGTCTTCCCGCGTGTGCACTTCCTGTGACTTTCCCGCGTGCGAATGGGCTACTAACTGCAAATAATATATCCGGTCGACTTTCAGTTAGGTATAATAGACTACCTATGGTACTTCTTTAGTATTTTAGGTCAATTGGTTTTCCATTTGGATCACTATCTAAGGTTACATTTGTAGCCATTGGTGTTTTTATATCTTTAGTGTTTTCCATGCCAGTAGTTCTTTTGTGTATTTTTCTTGATATAGAAAGTTTCCATCTCTAGTTTGTTTTATTTGAAGTCCTAGAAAGAAAGTCAATTCCCCAACTAGGCTCATTTCGAATTCTTGTTCCATTAGGTTGGTAAATTCAGTTCAAAATTTTGAGTTGGTTGATCCAAAGATTATATCATCTACGTACACCTGGGCTATAAATATATCCGATTCAAGGGTTTTTACGAATAGTGTTGGGTCAATTCGTCCTTGGTTGAACCCTTTGTTAACTAGGTAAATGGACAGTCTTTCGTACCAAGCCCTAGGTGCTTGTTTCAGCCCATAAAGTGCCTTCTTTAGTTTAAAGACGTACTCAGGGTGTTCTAGGTTTTCAAATCCGGGAGGTTGACCTACATATACTTCCTCCTTGATTAGTCCATTTAAGAAGGCAGACTTTACATCCATTTGATATAGTTTAAATCGCTTATGGGCTGCATAACTTAATAACATCCTTATGGATTCAAGTCTAGCTACAGGGGCATAGGTCTCATCATAATCAAGCCCCTCTACTTGGCTGAATCCTTTGGCTACTAACCTAGCTTTATTCCTTACAATTTAACCTTTTTCATTTTCTTTATTTCTAAAAACCAATTATGTTTCAATGAATTTCTTATCTTTTCAATTGGTCTGACTTGGTTTCTTGTTCATCAAATTTGACATCTGTTGTTTGGGCTTCTGGGTCTGTTTCGGTGGGCGGCGTAGAGAGACCAGAAGAGATCGAGTTTAGCGGATAATGAGGGAGCGAGAAAGGTGCGAGTGAGAACGACGCAGAGTGAATCAATTCTCTCTTCTATATCATCTATCTATCAATGCAATGGTAGTCTCTCTTCTATATCATCTATCTTAATATCAGGTGCTTGGTCTCTAGTAGTCCGGCATGTGATTTAGTGGTATATGGTCGTTTTCACTCTGTGCTTGGACCTAGAGGAGGCCTTCGTGCAATCGGTGCAGAGGATGCGGAGCAGTCGTCCGACTCTGACTATGGCAGAATCATGGGCTCATTCAAAAGACTCAGTGGCAACAAGCGGACGCTATCATATGGGGAGGGTTTGCCTTTATTAACTGGGTCGGACAGTTGAGTGCTTTCTTACTTAGATTGAATAAGAGAAGTCGACATTTCTAAGGCTGAGCTGATAAGAGACATCTCTACGGGGGTTTCAAAGCGAACAGTCTCTATGGGAGGTTCAAAAGGGAACCATACTGCATGGGGGGTTCAAACCTGAACTCTAGATAGAGAGGGCAGTCGCTGGCCTTAGGCTATTTCTTACGATTGATTTCTTTTCATTGTGATGTGTTCAACTGATTGGGCCAAGCCTCACTTTTTAAGCTGCTATAGCCTAGCGGTTAGTGGAGTAGAGTGCAGAAGCTATAAGCCTAGCCGTTAGAGTCTAGTTTTCTATTGATTGGCGGAGACTGCATCTATCCTCCTCCCGCGGATAGGACTTGTTTGGTTCCCTTCTATCGGCACTGAGTTGTCTCGTCCTCGCGAAGAGTACCTATGCACTCCTGTTTGTTCTGGTTCACTGATCCGGGTTCGAGTACCATAGGGAGGCGACCACTAGTCTGGTAGGGCTCGGTTCAAATGGATTCGATTGGATTGGATTCGAAGAGTTCGTTTCGGCTCAGGTCTTGTTGGGAGTCAGTCTTCGGAGCGAGTTCAACTAAGCGGGACGTTCGCACGCAAGACATGAACGACCTGAAGTGAAGTGGATATAGTCTTTCACGGGTGCCCGGCCCGGACTGATGGGCTAACTGGATGGCTCGGAAAGGTTTGGAAAGAGCAAAAGGAATGCTTTTCAAGGGCGAGAGTCGAGTGTCAAGCAGGAGGAGGTCAGAAGAGGGAGCATGGGCCTGATCTTATACCAGTCAGTTGTGGCTGCGTGGAATAGATAGGAGAAGACCGCAGTTGATAAGTTCAAGAGCACTCATAGGGACTATAGGCTCGACTGCAACTAGGAGATATCGGAGGGGAACGAGAACTTGTGAGGCTAAGAGGAAAGGACATAATTTAGACCCTACACGAGCGAATGATATGACACAGAGGTTTAGCAGAGCGCCGTAGTCAAGGGAGCGAGTCAGCACTTAAGGAAGAAGAATCAATCCGCTGCACATACCTATCAGAGCCAAGAAGGTGCGCAGGCGGGTTAGACCTGGCTTCGCAAAGGGAATGACCGGCCTACTAGTACTCAAATGGAACTGAAGCGTTAGACTGAAGAGTTCGCGAAGCGCTGGTTCTTTATCCCGTGACGTGGAATGATGAGCGGGGGCTCTGATCTTTTCTGTTTTCTGAATAGGACCAAATGATAGGTGCCAGTGACGAGCGAAGGAAGGGTCGAACGAGCAAACTATGGAAAGACCGGCCACGGTTTGTGACAATTGATAGAGCGAAGATGCTCCGCGAGGACCGTACCTATCTGGTCTGGTCTCTGTTTTATTGGAATAGACTCACTGGGAATCGTTTAGAATAGAAAGATATTTGGACATGGTGTGGGAAGCATCCTCTATTGCTCATGCTCTAGCTCTTAGGCACTTTCCTTATTTAACTACCTTATACTCATACTAGTATTTGAGTTCATAATCCCCCTTCTTAGCTCAACAGCCAGTTAAGTATAAGTATGCGGAAGCAGAACCTTCTTTCTTTCGAGTGCTATCTATAGTATAGTGTCTCTTTCTACGGATATATCTTACTTACTCTATAGTATAACTATCTAGCTAGTGGGGAGCTCCGAATCTGAGATGAGCAGAACGACGGGGGCTGGCGATAAGTCCAATGAAGCAGCTGCAGTCCTCACTACAAGTGCTCTACTTTGTCTTTCTGTAAAGGATATCCCGTCAAGATCTGATCTATGAATATGCACTTCCTCGATTGGGGAGTTATCGGGGGAGAGTCTGAGAATGAGTTCAGCATTTGGTATATCGAGATAGGTGGGATGTCCAGCATTTGGAGGTGGGGCGTACTTATGGGTATTATGTAAATGGCTCGGTTTATTGTTGTGGGTGGTTCGGTTGGTTGCTTTAGAGTAGCTCGGTGGATTGCTATAGTGCCTTATATCCGACTAGATCGAAGGATATCGCCAATTGAGGAATTGAGTAAGATCTGGTTGGCAAGCGGTCAAGCAATAATAAGATCCGGTTGTGAAGGCAAAGCCCGGTTGTGCATGCAAGCAAAGCAATGTATGATTGATTGTCTAGCAATGAGGATGCGATTGGCCATCAATGCAACAAACAATAATGAGAATGAGATTAGTGTGTGATTTTGCTTTTCTTAATAATGAAAGAGGAGGATAATAATGAAAGAGGATAAGCGCCCTAACGCTATGAAAGAATGTTTCCGACAGGACTCTAAAGTGGTGGTGCCCGTGCTGCATGTCTGTTGCCGATTGGGATTTGATCTTGATGGTTCAGAGACTTGTAAGAGTGATTTACCGTTTGTGTCTATTCAGATGGGCAGCGCTGCGGCGCGTACTCAATCAAGGTCTATACTATAGCTGATGGCTTGGCGTGCTATGCTAACCCAATTCCTCCCCTTGTCTTAGTCTATACGCTCCCGTTGGTCGCTTCGCTACACTTCTCGTTTGCCCCTTGCTTTTTTGTTCTTTGGCCTACCTAATCTAGGAGTGGGTTTGAGCGCTTTCAGCAAAGCCAGGTCTCCCGATTCCTTCCCAACTACTCTGCAGTGCCTCCGCAGTGCCAGGTCATATTGACTTTTATTTAAAAGATTAGTTGTTTGGGCGATCATGATGAGATAGCAGGAGCGGCAGTCAACCTGTGAGGGGCGAGTGAGAACTAAGCTAACAATTGGATATTAGGCGGAATCTGGTCTCCCGTCTTCTCCATCGGTCGGGAGGACTCCACAGAAAGAGAAGAAAGGACAGTGACGAGGATTGGCAGTTAGGCTAACTAGGAGCTAACATAACAAAGAGAGGTCTGGCGAAGCAATTCGATAGGTGTGCTCGAACCAAACCGAAGAGGTCTTAATCTACTATTTCCTCATCTACTATTTCCTCTTAGTTTTTTGAAGAGTTCAGTTTGACTGCCAAGTGCGAATAAGAAAAGAAGACGGACAAGGGCCTGAACTATCTGATCTCATATGAATAGGAAGATGCTTAGCTCCAAACAAGGATGATAAGGCAAGTACTACATTCCTTGGGTGTGCTGAACGGAGAGCTGGGTGGAGTCGTGTGTTCAATCTCATCTCGACCTAGAACAGGGGCAAATCGTTTTTTACATTTCGAAACGCGTCTGCGCATTGAAAGACTTCTTTTTCCTTATACTTAAGTCCGAAAGCGCTTTCAATGGGGCGACATTAACCATGGGCTTGGGCAAGAGAGAGACCCACGAAAAGACGCGTGACTGCCGCAATGATGTCAGCGAACGATTCAAAAGTACATGGCTGCGAGGGAGGCATTTGAGTCACATGTCCAACGAGAAGGAAGGCCGGCCAACTCCTCTACAAGAAAGGAATGAATGAAAATCACACTGACTCCTTTAGTGTATAAGAAGAGTGAGAATGATTCTGTCCCCACTCATGCCTACGAGGTCTCTTTTCACTGATAAATAAAAGTAGGAACTTCTCCATCACTTATTGATTCTCCACCTAGCATCTGTACTATCCGCCTCCGCCTCTGTTCTTTCAATATCCATATCCAACAATCTCTATCCATATCCAATCTCTCTAAGTTCATTCAACGGGTGCTTGCTATGTCCACTCAGCTACACTTATAAAAGTCTCAAAGTCTTCTTCACTTTCAAAAGGGGATTGATTGAATCTTTCAAGGAAGGTGCGGAGCCTCTCCTGAGCCTCATCACGAGCTCACTCATCCCTGGTCAGCGACAATCACACTCATCCGATGCAGCAAAGCAAGAGCAAGAGGGAGGGCTTAGTTCATTTTATTCTTTCAGGTTCGGGGAAGCGAAGCGACCGAGGAGGGATCAGAGGCTATGTTCTGGACAAACTCATCCGATGCAGGGAGGGCTTCGTCTCTTTATTCTGGTTCGGGGAAGCGAAGCTAAATAGGAGGGTGCAGTAGGCGCAGTTGAAGATAGTCCCATATGGCAGCTTCAGTAGTGCCGCAGAGCAAGTAGGTAAATTTGGCTGAGAAAGTCAGATCATATAGTTAGCAGCACGCAGCTCGACCACTACTGTCCCCAACTTGGTCCAGAGAAGAAATGCTCTGCTAGTACAAGTCCTCCCTTACCGTTCACCCCCTAAGATAAGAGGGATCAGTGGGAGCGACCTCGAGGAGGATAGGTCAGTTGGAAGAGTAGCCGACCGAATGACGAAGAAGGGAACGAGAGCCGACCTTAAAGGAAGTGAAAGGATAGGGTGAGCGGGAGCCAAGCACCATCCTGTGTGGAAGCCCTTAACCATAGCGAAGAGAGCGCCAATCAGCCCCCGTTGTGGTTGAAGCGGCCCGGCTCTGAGGGCATCAGTCAAGAATAAAGTAGAGGCCTATGAGGGGCAAAGTGGAGCGATAGCGGCAGAGTTAAGCTACGCGCAATCTCTGCAATCCATTTGAGTTGTCTTACTTGCGCGCTTACTCGGCCCGCAGAGTCAAGCGACAGCGCGATCTCAGCCATCCTTTAGGGACAGACGCGGAACTTGTCCGGTGGGCCGTCCCGTTAAGGCTTAGGTGGGCTCCTATCCTATCGGTGGACCCGTTTCGTCCCGTTAGGGCTGGGCCCATTTCACTAATTAGCCGGGCTGGGCTGCTACATTCCGCACCTTCGCTACGCACCGCTCCGTGGGCGGAGCAAGACCACTGTCTGCTAAACCCAACGAATGGACGAATTGCTCCTCATCCATTGGTTCCGTTTCACTCCATTCGTTCCTCACTCCCCAAGCAAGAGTCGTAAATGGCTGTCATCCGCTGCAGTCTAAAATGCTAAGGAAAGATAAAAGTAAATGCCTTAGCATTTACGACTGCAGCTAAAAGGGAAAGAGTAAATGCTAAGGCATTTACGACTGCAGCGGATAGCCATTTTAGACTGCAGCTAAATCTCTTTCATTTACTCTTTCCATTGGACTTCGCTTTTCGTGGTACTCTTTTCATTGGACTGAGCCCTCTTTTGGTGCAAAAAGCTACTACTACTCTACTCATTTTCATTTCTAGTACTGGCAACTACTTCTTTTGGTTACTGGCGGGTTTTGATCTTTATCTTGAATGAAAATTGGTACTGGCTACTACTTCTTTAATTAGATTGTCTTACTCACAACTACTTAGTTTATGGGGACCGTCCGATCTGTGCTTTGAGTTGAGTTCGGCCAGATCCTTTCTTCATCTACTGCTGGCTGACGAAGGCCAAACCATTAATAGGCTAGAACTATGGTCCAATGCAGAGGACGTGTCGAGAACGGGCATTTGAATAGTTGCTGAGTTGGAGTGCGCTGAGCTTCGAGCAAGAGAGACCACCGATGAGCTCCTACTCCCGGGAGATGCCAATGATGAAGTCGCATCGCACGGATGCCTATGAAGAAGCTGCAGCTCTTGAGAGATTCATTTCTCCTCTTCGGATACCTCTTATTCTTGCCTCCGCTCTCTCTCGCTATTCCTACTTTATCTTTCTGTGCGTACCGGACTTTCATCCCTTCCCTTTAGAACCCGGTGTCCTCACTGAGGCTCCCATTCTCTCTACTCAACTAAAGGGCGAAGTAGAACTATAGGGCTGCGACGGTTGAATAAGATTGCTTTGCTGAGAGTAGTCTTAATCGAACCAGTTCTAAATAGTCTCTCTTCTCTCTTCTCAGTTCATCATTCTGATCTCGCTCCACACCTATTGCTGAGTTTAGGAGCCCGACTCAAAGGGACGAGGGAAAGATAGAGTCATGTTCTCGGGAGTTCAATCTTTAACTTAGCTACAGTAGCAGAGAGACACAATGAGACTCCTTTTCGTGGTCATTCCGCTAAACAGGAATCTTTCTCCCTTATGAGTCGGCGCCCTCTACCCTTCTCCGGAGAGCAGTTCCCAAAGTTAGCAGCTCCCAGATCCAATTCCAACTACTGATTAGGAGAAAAGGAGGAGCCGCTCGATAGAGTCTTCGGACTACGGGTAGAGGATGTAGTTGGCCGATCGACTACCGCGATGGGGACGGGACTACTGAATGCTTCCTCGTAAGGGCACTACTGTACTGACTCCTTCTAAGGACACTACTGACTTCCTCGATCCATTCCCATTTCGGGCTCGTCTACTCGTCTAGCTAACAGAATGTCTCCCGTGCTCCCCCGCTTATAGAATAGACCCGGGATCCCAACATAGTTCGTCCCCTCCGAAGAAGTTCCCACGGTGCTAGGTCCTTTATTATGAACGAGCTTAGGCCTAGACTCTCGAATTTAAAATTATAATGATAGCCCACGTCGGATCGGCATGAAAGAAAGGCCGAGCCCCTTATTCAATAGGAGTCTTGTCGGCGATTAGATTTTACCAGGCCGCATCGACTTCGCAAGAGCTCCTTACACGTGAGCACATGGGGGCCCGTGTGCTTTCCGGTCCCCGACTCACTCCCGCCTTTCCGTCTCGCATACTGACTCATGCCCCGATGACACCTTTCCCTCTCACATGGGTAATTGGATCCGCTCGGCTAATGGACTAATGGCCTGACCGCTAAGAGGACAATGCTCTCTGGGCTTCTCGTCTCAGCAACTGGCTCAAGCTCACCGCTCGTCTCACCGGCTCGCTCAACTGGACCTGGATCCCGGCCTTGGTCTCAGCCCTCTGCACAGGAAGAAGACTAGGCTCGCCTCACCGGCTCGTTCGACTACTGGGAATAGTTGCTTCGGCTATCACCTCAGGCCTCTCCCTTTCCTCGCTCGCCTCTATTCAAGGGCTCGGTATGATAGGTATACTGGCCCTTGTCGTTGGCTCTGGAAAGTGTCCTCTGCCTCCTTATCGTCGGGGAATAGAACTAGACCGCATAGTTAGATTAGTGGAAATGGCTAGACCTTCTTCCGGTCGGCAAGAATTGTCGAAGTTGCACTCGCTCGGGCCAAGCAATCCATCCTTCTATCCCACTTCCCTCTGCCCCCTTCCGCTCTTCTATTTCACGAGCTCCGGGCTCCCGAGCCATTATCGAGATCAATCTCTTGAACAAGGGCATTCTCGCAACAGATTCCAATTCACGACTTTTTGATTTGGGAAGCTAACCCCGGGTCAATCCTACCTCTACTCATATGAAATGGTGAACGGGTCCGGTCCCATTCTTAGATAGATCTCTTTCCGGGGCTCAAGTCAATTCCGCTCGCTCGGGTCGGCGTCCCTCTTCTTTCATTCTCTTCGGCGGCGGGACAGTGAGAAATCCATCTGAGGCATAGGAGCTCGCTGAACCATTGAAGCACAACCGTCAGACTGAGTAGGGCCAGTAGTCCCATGGTCTATAATGGTAGCTCTCGCTCTAAACACACCCGTGGCAATGGCCTGGCAAAAGAAGAAGAGCCCACTCCTATTATATATAGTATAGGCCTATCGACTCCTTTCACTACCTATCATTCGCAGTCGTTCATGAAGGAGTATAAATGGTATTGGATTTGGGGCCAGAGCAGCAGTCGTGAATGGCTGAGGATAGTCGTAAATTGCGTAGCAAAGGCCTAAAGTAGTGAATTACAGGGCATCTGACGATGGCTCTCCCGGGGTAGATAGTGTTTTATGTTTTGTTTTTTTTAATGGTAATAAGAGTCATTATACGAGAAGAGAATGTGATCTTTATCTTTGAAGTTCGTATCATTAAAGACTGTAAGGATCTAGTATGAGCGGGACCCAATAAGGCTGGGCTGAATAGGTCACGATGCACTGCATGACCTGCCCGAGTCGGCAATCCGGCAGCTTTGAAGAATCCATACAAGAATTAATGGGGAGTGAGGAGATCAAAAAAAAGTGGATGCTCAATGCTTAACACATGACATAAACAGAATCATTCTTTGAAAAGCAAAAACTAAATTCTCTCTCTTTCTTTTTCACAAGGGATGCTCTAGTAAAGTTGATTAACTCGCGTTCAAGATGCTATTTGCGTGACAGAAAGAAAAGAGGATAAATGAAATCCCCCTACAATTTATAAAATTTAAATGACTCTACAATATCTTATAATCTATAGCAGGCACATAAGAATTAACCTGATCCGCTATGCTTAACCTCCGCTATTGGAATTGGAACCGTGGCATACGCAGGGAACCTCCTAACCGATGCTATTTGCGTGACAATGATCAAAATAATGAAAACATTTTGCAACGCTCCGCTCCTTGCTCCTCTGAGTTGGTCGAAGTGATCGCTCTATTCCGGCAGCGGAAATGCCTTTTCTTCCGCTTCGCAAGGGGCGTGAACGAAATCCTTTTGTAGCGAGCCGACACGACACAAAAACCAAACCACCCTTTTATTGATTTAGGAGCGAAAGAAGATGGATTCGTTTAATCAAAATCAGCAGCTATTTTATCCGCTATAGTTCGACTCGAAAGGTCTTTCAGTGACCAAGGCTAGGCAACTCACTAGGCGAAAAACACTAGTGTTGTCGGACCCTTCTCGGGGAAGAGAAAGAGATCAAGCGTCAGACCTAAGGATAAAAAAGATCTACGCTACGATTCATGGTATCCCAGGCAGGTAAAACAGATATTTCATTAAAATGAAAAGAGTAAGGGAAAAGTGCTCCCATGACTGGAACTGGCTCAAGGCAAGGGCTCATTTCTCTGACTTCCCGAAGGGAGAAGCTAGAATAAGCTGCTCTTGTTTCATAAGCTAATTTCTTTCGTATGTAGAGAATGCTTTTAGCTCTTTTCACGACTCTGCTCCTATCTCATCCGCTGCTCTTGTAGGTCTTGGTGGTAGGGCAGTAGGAGTCAAGGCAATAGGATCAGTAGACGGAAATGGCCTAAGTTGGAAGGGCGGACGTAAGGCCTCAAGGCGATGACTAGTAGATCCCCCTTTAGCGCCAGGTCGTAAATAATATTAAGTACCATTTACTCTTTTCAGCTAGCAACTTACTGTCATACTTAAATACTAATATGGCTTTGGGAAAGACCATTCACTTATAGCACCAGTCGCTCCCAGCACCAGTCTAACATTAATTGGGGCCATTCACTCTCCGGCTATCGGCCATTCACTCTACCCAGTCGAACTATCTGAATACATAAGGAAGTAATTTCTTTGGGCCAAATATAATAAGTTCCCGTCGGCCCTCGGACTTATGGCATTTCGAGCCTATCTTATCGAGACTCTCTCCTTGACCTTACTCTAATTTAAGTTCGAGCCCTCCTGTTCAGCTCAAAATAAGGCAAGGGACTGTAAAGTGCTCTTTGACTTTCAGTGAAAGGTAGGGCTTAGAGGCTCAACAGATAGATCGGTAGGCTCGTTTGGAAGAATCTTTCTAAGGAGAGGGAAAGAAGCTGCTTCTAAGTCCGCTCGAGAATAGGATGGGGATGGGACGGAGGCTCTACTCTGGGCTTAGGCCTTAGCTAGTTAGGACTCGGTTGAAAGAGAAGTTGCCCTGATCGGCTCTTCAAGCAAGCGATAGCTAATACAGCAAGCCATAAAAGAAAGGCGGAGATAAGGGAACTCAAAATCCTGATTCGAAGGATCGTTATTGCAGCGTTTGTGATCGCAAGGGCCATACTCCTGACACTTGTTTTAGCTTGCAAAAAGAGCTGCCAGCTTGGTACCTTCAGTACCGTAAGAGGATCGGCAAGCCCCTCAAGTCCAAGCCTCATGCCAATATGGTTTCAGGGGAGGCTTCTTCTCCTGCTTCTGGTGCCGGCTGCAGCACTGGTGAGGGTCCTCAATTGCCCCCTGATGCTACTCATATCATCCAACAAGAGGCGTGTTCTCGGTCTGCAGGAGGTACAGAATCAGCACGCCAACATGGCTGATCTACCGGAGTTTTTGGGTAATCTCTCATCACTCTCTTGTTTTTCCGTTTCAAATAACTATACACTTTCGCATGACACGCACTGGGAATGGATCGTAGACACCGGTGCCACGGCACATATGTGCTGCGTACCACATCTGATGGCCACTATGAATCCCATTTCCTATCCTCCCTGATGGCTCTAGTCAGCCAATATCTCATACTGGGTCATATTATCCCCTCAGTTTCGGCTTACGTCGGTCCTTTTTCTCCCTACTTTTAAACTCTTTTATCTGTTCCACAGCTCACTTCTAGCATGACAATCCAAGTGTTGTTCATTGGCTCATGTTGCCTTTTTCAGGACCTAGCTTCTAAGTCGGTTCATGACGAGTGGGCTATTAACATCACGCCTCAATTTACATCGACCGAAACACCCTGCCCTTGACTTTCTAGTCGAATCAGTAAACTCCCGGAAGAAACTGGACGATCGGCTTAAGAATAAACTCAAGTAGACCCTTAAAGTATACTCGCTTCGCTGGGTTCCTTTGCCCTAGATGAACTCTTCAGGATATCTCTGGATGGATGCGGATGCTCGTGCATTCAAGGGTGGTCTAGGCAAACCTCCTGGCTGTCTCTGCACCCCTACCTCCTTGTTGTATTTATTGAATTTTTGAATGAAAAAGAAAGAAATACAACACTACAACTACGCTAAACTAAAGACAAGGGCGGCTAAAGAGCTATACCAACTACTGATTCTTCTTGAATTGTTTTAGTTAAAGGCTTCTTGGTTTTGAAGGTGGTGGACGAGCGGGTAGTTCCCACGGACTGAGCGGCGCTTGGGACTGAGTCTTCTTCCTTTCGCCCTATACGCTTCTCCTACGCTCACTATCACTCCGCGGTTAGTCCTTCGAGCTTTGCAGCAGCTCTTGTCCTTGCAGCTAGCTTTGTAGCTCACTCAAGCAGATGAGATTCCAGTGCCACAAGTGGTTTTGCCGTTGAGCTAAAACAAAAGTCCAGTCGTTTAGCCTCGTGTTCGCCTTTTCGTACCTCCTCGCAAAGGAGACGCTCATTTCGACCTTCTCCCCCTTCGAAGTTCGAGGTTTTTATGCCTTTTTACTAAAGGTTGAAGACGTTGTCCGCTATTGCCTTCCTTGATGTCTCTTGTCCGCCTCTTCGATGTTGGCCTTTGCCTTTCTTGTCTTATTGTCCTGTCGAAGGTTAATGAAGGAACTCGAATGCATGCTAGGGTGTAATCAAGGACTCACTCCACCCACTGGCTTTCATCCGTCTTGTGTGATCCAATACTCTTTTCTTCACTCCGTCTAGTGTATTCATCCATTTGGGGCCCGGTGTTCTTCTTTCTCTTGTCTTTCCGTTATCGACCTTCCTTGTCTTTCAGAGCTCTTTAAGGCTCGCTACTGTTCGCGTTTGTCCGGCTTTGCGAGACCACACTGGATCTACTCATGTCGTCACCTATGGGGCGCTTCTTTCGGGATCTCGACTAAAGGCTCATTCAGGAAAGAAGATGACTACTTCACAATACAATACGATCTTTCTCGTTCCAATACTTTTTGATGCCTCATTGTTGGCAATTATGTTACTAAGCATTCTAAACGAGAGTGGCCTATTTTCGCCTCGAACCGGGGTAGAATAAAGTCTTTCCCGTTGGTCGCTTAAAATAGCTGTGTTCTGCTGACGCTTGTTCCTGCTGAAAAACCAGTGAAATGAAAGATTGATTTAATTGAGATGGCTGCCCTCTTAGCCTGAGATCCCCCGCCTTCTGTGGATCTGTCATAGCTGGAGTGAACTGAACCCCACTGAGCCCTAGTCTGAGTTTAGTCTGCTTCGTCACTTGAACTTCCATTCCTGCTATCCGAAGTCAAGTCTACCATGCTTCTCTTTCATTCCCGACCTGCCCTGCCATTAAGGACTTGTACCAAACAAGCTACTTTGGTACAACTGACCCATCCCGAACTTCCTGCTTCTCCGCCCCGCTCCTCTCTTCATTGGATCCCGAAATAGGCCTCCCGAACTTGGCCCCGCTCACTTATCACACCCCCCTTGTCTAAAGCAGCCCCCCCTGTGGTTTCGTAATTTAGCGCATGGAGCTCATACAAGTACAGTTCTTTCGCTTGTTGCTCTCCGAGGTGCGCATCTAGCCTATAGTGCAGTACATATATATCTGATTTCGCTTGTTGCTCTCCGATTATCTTTCCCGTTGGTCGCTTAAAATAGCTGTGTTCTGCTGACGCTTGTTCCTTCTCGGCAATATTAACCCTATCAGCCCTATAGTCTTAGTCTGCTGAACTTCGACGCTGCCTCACACCAGACGCTTAGCTTAGCTCCACGGGACGAGACAAGCAAAGAGGCAAAGAGAAGAGAAAGGATAAGGATCTCTTATCTTACTTAATTAAATAGTATAGGAAGTGGCTCGTTCAACTGCAAAATAGTGCTAAGTGGCCCAATGTCTCGTTCGTGTGCAGTAATATTTGGCGTCCCTCGTTCAACTGCTCGTGCTGCCAATGCTGCTCCCACTGCTGCTGCTCGTCCTGCTCCTGCTTGTTTGCTGCAACTACTGGAATGGGACCTGGGGACTGCTCGAACGACCACTCCCAACTTCATTCCTAGTGAGGTGAAGTGAGAAGTAGCTGCTCTGCTCGTGCTCTACTTTCTCCTTTCATTGAATTGGCTTCTTCACTTCTTTCCTTGATTGGGTTCGGTTCCTTAGACCTTAGACCCCGCTGCCTTGACATTGAAATTGAACCCCTAGCGAGCTCCTCTGATGAGGCAGCTTACCCGAGACAGTCCTAGCAAATAGGGCAGGCTTATCCGAGACAGTTTATATAGAAAAGAAGTAACGAGCGAGCTCTGATGATGCATAGAAAGGCAGACTTGAACTGAACTCTGATGATGCGCGCAAGACTTCTGTGGATCTGCTTAGCTCGCGAACTGAACCCCTGCTATCCGACCATGCTCTCATGAATTCCCGAAGTGCACTTCCTCTACCATGCTCTCTTGAATTGTCTACGTGCGCCGAAGTCTCACATGCATGACAGTCGTTCATTCCCGACCGACCTGACCTGCCAATTAATTAATCTGATTAGCTCATCCCTCGTTAGTTCAACAATTCCTGCCATTAATGAAGAAAGTGTAAGATTTGAGACAAAAGATTAAATAAAATAAAGAAATGACATTATGTCAAGTGTACGATTTGAGACATTAGACCCGGCTCACTTCGACTTCTATGCCTGTAGCGCTCTCTGCCTTCCCCCTATCCGCTGCTGCTGCTGGGTTAAGGAATGAAATGAATCGCTCGTTAGCTTCTGCATGCATGAATGAGATCTGGGCTGGGCTTCCTTGCTTCCTTGGGGCTGGTGACAGGTGCACTTGCTACTGCTGCTACTGGGTGAAGGAATGAAATTCAGTCTTTGCTTGCATGGTGAACTGGCTATGCGCTTGCGTTCCCTAGGTGCGCTAGAGCTGCTATCCCATCCCAGGCTATCCGCTGCTGATGAAGAGAATAGTTGAAGCATCTTAGAAGCTTCTGAGTTCAAGTTAGATCGAGGTCTCTTCCCAACTCAACTTCATTCCTCGTGAACTGAAATTGAAATGCCAAGGCAAGGCAAGGCCAATTAGATCGAGGTCGTCTATCTAGGACAGGCTATAACACAAGGCTTAAAACGCATTTATTCTTTAGAAAACTACGATCTTGGATGGAAAGTCCGATAGCTTATAGAGAAGTCAGTGGCTCGTGAGTTCTTATAGTAACAAACGGATCAAACGAATCAAACTATCGGATGTCGTTCATGCGAACATAGCTGAAAAGTAATACAAGAAAGACGAGGGCATCAAAACCACTTCTGAAGTCAGACAGTGGCTATCTCCTTATAGCTGTGAAAGTAGTAGATTATGTTTTATTAAGGCAACACGACTTCTGAGACATTGGTATCTCTTTATAGCAGTCAAGGCAGTCAATATGTTAAGGCAACACCACTTCATAACTCAGAAAGTGTTATCTCGCATAGCACGACTGACTAAAGGAGTGCCATCCATAATTAAGCTGATAAATTCAATTTCCTTCGGCAACACCACTTCTGAAGTCATGAATTGTTATCTTACATAGCTGTGAAACCACTGAAATTATTAGATTATCCTTGATTGAACTCAGTGGAGCCGGACGAACCAACCAATGAACCTGATTGAACGCTTGAACGCATCCCTCGTGATTGAACTCTGTGGAGCCACTCCGGTCTGCCCGATCGATAAGATCTTTCAGGCACATGAGAGGTATCTGCGCATCGAGCACTGCTTTCTGCTAGCCGTGCCAAGGCGTCTATACCTTCTTATAGCCCTCCTCTTTTCTCCTCTCTTCCCCGGGCTTCCTATTCGTTCTTTCGTCGTGTCTGTCGTTCTTCCGTCCCACACTTCCTTTCTTTCCGACTTCTCCTCCTCCTGTTGTCCTTGTCGAATCTACTTCTTTCTCCTCTGCGTCACTATCGTTCGTTCCCGTTGGTCTATAATATTAGAATAGCTTTTGCGGGCAGAGTAATATGATTTGAAGTTTCTGCTGTGAAACCACATAAATGAATGAATTCTGAGATTAAAGAAAGAAAGAGTAGAGTTGAGCGGTGCGACCCCGGGGCTAGTTCGTGTGCTGCAATGCAATGCCTGGAGATCGTGCCTCGGTTCCTGTGCAATGGAATAGAGAAGTGGCTCATTCTTCTATTAATATAATAAACGAATCACAGACACTTCTGAAGTCAGAAAGTGTTATGCTCACATAGCTGTGAAACCAGTGATTTAGATTGGAGAGTAAAGCCGGGCTAAACGAGCTATACCTATACCAGCTCACCAACCTTAGCTTAGCGGGACGGGCTCAACTCACTGCAGGCACGGACTAGCTGGCCCAAACAAAGCTCACGTAGGCAGGCTTCATTACCTCTAGTAGGAGTAGGCAGATCAGTAGGCAGGCTTCATTACCTATAATAGTCTAGTCTCTCCTTAGCTGACTGTATATTATAGTCTAGTCTCCCCTTAGCTGAGTGTGAACTAGCTTAGCTTCGTTGCTTGGACTGGAACGCGTCGTTCATCGGATGGGCTAAGCTATCGGACTTTCAATCCTATGTGGAAAGAACAAAGGTCTCTCAAAAGATCTCGAGACCAATTTATGTGGAACTGCTCGAAAGATAGTGTGTGAGCTCCTAGTTCTACTTCTGGAATGAACTCTTACAAATAGGGCACCTGCTTATTATAGTTTCTAGTCCCTTACTTTTTTTTATCTTTCTATTCCCTCTTTCTCTTTCTCTCGTGAGCTTAACCTTTAAAAGCGTCTGAAGGCAGTTCGGTATAATATGCCATTCAGAATCTTTCGGCTGCAGCTGCAGTTTATCCTATGTTTGAGGGTCTTGTTGAGTCCCTATAGCGTACTAAAAGTAATAGGTTTTCTCTCGCGAACGAGTACTTTACTAATGAACAGAAGGAATTCACTGAAGGGACGAAGACAAAAGAATGAAATGGAGCGAGCAGCTACTATATTTGATTTGCTCGGGATATTTTGATGCCCTTGCCCTGATGAGTTCATCTAACCCTCTTTCATATGCCTAAGCAGTTCTTGTTCATGGTTTCTTTGGAGCTCGACCGGCACTTCTTACTAAGCTAAGAGTTTATTCCGGGGTTCTTAAGAGGAAAGAAGATACCTTATTTAACTTATTGGAGCGGAAGGGACGGAAAAGAAAGCCTTTTCCTTTGATCTGAATTGCGCGTAGTGGGTTTCATATCTTTTAGGGACGAGGACTGAATCAAGGGCCGGACCGCTACATTCGGCAAGGGTTCAAGTGATAGGGACGAGAGATTAGAGTTCATGGCTAAGACTATCCGACGCCATGAACTCTCACCTTCCATTCACGCAATACTGTAATTTGAGTGATAACGACGCGTTGGAAGGCATTCTTCGGAATCTAGTTCATAAGTGAGCATGAAGGCTGTCACCATTTCCTTTTCACCCTCGATCAAGTACGTTCAGTTAGCCGTTGAGGGAATGAGACTCCAACCGGCGCAAAGCACTCTACCGGAGAAAGAGCTTATGAAAGGGCCCCGGTAGGGAAAGAGGATGTCTTTAGTTCTTAGCTCAGTAGTTGCGCTAACCCGGACTTGCATCTTCTGGCAGTAGCTTAATGAGCTACTCGTTAGAAAGATTTATATAAGTGCCCTCGTCCCTCTCCCCATCTGTATTTCGAGCACTTAACGTCCCTCTAACCAGGAAAGCACAGCGGTTCACTCGTACAAAGAGATGTTCAAGGAAAGGTCTTCAGTCGCTTCATATCCTTCTACCTCTGGTACGCCCCTACCTCAAGCAGCAACAGACACTTTGGCCCGTAGAGAATTCAATGCTTCTCACTCTCATTCCTCGTACGAGTCTGATAGAGCTTTCTTTCCAGCAGCTGGAGGGCACCAGCCTTCTTATATAGACTTGTCCCGACACCTCCTTATAAATAACGGAGATGAATAAGGTAGAGGGGAGACCAACGGAGATGAATAAGGAGATCTTTCGTAGTTTTGAATAAGAACGGAATCTACTCTCGGAAAGGATGCCAACAAGAACTCATATTTCTCACTCAACATCAAAACATCAGAAACCCGTCCTCTTGCAGCTCCACAAATTCTTTGGTTAGACTAGACTATTGAAGCAGCGAAAGCTCCAGCGAACACTTCTGACTTAAATAGAGCTGACGTCTCGGTTTGATCCTTCCTCGTACGCTTAGGTGAGCTCTATCCCAAACTATCCTCTTAGTCGAGCACTCGCGGTCAAGGTTCTTTTTATCCGATCTGAATCACTCAGTTAATTAACTGAAGGAAAGGAGCGGACTGCAGCGGGCACTGTCCTTCATCTCCTACGCGCTTGCGCTTCTTAATATCTTTCTCCGGTTGGCCTCTCTCGAATGGACGTGAAAAAGATGTCCGTCACGGGTCCCTCTTAACCAAGTACCAAGATGGATGGCACGGGACGATCTGTTGAACTAGGGGGGCTGGGGAAGGCCCCACTTGATGCCAGGACGCGGAAAAGAGAAAGATGGGGATGGCTCCGCGAGCAAGAGGTTATGAGACCGATCCAGTGAGTAGCCCACGGGGAATTGAGGTCGGGAACGAGACGCTCCCTAAAGGGACGAAGGAAGGTGGCAGACAGAAAATACCGATATTAGGGCTGAGCCCGTCGCACGTCGCGATGCCCTTGCTTACCCTGCGGTGAAACAGAACATATAAAGGCAGGGAGATTCGATTCGCTTACCGCAATCTATTACCTATCAACCGCTGACTCGGAACTTCCTTCCTCTTTTCCTCTTATAAATGAAATGGACTTCGCACTTGGATAGATAAAGGACTTGCTCGGACAGCAGCTGGTGGAACCTGCTATCCCGCTTTTGCCCTAGCTTGAACTAGCTAAATCCTCCAATGGAGAGTCCTTCCCGCTTTCTTCCTAGATGCTTTTCCTCGTTACTTGACTGAACGTTGCGGGCTGGCGTCCTTATCAGGGAGGGCCCCGTTTAAAGGTAGGGGCTGAGACATTCTATTAGTTAATTTTGGGAGTTGAACACAAGATGATGACCAACTGATCAATGACGACGCGTGAGAGCAAGCGCATCGTTATCACTCGGCCCAAGCGGATTACAGTATTGCGTGAATGGACTTGCATACCTACGTCGTGAATGGCCCTATCGGTCGAGCGCTAACGCCCTCGCCCCTTCGGTCGTCCCTTTCTTTTCCGGCAACTCTGAACTAGCACTATTGATGCAATATTGTCTTGAGTCTTGTCTCTTGATCTCTTTTCATCAGTCAGCAAATTCGTAAGTCTATCAATCTGTAGCGGTCTCTATTGAGATCTCTTATCTCTCTTCCTTATTGTCCAGTAGTGGGTGAGTAGAGTCTGTGCTTTGGTGGGCACCGGGCACAAGCCTTTCAATATGATATTTGTGCGTGAAGTACCATTAGCACCCGGAAGGCTCTCTCATAAGGCTGAGAGAAAAGACATCATAAAGACTGAATACCATCATGCACAGAAGAGCACTTTCAAAGCACCAAATAAAATAGTAGAGACAAGACACTAAAGACCATAATGAAAATATTGTGCTAGTTCTCATGTGACCATTGGCTCTCACTTATTGTCTTCACGATATGTGCTTTAGAGTCTTTCTTGTCTTTCTTTATTGTATTTATGTGTCTTTCTGACGTGCTTATGATGGTCTTGAGTCTCTTTCTGAGATTTTGATATAGTCTTCTTTTCCACCGGGAAAAGCAAAATATGCTCTTTCATCCGCTAAGGCAGATAGAAGTTTGAGGATCATGTGAGGAGCGAATGATAATGACGCGTAGATCATGGACCATAGCTTTCCTCACTGCACCGAAAACTCTAAGCGAGCTTCACGAAGAATTAGTGGCATGCCTCCAGCGGCACTATAGGACAGCAAAAGTCGAAGCGTCCCTGAATGAGCTTACCTTTCCTTACCTTGCCCAAATGAACGACGCAAAGGAAAAGAGAAGATTGAACTGATATACGCTTCATATTCTATCTTGCGGACAGAGGTAGTTACGTTTAAAACACTCTGGAAAGAGGAGGGTGCCTAGCCTGATCACAGAAGGCCCCTATGAATAACTCGGAAGTATAGGCCGGTGACCTCCTTCTTATAATAAGTATGAAGATTGCATGATCCCGCCTTACGAAGCGCCTATCACTCAGTTAATTCACCTGCCCTCCAGAGCAGCAGCGGATTCCGCTCCCCCAATTGACCATGACCTCTTGGAACTCGGAATCTCTTAAGGGCTCCGCGTATGCGTAAAAGAGAGCTATTGGTCCTTATATTATATATCAAATCAGTCCCTACCTTCGAACTCTTCACAGCGTATGTCCCGCTTTTGCTGTCCGCTTCAGATTAATTGTTTTCCATTTAAGTCCCGCCTCTGATCAATAGGTATGGGACGGAGATGATACGTGTGAATCGGCTTTCCTCTACGTCGCTATCGCTCGTCCCTCTATAGGGAGCATTCGGATCTCATCTTTCGCCTGCCATCTAACAATAAGAGTCTTATATCTCTGTAGCCTCCCCCCGGGGACATCACCATAGACCGTGAAAGAGAGTGATGTGGAGCTCGCTCGCTAGGTTCTCTTGTCTTTTCAGTTCTCGTCGGCATTGAATTTCAATTTACCTGCAAAGAAAAGAAGGGCGGGCTACTTGGTAGATAGCAGACCCTTCGAACGAAGGCGACCAACTCTGTAGAGAATGTAGGGTCCTATGCACCGTGTGGTAGAGTGCTATTGTGCTGCTTTCTTGGTAGAGTGCTATTGTGCTGTTTTCATTCGATCTAGCCTCCTTTCGCCTTCCATGCGCTCGAGCTCTTTCTTTAATTGCTCGAGTGCTGCTCTTTAAGTGGTCCGGCTACTAAGTCGATTTCTTGAAGAGAGGAAGGAACGAGAGCTATGAATGGAAAGGGCAGATAGGAATGAATTCATGAGCGGCTCTTCGAAAGATCTTTTCCCTATGGATATCTATGATTCTGTCTTTTCCCTTTTCCTATGCAAGCAAATGAGAAGGTAGGGTTCCACTCACTCTAAGGTCGCCCCTCATCACATTCGCTCGTAGAGAGGCTAGAGAGACTTCGGGAAGAGATGCTGCTGATCACGATGCGCTCAACCTGCACTCTGAGGAATGAGAGTACCGAGTGAGATAAGAAGAAAGGGCTGACTGAATTAAGCATGCCATAAGACCACTGTTACTGAATTTAACATGCCAGAAGCTGTGGAGGAGAGAGTGAATCCACTCTTTGTTCTTACCTAAGTGTGCGCTGGGTGGGGATATGGGGATAGAGAAAGATGCGTTGGGTCAATCCTTCTCATTGAAGACCGGGGCTTGTACACTTATTAGAGCTCGATGAGCTCCGGCGACGAGAACTTATAATAGATATAGCGGTGTCTGCCGCGCTTCGTTTCACCTACAATTCATTATAATATAAGAAAAGGTCGGCTTTCCATTCACATAGGGACGGGTCCGCTCTGCTACTTTCTGAGCCTCCTCTCCTAACATTCAATTCAAAGCACTCTCCAGTCGACGGAGATGAACTCTACCCCGGACCCCCACCTACTCGCGTGTGATTGGTGAAGGTGATTGGCCCGATCGAATGGAAAGACCAGTACAAGGCATGAAGGAAGTCCCGCGCAAGAAACACCATAGTCAACTGCTCTGCGCACTCCTAATGGTCGAGGCTCCGCGCTGGTAGCTAAAGTTCAACAGTAGGGCTCGTTGTCTCCCAACTTAGCCTCGTCACCGACTGCGGCGTTCCTTTCTATTCTATTATATAGAACCTCACCTTCCTCTCCTCCCTCCGCCTGGGATTGGGATCAAAGATCGATCACAGCCTTGTCTGTCCTCTGCCCTCTGCCCTCTGCCATCAGCCTGGGATGAAGGACCGACCTCAGATTCAAAGACTTGAGTGAAGGTCGAGCTACGAAGAACCTACCGAAGAACCTATCATCTGAGCCCTTCCCTCGCCTCATCTGAGCCCTTCCTATGGTTTGACTCCCTCCCTTCTCACTATTGGATCAACCACTATTGGATCAAGCTATCTCACCCACTAGGAGGTTCCAAGCTCATTTCTCTCCGGTTCTCTTTGAATTTCTCTCTGGTAATGCAGTAGTTCCTGATGCTAAAGTGGAAGACTCTGCTGCTTGAGCTAAAGTAGGAGTTCCTGATGCTAAAGTCGTTCCTGATGAAAAAGTAGCTCCTAAAGGAGACTACTCAGTTGGGGCTTGAAAAGGTAGGGCTAAAGGATAAGACTCCGGTGGGGCAAAAGTAGCTGCTTGAGGAGAAGCCTCGGGTGCTTCAAAAGTAGAGGAAAGTAGAGGCGCTTCAAAAGGTGTTCCTAAAGGAGAGACTTAAGCTACGGCTAAAGGAGAATCCTACCTTGAGGATGCTACTGTTGAGAAAGTAAACCACTGCAGATGCTGTTGATGCACAAAGTAGATAAAAAGGAGACTCAGACTCAGCTAGGGCTTCAAAGTAGAGGAAATTCCTTGAGGCAGAAGAAGCTGTTACAGTAGATGCTACAGATAAAGTAGAAGAAGACTCCGCTGGGGATAGGGCAGTTGTTCACACTGTAGAAGACTCTAGTGATGCTAAAGTTGTTCCTGAGGCTAAAGTAGACTCATCAGTTGCTGCTTCAAAAGTAGACCCATTAGCGGCTGCTAAAGTAGATAGGGATGCTGGTACTGCTACAGATAAAGTAGAAGATTCCTCTGGGGCTTCAAAAGTAGAGAACCCTTTGCGTTGGATAGTTGCTCCTTTAGTTCCTTCTGTTGAACCTCTCACTGTAGAAGAATCCGTTGGGGAGGGGGAAGTTGCTGTTGCTGCTGTAGACTCAGTTGGTGAGGCTAAAGGAGTTCCTTATGCAAAAGTTGTTCCTAAAGATAAATCAGCTGCTCCCACAAAAGGAGCTCCATTCCCGGGGCTTGAAAAGTAGAGGAAAGGAGGTACTCCAAAAGTAGCTCAAGTAGGGGCTTCCCAAGTAGCTCAAGTAGTTCCTAAATCAAAAGCTCCTCCGAAAGGAGTAGACTCCGTTGGGGATTCAAAAAAGGTAGGGGTAGTGGCCCCTAAATCCTAAAGTCACTCCCTTGGGGATGCAAAAGTAGTTCCTACTGTTCTAGAATCCTCCAGTGATGAAAAAGTAGTAGTTCCTACTGTTCTAGAAGACTCTAGTGATGAAAAAGTAGTTCCTAAAGGAGAAGAATCAGTTGGCCCTGGGGCAGGTGCTACTAAAGGAGAATCCTAGGGTGAGGCTAAAGTTGTTCCTGATGCAAAAGTAGTTCCTGAGGCTAAAGGAGTTCCTGATCCTAAAGGAGAATCCTTTGGAGGGGCAAAAGTAGAAGATAAAGTAGACTCAGTTCGGGATGAAAAAGTTGCTAAAGGAGAATCCGCAGCTGCTTGAGCTAAAGATAAATCAGCTGCTGCTTGAGCTAAAGTTCTTCCTGATGAAAAAGTAGTTCCTAAATAAGACCCTATCCGCCATTCGGATTCAAGGAGACCGATCCTTATCTTATAATACCAGGGGGTACTGAAGTAAACCCCAGTTCAAATGCCAAAGATCCACTCGTAAACTCTTAGCACCTAGTAGGTGACACAGATGCAAGGCTACTTATAGACAGGTGAGCCGATAGGCGAGATTAATGGAACATAGCTCGACCAAAAGGGGAAGAGTAAATGGCAGGCAAGCCATGTTAGCAATACTGTAATCTGCTGTGGGACTGAAGGCTCAATCTCTATACTCTAACGTACACAACTCAAATCAAAAACCCAGAGCCTCTCCTATACTAAGAACCTAAACTCAGCCCAATCCACAACCAGCTATACCCAAGGCGAAGCAGCTATAACCCGAAACCGAAAGAGCCCGGATCTTCGGTCAATACAATCGACACTCAAACCAGCAATAGAAAAAACCCTACAAAGGAATACCAGGGGCAACACTCCTCAATCTAGATATGCGCCTCTACAGAGCGGACTCAACCTAGAAGACTCGGGTGATGCAAAAGGAGATAAAGGAGAAGCATACTAGGCTCCTTCAAAAGGAGATAAAGGAAAGGCTGGTGAACCTATAACTTCAGAATCAGGTACGGATGGGACAGTTGTTCCTAAAGTAGAAGCCTCAGGTGATGCTTCAGTAGAAAGACTCTGATGCTCCTTCAGTAGAAGACTATGGTGCTCCTTCAGATAAAGGAAAGGCTGGTGAACCTAGCACTTCAGAATACTTTGGGGCTTCAAAAGTAGAGGAAAGTAGGGGCTCCAAAAGGTAGGGCTGCAGTCGCTAAAGTAGAATCACTTGGGGATGGTACAGTAGTTCCTAAAGGAGAATCATCGGGGGATGCAAAAGGAGCTAGGGAGGATGCTCTTGAAGTTACTGGGGCTAGGGCTGGTGCTCTTGGGGCTGCTGGTGAGTAAAAAGGATTTCATACTTAGGAGGCTCCTGAGGAGAGGGAACAAGTAGGGCTTCGGCTTTTGAGTTTAGGCTAGGCGGTAGCTACTAGGCTTTGGAGTTGTTACTCATTATACTTATTAGAGGGCTAAAGTAGGGCACAAGAAAAAAGAAGCCTCGGCTTTTGAGGTGGTGCAAAGGTCCGTCCTATATACGTTGCTTTATGCTGCTGCTTTAGAGTACAGTCTAGCTAGTGTTGCTACTCTTACTACGGGTGATACTTACTGGTGCCTTTGGAGTTACTATTAGGGCTGCTAGTGTTGCTGCTGGTGATGCTTTTGCAGTTCCTAGTGTTGACGCTGTTGTTGCTCCTTCGGAGTAAAGGATTAAATACTTAGTAGGGCACAAGGAAGGGCTTCGGCTTTTGAGTTTCAATAAAGGGAATCAAGTACAAACTTTCCTATAGAGGACAAAATACCTCTTCTGCTTTGGAGAGGAAATACAAAGCTACGGTTACAACTTAGGAAAAGAGTATAGAGCAACTCGGTTGCGAGCAATACAAACAGAAGTCATAAAGAGACGAACTAAGGACATACTCACACCATCATCATGATACCTATCAAAAGAATAACTTGTAGTCGCTCAAAAGTCATCCTTAAAAGAAGGAGCGAATGTTGATACTAGACAGTAGACACTGGCGCTACCGCTTTGAAGTCAAATAATAGAGCGGATAATGCTATATAGTCTAGAGAATCCGTTGCGGCTATCGAGAGGGACAACACTGTAGCTATTGATATAGAGGACAGACAATGGGGCGGCTCTTACTACTCTAGTGTACACTAGGGATCCGGGTCTTGCTGAGTACACTGTTGAGACTACTCTTCTTGCTGAGGAAAGGAGTGAGGCTGGTCCAGTTACGGGGGCGACTGTTCACACTGTTGAGGCTTGCGAGGCCAATGGGGAGACTCTTAGAGGGCCTATAGTCTTAGAGGGTATTCGCCTTTTGAGTAAGCACCGTCGACTCGACCGACTTTAGAGTTGCACTCAGGGTAATAAGGCTCTTCTTTAGGATAGTACAACAGGTAAGCCCCAAATAAGTACAACAGGTAAGCCCCAAAGGCGGAAGACGGGTTTGCTTTCTTAGTGTCCCCGGTCCCAAAATAGCTCTAACCGCAGTTTTAAGTATGCAATCGAGGCCTTAGAATTCGTTTTCTTCCCTGGGTGTACCCTGTACTTCTCAGTTGTAGAAATTTGTACCCTCTAGTTTTGTACCTCTAGTGGAAACCCAAGGAGGGTCTGGGCAAACTCGAAACCTTGTTTTAGAATTTACGGTAGCTACTACTCTTATCGCTGTAACCCTTAATGTAATGCCTACCTAGAGCGGTCCTCCATGTAGGAACCTCCAAAAGCGTTGCTCCATCTCGAGGCCAGAACTCCAAAAGGCGTTCCTCTCTCTCGAACACCCAATTCCTCTATCTCGAACACCTAAGTTGCTCTTCTGTACCTATAGGAGGTAAGTAGCTCGTCTGTAACTCGACTACCTAAGTTTGCTTTTGATTAGTGTCCTACGTTTTCAACTTTCCATTTCTCAGGTAAAATTACCAATTTGGCTACATATATAATTTGCACCCCAAAACCAAACCCTAATAGACGGATCTACTCTAGATACCAGTTAAACAAGGTATAATTCATAATACCAAATACCAGATAAAGTAATGCGTGACTAAAGGACTAATCTTTTGGAAGAATCCACTGATTCAACTGAGACAAAAGCACTAGCCTCAACCTCATCCGCCCTTTTCTTTCCTGCATTTGCATCTCCAACATCGAAACCTCAATACAAACCTTCACCAAAAGCAATAGACCCAGACACAGATGCCCGTCCACCTCCAACGGGAGCTGTTGCATTAGCTTTAGACTTCTCATTTCAAGTTGCAGAAACTAAAGAAGCAGACCCTGAACCAGACCCAGATGCCTCAAACTCAGATGACCTAGTCTTTCCTGCATTTGCAGTTGCGCATCTCCCATTTACAGATTCCATAGACCCAGAGGCCTTAGACTAAAACAAGGAAGCCTGCATTTCAAGTTGCCTAAAACTAAGAAGCACTATTCTTTCCAGCATTTAAAGTTGACTTGGCAGAAGCACTCTTTACAGAAGCCCTTGACCCAAACTCATAAGCCCTAGACCCAGAGGCCTTAGCCGAAAACTCATAAGCCCCTTTCTTTCCTAACTCAGATGCACTTTCAGAAGTCAAATCCGAAGCTGCCACAGCGGCACTTTAACAAGGTAAATCCGAAGCTGCCACAGCGGCACTTGCAGAAGGAAAATACTCAGGTGTAACTTAAAACCCCAACTTAGATTCACTCCTAAGGTGCCCTTTCCTCAGGTGCACCTTCCTCTGCAGCAGTTGAATCCTCCCCAGCTACAAACTCAGTAGAAGCCACAGCTCCAACTGAAGGGGCAACCTACTTCTTCGAGGAAGCACCAGCTCCAAACTACTTTAAAGGAAGCCCCAGCTACAAACTCCTCAAAAGGAGAGGAAGCACCAGCTCGAAACTTAAACTTAAACTCGAAACTGCCCAAGATAAAACTTCAACTTAAATTAGAAACTCAGGAGAAGCCACAACTCCTAACTCCGGTGAATCCACTGGTGCACCCCAACTCCTAACCCCTTTGAAAGCCACAGCTAGAAACTACTTTAAAGTAAAGGAAGCACCAGCTCCAAACTCAAAGTAAAGTAGAAGCCACAGTCGCTACACCCGTACAACTACAAATCGGATGACCGACTTTGAGGATGCCCTGCTCCTGCTGAAGCATTTTATGAAGCTCCATCGCATTACTTGTAAGAAGTTCATAGGCTAGAAGCTCCATTGGATTACTTTTAAGAAGCTATTTCATAGGCTAGGAAGCTCCATCGCATTACTTGTAAGAAGCTAGAAGCTCGTATGCTCTATCCGAACTTTTAGGATTCTCATAAGCACTTTCATAAGCCATTTATGATGAATCAACTGATGCATCTGCCAGAGACCTAAACTACTTATCTGCCAATCGCCAACTTCAAAGTTCTTTGAATTACACTTTTGCTCACCTATCCTTTTGTACCCTTCCCTTCGTTCAGCTCTTCGCCCCTTGGCTGCTTTGCAGACGGGGGCTCAACCTCTGGTGTCCTTGGCTTAGCCTTTGGCTCAACCTCTGGTGTCCTTGGCTGGCATTCCTTACTAAGGTGCACTTGCAGAAGGAAAATCCTCAGCTGCCACAGGTGCCCTTGCAGAAGGTAAATCCTATGCTGCCCTTTCCTCAGGTGCAACTGAAAACCCCCTTCTTCGATTCACTCCTCAGAAGCCCTTTACTAAGGTGCCCTTGCAGAAGGAAAATCCTAAGGGGATACTTCAAACCCCTTCGAAGCGACAGGTGCCTTCTTCGATTGACTCCTCAGCAGAGCCCTTTACTAAGGTTACCTTTCCTAAGGTGCAACTTCGTCTGCAGCAGTTGAATCCTACCCAACTCAAAACTCAGTACAAGGAGAAGCCACAACTCCAACTTCAAACCCAAGGGAAGCCGCAACTTAAACCCCGTATTGGGCCCCTTCCTCTGCAGCTATTCATTCGGCAGGTGACCTTTCCTCAGGTGCCATTCACTCCTAAGGTGATACTTCAGCTCAAACTGAAACTGAAACTCCTAACTCTGTTGAATCAACTGATGCATCTGCCCCAGCTCAAAACTAAGCAAAACGAGAGGAAGCACCAGCTCGAAACTCATCTACTCTAACTGTCTTTGTAGTATACCTATTCCACTCTAGGCAACTCCTACCCCTAGACTCCCCTCACTTTAATACTCCAATAGGCACTCCCTTACTTGAGGACTGTACTTACCTCTGTCGAGGTCTTTTCATACCTACTCCATTCTTACCTCTTCGAGGTACGCTAGGCTTCCCAATCTCTCCTTGGTACACTCTAGTCACAAACACAATCGACTGACCTAAACCAAAGTTCTGCTGCCCACCTTTGGTATCCCCAATTTATACTACAACTACTAACTCTGTAGAAGGAGAAGCTACAGCTTAAACTGAAAACCCCTTGGAAGCCCCTGCTCCAACTGAAGGGGAAACCCACTTCTTAGAGGAAGCCAAAGCTAAAAACTACTAAAAACGAGAGGAAGCACCAGCTCGAAACTCATCAAAAGTAGAATACCCATTCGCAACCCCTACAACTCCAAAAGAGGATGACCTATCGGATGACCTATCGGATGCCACGTCTGAAGCGGATGCCCTGTATGAAGCATTTGAGGAAGCTCAATCGGATGACTTTGAAGAAAGAAGCTACTTCAGAGGCTATAAGCTCTCTAGGATGCTATATCCGAACTTTTATGATTCATAAGCACTGTCATAATAAGCCATTTCTGATGCAGAAGCCATAGACCTAAACTCATAGGCCAATCGCCAACTTCAAAGTTCTTTGAATTACACTTTTGCTCACCTATCCTTTTGTACCCTTCCCTGTAGTTCAGCTCTTCGCCAATCGACTATCGTCTCACCGTGGGTACCCTTCCCTTCGTTCAGCTCTTCGCCCCTAAAGTGATGGGAGCTCGACTAGGAAGGTTTGGAGGGAAAGAGAATAATAGATCGACTTAGAGCGGTAAGCTTATTCTCTGGTTTCAATCATCCGATTGAAAAATGACCCAAAGCCAAAGACTAGCACCCCTGACTTTGTTTTGCAAGCTCCTTCCTTTGTTGAGCTCAGTCAAGAGATTTGAGTTAGGCGGAAATGGCATATCCAGGGCACAGCGCAGAGGATGTTCTGGTATTGTCAAAATAAGATAGGAACGAGGTGGCATTGGAGTAAGTTACAATTGACATTGAAGAAGAACTTGAAGACTAGGCGCCAAAGACAGGGGCTCTTTATCTAGTAGTGGACTAATCTTGATATTCCTAAAGCAGTAAGCGAAAGAAGAGGTTAGAACCAGCTCCACCGGCTAAAAATAAAGAAAAAGAGAATGTTAAAAGCCAGAGTCTTCCATTAGCTAGAAAGCCATAAGGACTGCAACCTATTGATTCGTATCCAACCACATGTGACCAAGGGAAAGGAGGTATCAAAACGAAAGACCGCTAACGAAGGGTAAGTGATTGCCTACTTTCTATGATCCGGAGACGCTTACTGCACTGCTGCGTCTGTCAAGGCGGGCAGGCGGTTATCAGGATGTAGTCAAGGAGGTAGGCTTAGAGCCGCTAGCAAAGACAGCTCTAACTGAAGCTACTAACCGAGCTACTAAGAGATTGAACTAGCAAGAGCCGCTACCCTAACTGCTACGACTAAGGAGCAGATAGAGCTACTACCTCTGGGAAAGAAGGCGAAGGCCTATGACACTAGCTAACCAACTGAGAGAGTTGCCCTAAGGCTTGATTGGCTAACCCGAACAAAGCACCCTAATAATAAAGGTAACGAAGTTAGGACATCAATCCCGAGGGGGGAACAAAACTGGCACGAGTGAGATGTCACTTATTAAATCAAAAGCCAGAACCTTAGATGCCAAGATCCACAGGCACTCCTAAGGCCTGGTGAGCTAGGTTTAGTGACTGGGGCAGAGTTATCCTCTATACGAGAGCACCTGTCCCCTTTTTTGACTATTATATAGTATAGAACCTCCTCGAAGCAAGGAAGGGAATGAATCAGAATAGGCAGCTTGAGAAGAAGCTCTAAGCCTTGACGCTCTTGATGGTATTACTGCTACAGTTGGAGTTGACAGCCCCAGTCTTTTCTGTTTTCGTAGGAGTTCTTCCTCTTGCTCAATCGAATGCATTGAGAGAAGTAGCTGTGAGGAAGAAAGAGCGTATTCTGTGGCATTTGAGCCAATTCTTGCTAACAGCTGATTCTATAGCACCGGTAATGCCCCGTATGCTAACATGCAAACACAAACTGCGGTTACGGCTAAAACTGCTTATTTGTCGACAACAGCCCCTATTCTGATGAAATTGCAAACAGAACAGGGGAATCGACAACAAGAACAGCGCGGACAGGGATCAAGAACGGTAATTCATCTGCACTGAGACGCTGGCATCAGGAAAGGGTCAGCTGTGGGACTTAGGTGCCTTAAGCGAAAGAGACGATCAATCTCTTTCGTTGCCTAGAAACCTCTAGGATACCACGCGTCTTGGCCACTCTTCGCCTTCACCCACCATTTACTGGTGTGGTGGTGTGCGGAACAAGTTTACCCAGGTTCGCGCTTTACCAAGTATGGAATACTCGGTGATGACATAGTCATCGCTGACCGTAAGGTTGCCGCGTCCTATGAGCAAGCAGGCTCTTGATAAACTGAGAGTTATGATTTCATATCAAAAATCTCTTATATCAGACAGAGTCTGGCTCAGCTGAGTTTGCCAAGCGTTTTAGGGTCCGAAATCTGACCGTGGATTTCTCTCCCGTGTCAGTTCGTTCACTCCTAAACTCCTTCCACTTTTGTGGACAGCAGGCTATGCGCATGAGCCACAAATTTGTGCGTTTTAGCACGTTTGCTAGATGTAGTGGGGTGGGTTACCGCACACTTGCATCACTCAACAACCCTAAGGGACGTAAGTTGAAGCTACTTTGAGGTGTTTAGGACCGTTACCGACTACCACTAGAATGGTGGTTGGGGAGTGCTTTCTTTCATAACCTCGACTACGCGCTAAGCTCCATTCGCGATATCAGGGAAATCCATTCAATGAACAATACCGAGTACCTTTCATCTCATTCCCTTCCTCTATATGCTCAAACCTTTCCTTTCGCGGGCGGATCGACCAGACTCAAAGCTGGAAGCTCCCTTTTGGAGTCCAGCGAGAGGACGCACTACCAGCCGAGCTTTTTCCTTTCTTCTGCATCCGATCGAACTTCTCTTCCAGCGACCTGAGTTTTGCTTTCACCTCATCTTCACTTGAGGAAGACGACGAGGAGGAAGAAGTAGAGGAGGAGGAAAGCGAAGAATAAGATGACGAAGATGAGGAGGAACTGGACTCTTCTCGCACTCTTCTCCTCCTACGACCAGATTTGCTTCTTTGGTGAACCGAGGATTTCGACTTACCACTCCTGTCAACTCGGTGAACCCTAGAGGGGCGTTCAGAGCGGTGTTCCTCTCTTTCTGAATCACCTCGCCTTCTTTGTTCCCTTCGCGCAGCACGTTCTTCACGTCGACGAGCTCTGGAATCATCAACATGCTCATGAGTCCTGATTCCAGAGGCAGCAGGGAGATTTTAATTACGCCTGGACGCATTGTCATTGGCCCTGTTCTCACCAACTCCTACAGCCTGGGGATCACCTTCTTGCGGAGGGATAGGGGGTGGTAATCCTCCGCCTGCAGCTCGCATTCGCTCCAGCTCCTCAAGACTGCGATTTAGTTGTTCCTGCAGTGTTTGAATCTGGAGGTTCATGGCCAAAATGTGGTCAGGGATATTTGGAGGTGCCTGTGATAATGGTTGACTGCCAATAGTGGCGTAGGCCGGCTGTGTCGAGGCTGGTGTAGAAGGAGTTCCGACGAGGCATGTTGTCGCGCCTGAGGGTCTTAGGAAACGGGGAAGTGGAGGTGCAATAGGAGGTGCTCCCACAAAGCAGGAAGGGAAGGTTCGATCAAAGGGTTTATCAGTGGATGATGAAGAAAGTACTGAACGATGGAAAAGGAGGCATGGGTCTGCCAGCCACAAAAGGCCAAACTTTGGCTTGAAGGAAGGATTGGGCAATCCAGCTCGATCCGATCAAGGTTCTGAAAGAAATAAAAGAGTCAAAGAGGCACGAAACTAGGATAGATTGCAAGCAAAGCCCGCATACCCGTGTGATCTTCTTTTCCGACATCGATGAAGCATTACGAAATTTAGTAAAGTCAGATTTGGGATAGCGATAATGTCTCGCACGAATCCGATGAAATACCTGTTCGAGTCGAGAAGCCCTTTCGATGACTGGTATAGAATCAGCTGTGGGAAGATAAGACCACGTAGCCGTAGCGACAATGATTGGGATTGGCTCATTCCTTTCCTATCGCGTAGAGCGGTTCCCGGTCTTCTTCACTTTCATAAGATTCAGTCTTTCTCGAGTAACTGACTCTCGGTCTTTTCCCTTGCGATACGAGTCTGTCTTGTTCTTCTCGTTGTTGCCCAGTCTTCTTGTATGCCTGGCTTTGATTTGGCATCCTGTGGCTTGGCAAGCTTGGCAACATGGCAACATGTGGAGTGGACTTTTTGAGTTGTACTTTGTATGGGGTCTTTGGCTTTCTGCCCATCCCTGTGTTTGTTGGTAGAGCTATCGTTGTAACAGTAGATTTCCTCCTTTTCGCCCCCTAGAAAGAAGTGAGGTTCCCTCCTTCAATTGAGCGTATTACTTTCAGTCGGAGGTCCGGGTAAAGCTACTACAATGAAGAGAGACCATGCCAGCTTCTTTCCTCCGCCAGTCGGGGAGATTGCCACCAGTTACTCTAGATTTAGAGCATCTCCGGCATTGGATCACATCCTTAACGATCAAATATCTTTCATCCGGTCCTTTCCCTTCTTTCAGAACCTCTCTCTCCTTGAAACCTATCAAAAAGGCACTCCCGGGCGATAGCGAATCTCTTGCAATTGCTCATTTATTCTCTTCTCTTGCAACTATCGCATCCGCTAGCTTCAATTCTTTTATTCTTTTCCCTTTCCCTATCTATTAATAGCTCCTAATCAATCTAGCTTTATACCATCTAGCTAGAAGGGCGAAAATGTCTATTTAATATTGTTAGGGTCCTTCTTATGTCAATACATAAGACGTGAAAAAGGAAGAGCTTAGTAGGTAAACCCTATCTCAAGGGCATGCCCCTCGTAGAGCTGTAAAGATAGGATCTTTTGTTTTGCTTAGCCAAATTACAATTCTTCCGCTTTTTGAATGAATAGAGTAGTTCGCTGCCATCAAGCGAACCAACCGGGACTGAGCTCTCGCTCTCATTGTATTATATTCGAATACGATTTCCTCTCATCAACTTGCCGGCTATCTATTGCTTTATCTTACGCTGCTTAGAAAGAACCTTCTTATTACTCGGTTTCATTTCATTCGTTTGGTCTCACTATCGGACTACTTAAAGCTGGCCCCTTGCTTACCTAAAAGCAGACGAGCTAGCTTTCTCTTCCCACTCAATCCGGATAAAGCAGATCAAAGCACCAAAGCATAAGTATGGGCACCTGCATCCCTTGCTTGGCCTTGGATAAAAGTTGTCGATCGTCTGTGGCACTGAACTCAACCCTTGAAAGCTACAAGGTAAAGCCATTCTCATCAAAGGACTTCCTCTAGTTTTTGATTAGCTTTTAAAGCAATTCCCCTGTGAGTTCCTCTCTTGCCTTGCTTTCGAGACAAGCACTTGAATTCAGAGCGGGAGAGCCACTTTCAAAGCGGAAAGTTTTGAGATAGAGCCTCTAGGGGGAATGAGTCTCTCTCGGTATTTAAATTAATATGAATTTTTTTTTCGTTGGATAAATTCGACTCTCTGCTAGCTTTTCCTCTCGAGGGTCTATGGCCTATTGTCACCACAAATGCATATAATCGTCTTCAGTTATCCTTCCCTCTAGCTGTTAGCTTTCTCGGAGACTAGCATCTCCTAGTCTTAGTTAAGCTGCTCTTTCTGCCGTGGAAGTCAGCTTTTTCTTCCCTCTCTTAAAGAAAGAAGGAATTCGACAGAGTCGGTCTCTTTGAGAAATAGACATCTCAATCGATGAGATAGATAGAGAATTTCCTTTGAATACGTAACTTCGGGCTTTAAGCATGCATAAAGATTGAGGTCGGATGGCGAAATCGAATGTGTAGGTATCGTCTCTTTTTCCTTGGCTGGTGAACTGACCGTACCCCAACACAGGTGAACAAGTAGAGTATACGACCGAAAAATCTTTAAACTCTGGCCCAGCGAGAATAGCTTCACAAGCGATCCAGATCCTCGTCTCTGCTGCTAGGGCAAAAACTAAATTCAAAATCAACAAGGGCGGATGACCATCGC
Source organism: Kaempferia galanga (assembly GCA_037974795.1). NCBI lineage: Eukaryota > Viridiplantae > Streptophyta > Magnoliopsida > Zingiberales > Zingiberaceae > Kaempferia > Kaempferia galanga. Next base: position 495,629 of record JBBPFP010000079.1, read on the forward strand.
AAAGAACAAAGTACTCTCCGCTAGCTGGGCACCCTAACGTAAGGCCTTGTTGGCGACCAGGAAGCTAAGGCAGTAGTTCTTTCGGAAAAGTTCAAAAATACTAGACAAGAGTTTCGACGCCATGAAGAATTTTTCTCGTAAAAAGAAGCTCTTTAATCCTGGTCGAGGCCTTGGGACCTTCTTCAATCCCAGGACTCTCACTTGTAAACATGACTCTTTCTATAAAGCATTTATGAAAGACTTTCTATTCGTTCTGCGAACAGCCTGGTTTTCTTATTCCTTCCGAAAAGCGAGTGTGAAATGCCTTATGTAATTTCTTTGTGGCTATACACTTAACACTAAGCAACTCACGCCAAAAAAGGTCTCGATCAAGGCACCGGCCTTCTGCCTTCTCGTGCCACAGCTCTAATCCGAATGGCGTGTTCTTCCACTATTCACGCAATTTCCAGTTCGAGCAAGAGCGGTTTTTAGATAAAATAAAGAAACTATAAAACAGATCTGTCGTTAAGTCCGGCTTGCAGAACCGTCTTTCGGATAACTATTAGTCTTAGTCGGTTAGCTCCTTTTTTCAGTTGCTGTAGTTGGTAGTAGCGAGAAAGACTCCTATATTTATTCTATATTCTAGTATAGAAAGACTTTTTGAAGTGAGCTTGGTACCGCGGAAAGCCTGTTCAAGGGGGTGGAGGAGAGAAGGAAAGCAGCTAGCGCGAAACGAAAGCAAGGGCGTAGCGGTGGGCGAAGGGGCGAAGAGCTGAGCCGAAAGGAAAGAGTAAATGGCCGTCAGCCATTTACGCAATTACTGTAATCTGCTTGGGGCGAAGAGCTGAGCCGAAAGGAAAGAGTAAATGGCCGTCAGCCATTTACGACTGTTGCTTGGGGTAACTGATTGAATGAATTTATGAACCCAACATCCTCAGTGGAATAAGCCAAGTCAGTAGCTTTGAGGGTCTGAAAGATACTCGAAGCGATAGCTTTCAAGTGCCCGCCCCAAATCTAGATGATCTTCTCTTGATCAATGAGTGAGAAAGCAAGAGCCAGTCAGAGAGTCACCATAGCCAAGTGATGTTTTCAGGTGGTTCAATCTAGAAGTGGGACGAAAAGAAGAGCTGTCGTAGAGTAGTCTTAGTCCTGTCTACCTTTAGATTGCCCCTATCTATCAACAGGGGACCCCCCGAAAGGCGAATAGGAAGCTTCAAGCGATCTGGGATCCCACCTTTGATCGAGATGAAGGTGTAGTTTTTACTAGGAATCCCAGGGTTGCCGATCAGGTGAGGTGAAGTAGTAGTTTCTGGGCACAAAGGATTCACTCGCGATTATAGGCCCGCCAAAGGGAAAGCGCACAGGTCTTCCTTCAAAAGAGACAAGACAAGGTCTTTCTTTCATTGCCCGAGCAATGAACTACGTTCACGATGGGCGTTGGGGCCCCTACCATTAGTTGTCTATAGGGATCTGGGATTTGGTATTGAATCAATCCTTAACTTCGTTTAGTCACTTCAGAAGTCATATAAAATACCTAATTCTATTGAGTTGATTCCATCCCCTTGACTTTGTTTACATTCAGTAGCAGCTTGCTGGTGTCCCTTCAGGTCAGGAACTCCTGCAATAGGCAGCTACCCTCAGAAAACTAAATAAGACTACTCTCATCCCTCCCCCGAGGTAGCTACTATATGTATTCGTGCTTCTTAAGTCGATGTTGACCCGTATATAAGTCAGATGTTATTTTGGGAAGCTTCCCATAATATGAGTACTCTTTCAGTCAAGTAATACCCCTTAGCCTTTATTATAGTATAGCTGAGTAGCTAAGAGCTTCTGGTAATTTAAAAACGTAGGGATCGAGTTGTTTTGCGTTAATGGGGCTTTGAGGTCTTGCAGAGCCTTATCAAGCAAGCCACACAACATCGCCCTTGATGCCATCTTGGCGGTATCGGTGTCCAGTCCCCCCTATTAGTAAAGCTTTTCAGTCAGCGAGCGCTGTTGGTAAAATCACTTCTTAGCAAAAACGTCTGCTAGTGGGTGTATTCTTCTGAGAATTACATGAGCTCCTTTGGCAGAAAAGCGGAAACGTCCTTCGTCCTCCACTCGCCGGAGACTAGGGGGGTCTGGGATTTGAGAACACTGACTGACGGCACTCAATTGACGGGACTTCGAGGTGGTGACGGTATACCTATACCGACGGAACTAAGGCACGAGCCCCTACTAATAATCGAAGGGGACGGAGACCACAGCTTGATGCGAGTACGAACTGAACTATACCACAAGGTTATAAGCGTCGAGAGCCCAGGTCAAGGGGCTCTCTCGAACAGGGAACTCGAAAGCCTAACGCGAGGATATCCTACTCTTGAAGAGAAAGGAGAATAGTATATCTGCTTACCCACCCCCATGGATAAAGACCCTGGGCAAAAAAAAACCCATGGATGGAAAGAGCCCTTCAAATTCCTTTATGTACCAATAGGCAGTGAATGTGCGATTTCTAAATTCAATTCAATTTCAATCTTTCCCGCTGAAAGAAAGCCCCTCCGGAAAAAAAGTAAGTCATATGGCCACGTCGCTGTCGCTCGTCCCTTCCTTCTCTTTGGGAATCTCGGTGCCTCAAACAACTAACAATTCAATGTCCGTCCCTGATATTGATCTTGGTGCCGCCGCCAGCAGCTCTTCTAAGGACACCTTAGCCTAAAAGAGTTTTATAACTCTTAGCTCTTCCGAAGTGAACAGCCCAACCTCTTTGTTTGAAGCTCGGGAATCGGTTTAGAAAGACTCGGGGAAGCTACCTCGGAGGGTGCCTGAGCAAATTAAACCACTCAGCCCACTCAGCCTTTATTTTGATTCTTTGATTGCCAAATTGACCAACTTCCAGAGCAACACTACTTTTGCGTATATATAGGACTGCGCTCATTCATAGTGGCGCTGATTGATAACATATGAATAAGAGAGTCTTAGTAGACCCCAAAGCAAGGAAAGAGGCAATGAAATTGTTGAATGCATTAAAAAGGGACAAATTTTAGCGGACGGTGCGGCTACAGGGGAGCTCTTCTTAGCCCAGGAACTTCTTTTCTGGCAGCCTTTTCTACTTGGAACTCCAGATTAGCAGCAGATTATGTATCAACTGAGTGAAGATGATTCAACAGAAACCTAGCCTGCCTTAGAAAGATAAACAGGAGAGGAAAAGACTCGCTTGGGAGATTCAGGCTACTAAGATTAGCTGCCGTGCTTAGATTCTTTTTGTTGCAATACGCCGTAACCGTTAGGGACGAAGGAGAGGGGTTGGTTTAGGAGTCAGAGTTTTTTTGAGTTGTAAAGATTTCCTATGGAAGCGAGAAAAATGTTAAAAGCATATGATTAAAATAGTCTTTCCACTCGCGATAAAGCATGTGAAATCTTGAGTTCATTCTCTTCGATCTTATCTTTGATTGCTTTTTATGAAGTCGCTACGCACCTTTCTCTGATCTTATGAATCTCGTCGGCCAGGCTCTGATCTTCCCTGATCAGAGGGATCCGACCATCAATGCCCTCACGTTTATTTTATTTGTAAGGGGACGAAATACAAAAAGGCATGGAGACTTCTCGCCCCCTCTCTTATCTATCTGCTCCAGCTCGAGCCCCCTCTTCTCTTCTGCTCCAGCTCGAGTAAGTAGAGGGCCCTGCCCCGACAGCCAACCCAGCAGCAATAACGGAAGCGGCAGAAATCAGTGGATTAATTTCTGTGTTCAGTCTGTTGTTTTTCCAGACTGGAAATAGAACTGCTTTAGGTTCGGTAGTTTACCCCGTCTCTTCGTCGCAGTAGCATAGTAGGATCGCTCGTTCCTTCCTTTAGTCACACTAAGCTGTCGCTGCAAGAGTCGTTCATTCCAGGCCATGAACTCGGTAGTTCGTCACTTCGTTCGGTCGTCGTTAATCACTCGTTCGTCGTTTCACTCGGGCCTTTGGTCTCATGATTCACTACTTTCTTTCCTCTCCCGGCTAGCTGGCGATAGCGACGTGGGACTCAAGAGTTCAATAAGGAAAGAGTTCAAAATAAACTTACACTAATGATTAAAGATAAAACAAATGAATGGAACAAAAATGAATGGAACAAGAAAGAAAAGGATGGGGATGGTTGAGAAGTGTTACGCAGAAGTCAGACAGGGTAAAAAAGCTCAATTCATAATTGGTTTGGTGTTAGAAAGTCTGAGATGGTGTTTCAGGGAGTTTGAAGGTGAATGTTGAGCCATGAGCCGGAGTTCATATGTTTCATAGAAAGTCTGAGATGGTGTTTGAAGTTCTAAGTTGGGAGTTTAATTTAAAGTTAGAAGTTTGATGCCTAGGGGACGATCGAAGCGACTACGAGAGCATAAGCGGTAGAGTTCACGTCGTTATCACTCGTCCGTCGCTACGCTCAGGTCGTGAATGTGACCATGAACTCGGTAGTTCCTGTTGCTAGAGCAACGAGTTAAACAGTAGCAGTAGTAGACGTCGAAGTGACGGGGTTAAGGGCACCTGCTTTGTAAGGCTGTTATGTAATTCGTTTTGTTTTCGCTTCTCTTAAGAAGAGGTTATAAAAGTACATTCTGACTAACGCAAGACCGGGCATTCAGTCACTTATGCCAGACAGACCGGGCATTCAGTCACTTCTAATATAAGAGAAATAGGCACCGGCAGCTGCTCATTTGATTCTCTTCTTCCCTATCTCTTCTCCTACCTCGTATGGGAGTTCACAGCGTTATGCCTAGACCCAAGGAGCCAGAGTGTGATCCGGATAAGCCAAGAGAAAATACACTGAATCCAAGTGGAAAGAGTTATTCCCCTCCGTCGCTATCGCTAGCACCAAGTCGTGAATGTGACCATGAACTCGGTAGTTCGTCGCTGTCGCTCGTACCTTTACCTTGCCTTATTCATTCGTTCCGGTCGGAGGCAGCATCCTTCATGAAAGCTCAAAAGTGAACGAAAGTGCAAAACAAAAGAGAAGTAGAATTCAGCCCCTGATAAAGAGGATATTAAGAGCAGCAAGAGTTTTCTCCTGCCTTTGAGGTTCCAACTATAAACTATGAACTTGAATTATTGACTTTAAAAAGGAACATAAAAAGTGACTATCTCTGCTTCTTCCCTATCTCTGGACTCGTATGGGACAGCGGTTTGGTTTACGGATTGGATCATAACAATGAGATTCTATCTGGTCTTCTTTCTTTCCAGTTATTCTAGTTATTCTAGATGCAATTGTTCAATATTTGATTTGAAATTATTTAAATCGTGTATCTCTGTAGTAATTTCTCATTCAATTCATTCATAAAGAACTCATTTGATCTCATCATATCAATAAAGGAAGGAAGAAGGATTCAGATTTGATAAAGAAATACAAATTAAGCAAAATAGGACTCAATTCCTTATACTTTCATCTGCTCTATAGTAAGCGAGAGAGACTGCAATTAACTCTATTTAGACTATCCTATCCTTTGGCCTGGAACAAAACTACGAAAGATCTACCACTTTCCATTTCCAGTATTATGAACTCTTTTCTAAAAAACTACGAAAGATCTTCCCCGTGGTAACGTCGTCCCGTCAACGTCGCCCCTCGTAGTCGCTTCGCTGCAAGAGGTCGTTCATATGACATATGAACTCGTACGTTCGTCCTTTCACTCGGCCCTGGAATTTAGACTCTCCGATGGCCATTAAAACTCTACCCGATGGGTATTAGTAGAATGGCATATAGCCTATCACTTACACCTAATTACCTGAACTATAGTATAGGCAATTCTTATTCGATCTCAGAAACCCTAGTCCGAGGAGATGTTGTTAGTTTATGCCATTCAATTGGAGTTCGGGAAAAAGGGACTACTTTAATTTAGAAGCTGCCCGACAAAGCAACGAAAGTGCGATTACGTGCTCTTATTGCACATGATGTGTCGTACGGCTTGTGCGATGTGAATGCCTAGGAAGAAAAGAGAAGCTAAGTCAGCGAGGACTCCGGGATAGGAAGGGAAAGAGCCCCGTCTTGCATTGACATAGCCCCGCTTTCCGGCGCAGATGAAAGAAAGACCATTAGCAGAGGTATGAAGTGAGCTTTCATCGGATACGAGAGCAGGGCTCATTATCATTCGCAGCAAGAGGTCGTTCATATAATCATATAATATTCAAAACGTAGAAAGATCTACCGGGGCAATTTAGACTCCTTCCATGTTCAGCAAGTATTAAAGCAATCAGATACCATGCTGCAGTGCACGAAAGAAGGGCGAGCTCTGATCAAGCACAAATTGCATAGTAGACGAACTGGGAAAGAAATTGCATAGTAGACGAACTGGTCAATCGATGATGAGTGAACCTTCCGGCCACACGAGCTTCTATACTTATAGTTCCTAGTAGTTCCTAGCTTCTTTACTTATACTAACTTATAGTATACTTATAGTATAGTTCCTAGCTTTTTTCTTATACTAACTTATAGTTCCTAGCTCTTCCTAGCTTCTTTCTTATACTTATAGTTCTTTCAACTATTATAGTTCCTAGCTTCTTTCAACTATTCTTTGCTGTCCCACGCTAATGGGATGCTCGTACCATTTTTCTTTCTTCCTTCCTGCGATGTTGGAGGTGGCCACATCTTCACTTTGCAACTAAGACGAATCAAGCAAAACATCGTACTCTCTGGAGTGAGCTAAGCTTGGTGCCCTTCGGGTAGTCAGTTCACAGCCCCACCGATTAAAGGAAGATTCCAAGAAAGAATAAGCCCCTCTTTCGGCAACTCTTGATAGATATAGATCTGATTTCCAATATCCAAAGGAATGAAGAACTGAGCGACTGGAATCCTCCACTGTGGAAGGGCGGCGGCAGCCCATGGGGAAGAGCTTACTATCCCTAGGAAGTGTCGTGGCAAAAGAGTGAAAGTGGGAATCGGCATAGGGCGAGGCCATTCTTTAAAAAGAGAAAGGTACGAGTGAAACGACGAACGAGTGATAACGACTACGGAGACCCGATAGGGATGTTAGGGGCGACATCGACGTGCTAGACCTAAAGTAAAGGTCTAGGAATGATCTAGATTTGTATCTCTATATACCATTCCTCTTATATAAGAAATCGATAGCGACGGACGAACAGAGTGACGTCATCATACAACTCATTTCCTAACATCTTGTTCAGTAGAGTTAATTCCAAGAGTGAATGAGGGTACGAGCACAGCGACGTGGTGGAAGAGTTCTGAAGATAGAGTTTCAAGTACGGCACTAATTTCATTTAGTTGCTTTTGCCAATGTGCTTTCCCGAGACGAGATCTCTATTCGTCTTCGTGTACATCTCTAGGTAGTTCGAGGGTATCCGGGTTTCTAAGGGCTAGAGACCACAGCCGATGATAGAGGCATTGCAGGAGGGGCAAGAAAAAAAAAGAGCCCACGGAGCGGTACGAGTGAAAGTGCTCGCCCTTCCCTAAAAGAAAAGGCGGGAGTGCTCCTTGTCCCCTTTCGGCCTCTTGCTATGACCGATTTTTCCTCCTTATCGGGGGGCTGAAGATATAAAGAACTCCCTTTTCCTAGCACCAAGTCGTGAATGTAACCATTCAAGCTAGCACCAGTTCGTGAATTACTACGTAATTCACTCTCTCCAAGTCGTTCATGGCTATGCCATTCACTCCTTCCCTTAGCTGGCACCAGTTCGTGAATTACTACGTAATTCACTCAAGCTAGCTAACACCAAGTCGTTCATGTGTACATTCACTCCTTCCCTTCCTTTGAGTTAACTTTTGAGCTTGAATGAAAGCCGGAGTCACTCATAAACGAATTCATAAGGACCGAACAAAACAAAGTGACGAACGGTAGAGTAATATGATATGAATATAAACGACCTGTTGCAAGGTGAGAGTTCATGGCTAAGATTATCCGACGCCATGAACGACTGGCCGTTGGGGCGTAGCAATTGTAGACTATCCGATGGCCATTCACTCTACCGTTACACTCGTCCCTCTCGCATACGCTCGAGCCTATCCTTTCGGATACCCTATGGTCGGCCCTAATATTCTCGGTCGATCCCGTCGTTCTCACTCGGCCCTTGAGTTGACGTCCCTCCTAACCCCTCGGGGGAGAAGAGAGGAAAAGGGTATGGTTTCCCACCAGGCCCCTCACCCTCAGGTAAGATCAAGGAAAAGAATGCGAGGAAGACCGAAAGGTAAGAGCAAGGAAAGGTAAGAGGAGTGACTCACTGAGAGGACGGGGCAGAGTCAGTCTTTTGCAAGGATAGTGGACAAGCCCTTGAACTCTCATCCACCCTACTCAAGCTCATTTCCATGTTTTCTGCAAGGGCAAGGGAAGCGCAAGCAGATTACAGTATTGCGTGAATTCCAAGATCTTTCGTAGTTTTGTAGAACGACTGTAGCCTGAGACGAGAAAGAATGAAACCTTTCTGCAGCAGTTAAGGCGCCTATCACTCTTATCATTGACTTCCGCGTACGTCTTATAATATGAAATCAAACTGCTGCAGGGAATGCAAAGAGTGAAAACGGCTGCTGCTTAATAATGAATCTTTCCTTTGCCTTTGAGTCATCTGTTCCCGTTGCTTTAGTTGCTTCTGCTGTTCAGTATCCGGAGAGGCTTCGCACCTGACTCTGAAACTAGTCGTTCGCGTTCTGCATTATATACATTAAAAAGCTGGTCCCGGAGTGGAAAGAGGCAATTATCAGATTAGGCACCCCACGGAGCGGGATATGAATCAGACTCAAAGACCTATTATGAAGCTGGAGCAGAGCAGTTTGATCCTTGAGGCCTCGAAAAGACCTAGAACTGACACCATTCACTGCAGCAGCAGCAGTAGGAATATCTTATCTTCAATGAGAATGAATAGCTCGACCATAAGGGCGAAGCACTTTAATCTTCAATTCTCATGATGGTATAGTAAGAATGCATCTGAATAGAGAATTCCTCTTCTCCTCTTAAATTAAGGTATTTCACATTCCTCTCTTCAATTCTAATTCTTCATAGAGATTTCCTCTCTTAAAATTAGACTCATAATATGAATATATTTTATGAAGGTATATAATGAATAGAGAAAATCTAACCTTATAATTCAACTTCTCATATGAATATATCTCCTCTTCAATTGTGCTTTAATCTTCATAGATCATTCACATTCCTTGAATAAGTCAGATTAATTAGAAGACCACGTTCTTGAATTCTAAACAAGAAATAAGATCGAGACCGCCCAATAGAGCTTGGCATATTGTGGACGATTTCTAGTTTTAATAATTTGCCGCCTAGCCGGTCTCCGGTAGCTTAAGATCTGGAATTCAAGCTCAACGGTATTCTAGTTAACTAAAACTCAAATCCGGGAGATCCATTGAAGATCAGTATCTGCTATATGCTTAACACATGCATCAACAAGAGGGTCCCGAACGATAGAATCATAATGAGGGGAACCAGCTTTGCAATGTAATAAGTGCCGACACCCGTTCTCCTCTAAGGGGGACCGTTTCAGGTGGATCCGAGACCTTGATAGTGTGAATGTAATGATTATAGTGTTGTTGTTATGAGCATTGAAAGAAAGAAGAGGGCCGGAGGGATCGACCGTCAGGGAGATATACGACCCGATAGGCTCGACTGACTAAGGGTATCCGTAAGGGCAGGGATCGAGGACGGGATCGACCGTGTACGATCTTTCGTAGTTTTTCATAGCGTCGGAAAGTAGTAAATTACAGGAGTCGTCATATTTGGAGTATAAATTGCTACGCAATTTACGACTATCCTCAGGGGCCATGTTAGACTATCCATTCAAAACGGAGAAAGATCTACCCCTATGGTCGGCCCTAACTTTAAAACGAGCTATCTGACTCTACAATCGACCTATCGGTCGCTGCCTCAACTACATCTACTCTTTACGTCGGCCCAAGCAGATTACAGTAATTGCGTAAATGGCTGACGGCCATTTACTCTTACCTTATCAGTCGAG
>JBBPFP010000079.1:518561-521061 GCA_037974795.1 Kaempferia galanga
AACGGAAGATTCGGATAGAGAGAGTAGAGCGGGTTGTCCCAGGCAGTGAAATAAAATTTTAAATACCAATCAATTGATTGAGACCTGGGTCTGCGTTCTCAGCCCCCGCACTCCCAAGCGCTCCCGTTCTACGAAGAGTAAGAGCCAGTTCTTATCTACTGGGACACTCCTGAGCCTGAATTGGTTCAAGCCTTCATAGGTGGGATCGCTCTCCTACCTCTGTCTTTCCCGCGCCTCCTTTTCGCTTCGCACCTTTTCCTGGAGCTTTCCCGAATGTAGTAACCTGGGATCCCAGACAAATCTCGCCTTGATGCAAGGGCGAAACCATCTTTCCGACACCGGAACTATGAAATAGAGTCAAGGGATAAAACAGCTTGACAATGCTTGGTTCCTAGGTGCATCCCTTAGTGAAAAGATGCTCCCTCAGCGCAAACCAATTATTGCTTGCACAACCAAGACCTGAAAGAGGTAATTACGCCTACCGAGGCTCCCTCAGAGAAAAGTATTAAACAAAGAGGAATTCATGCCTCCCTAGGCATAAGAGGCTCCCGAAGAGGCTCCCTCAGAGAAGTGTACGCTGGAAAGTGTACCAACTGAGCTATCCCGACCATTTTCCATGACTAATGGAAATTAATGGACGAAAGATGTTTACGACACCGGAACCATGATCTCTATCATTATTAAACTAAGAGATATTCACGCCTACCGAAGATAAAATGGGCTCCCTCAGAGAGTTATTTAAGGCATCCCAAAGGGTAAAGATGCTCCCGAGCTCTCTTCTGAATTGGGACTTGGGACAGATATTTTTCCTTTCCTGTGAAATTGAAGATTTTGAGTGCTTTGACTGCTAAAGAATTTACGCTCAGCAAACAAACTATCTCTTCCACACCCCTCTACTCTACAACTCAATTGATTTCAAATTGGATTTCACTCAGAAAACAAAAGTGAGAAAGAGAATCGTTTTTTAAGAGCAGATGAAGGCTCTTTGATCTTTTTCTTCGCCGTTAGAGCAAAGCACTTCCAATCCTTGTGGTTCGAATCCACTTCATAGCGGGAGTCCAAAGGATACTAGCCGAGAGCGAGCTCAAAATGGGCATTTCTGGCCAGTGAAAAAGCACTCTCTTTCTCGGAGTTTCAGACTCGGCATCCGCCGCCTATCTAGGAACTTTAGGAGCTTAAGTAGAAGAGTGAACCCCGAAAGAGAAGGCCTAGAGCCTATCAGAGTTTGACCGAATAGCGGACTTAGCTTGAAGTGAAGGCTTTACCTTCAGCCGGAGGATAATAAACCCCATAGAGTGGATGTCGCAAGCCGACTCAAAAGTAGTCGAATACCAAAGCAGAGAAGAATGGCTCCTAAGAGAATTCCAGCAGTGCAGGAGAGAAGGAAAGCAGCGCGATGCGATCACCGAATAAAAGAATGAATAAGGAGCGAATGACGACAGAGAGAAGGCGAGGAAAGAAACTGAACTGAAGTGAATTGAATTTGAATTTCAATATTTAATACTAGACTTGAACTTGACATTTGCTTTGAATTTGGATTTATATATTAATTACTTATCTTGAACTCCACAGAGAAGGATGAGAGGTGCGTAGCCGAGCGAGATAAGACAGCTGAGTCACCTAAAACTAAATGCACTCCCAAGCCGAAACTGGGCAAGCGAAGAAAAACATCATGAGGATAGCGGAATTGACAAGGAGAGCGAATAAATTCTCTCTTCTCTTCGCACCTTGCTTTCGAGAAGGAGGTAGATCTCTTTGGTAGTAGAGAGACAGGGAAGAAACCGGAACTTCCGAGTTCATATTCGGTAGGAGCCTTCCGGTTTAAGTAATGGGTGCGGGATTGAGTTTCCCTTGATCCAACTAATGAACTACTTTTGGGAATCAAACTATCATGCTTCGGTTCTCGGACCGGACTCAAGGCGAAGCAAAGGTATAAGTTTCGCCCCTTGCATTTGATCCAAATTAAAGAAGATCACTTTGTGGTCAAGATGAATTAGCTGGTCGTCTTTACTCGCTCCTTCTCTTTAGCACTTGACGCTCGTCCTGGTCTCTAGGGAAGGGAAGAAGAGTCTGGCTCACCGCGCGCACGCACTCAAGCGAGAAAGAGGTCATAAGAGTTGAGGCAATTAGAGCAGGTAAGGAGTCCGATCTCGAAAAGGAATTGAGATCCATATTAGAGTTTTCTTCCCTAATGAAAAGAGAAGAATGAGTCTAATGAGAAGAGAAATTGGGCTAAATAAAAGAAACTGAACTGAAGTGAATTGAATTTGAATTTCAATATTTAATACTAGACTTGAACTTGACATTTGCTTTGAATTTGGATTTATATATTAATTACTTATCTTGAACTCCACATTTCATTTTCATTTATATATTATATACTGAACGTCGAACTTTAGAGTAGAGCCGACCTTCTTCATTGATCAAGCGAGAGAAAGGGCTGCCTTCCATAGGTCTGATCCGAGGCCCGGTCCCAGCCTATGCGAACGAACTCCACTGC
>JBBPFP010000079.1:526061-530241 GCA_037974795.1 Kaempferia galanga
ATGCTGAAACTTCTTACCATATCCTCCTTGGGCGACCTTGGCTCCACACCCACAGTAACACTCCACCTGTGTTTGAAGTCGAGATGGAAAAACTAAGACATTGAAATCCCAGCTTCCAGAACCCCCGGAGACCCCAATGAAGCTCACATAGCTGAAGCTGTATTCTTTGATGAGCTCTCTGAAGAAGGCGAGAGTGCTTTGGCCAGGCCTATTGGAGTGCCTCTGCTTCCCGTCTTTCTTCAACACAGAGAAAGACAGATTGTTTGAGTTCTTAGCCTTTGTCTTTGCCTTCTTTTTCTTTCTGGGGAATGCTTGACTCTAACATCGGCTTTTCCGAGCGTTGGGGAGCGGTCTTCGTCTCCCCAAGCCTTGAGAACAGAGCGAGCCTTACCGCGCCGCGCCTAAAAGAGAGGTATGAGTTCCCAGGGGTTAAGGGGAATAGGGCACTATGCCTTTGAGAGGCTTCAAGAGCTAGTTTTAAGGAGTGGAGGAAGGCTTCCGGGATACCTCGATGCCCTTTTTCGTATATTTCATCATATGCAACCCCCTTATACGTATACATAAATGTAAAAAGCAAAAAGTGTTTCATCAACTCGAACTCCGAGTGAAGGCAACTCACTAAGTAGAGTCTCTATCGCCCTTGGGCTAGGAAGCAGAGAAGGGAGAATATCTAAGGGTTCAAAAGAAGAAATTCAGGCGAGAAAAGCATTCCTTTGACCTTGACTCTTGATGGTTGAATGTTAACAAGACATGTGACCATGACTTATAGAAATGCGCAGATTTGGCCGTGAATGAAGTGAAAGAGAAGTCCCCTCTCCCGCAGAGCTGTTAGCTCTTTTCCCTGAGCTGAGGGTATGAAAGAACTTGGAGTTCCCGCTCTTGGTGCTTTGGCATTTGCCAATAGGAAGTTGAGTAGGGTGCCTGCCCAGATTTGAATGCTAGGATTGTTGTTAACCTCACTCGTCCATTAAGCCTTAGGTCAATCCCTTTACAAGACAAGCACAGAAGCGATCTCGTACGGTTGTGGTGCAAGAACAGAACTGATTCCACACCGACCACTATTACTGGTAGGGGTGGTGCGATACAACAAACAAAGAGTTTTAATATAAAGTGCAATCTTTTAAGAAGAATCCAACACAGGAATGAATTCGAGATCTGCCTCTTCCCTTAGCCTTAGGTTTGATTTCAGGAACTGTCCTAGCCCGGGAAGGCTAATAGAGAAGACTAAGAACGCGGGTAAGAGTTCGAGGGGTAACGGACGCGTTAAGCGTGAGATAGACTCGGAGTCGGACAGGAGCCCGCGTTCCGACAAGAGGGCGCGTACTTATACAGCCTTAGAATAAACCCAGCGAGAGTTGATTGCCGAGCTTCGAAAACTGTTAGCCACTGCAGAGAATAAGGTAGTGGAACTAGAAGCTAAGTTGCTATGCGCTGAGAATAACATCAAGGTGAAGCAGACTAAGAATAGTGACCTGAAGGAGAGTTGAAAGGATAAAAAGGAAGAGTTAGAAAAAAAGCTAAGAATGAGCGAGAGCGGGCTTAGGTTGATGCGGAATAAGCATTATGGACTCAATTCCCCGGTTTCCATGGAAAGGTGTCGAAGGAATAGGCACATTTAGATCTGTGTGACTTTCAAGAATAGAATGTGCAGTTGAGGGCTTCTATGGCGTCGAGTCTTTTAGCTTTTAGAGTTGTTGGAGAGCTTCCTTGCTTAGTCTATGTTTCAAGGCAAGTTTAAAGCACAAGGAACGAACGATTGATTCTTGTAAAAGTGCCTAATATAGCCCCTTCCCGGGGCATACCATAAGACTTTCAAGAATCCAGTCGGAGGAAAGAGTGTTTCGAAAAGAGTTCTGCCTGACTTTCTTCTATTGATTTCGAACCTCGAGGAAAAAGCCTTAAGCCATGCCTTTCTTAAACAACCAATTCTCCCATATCATCAGAAGAAGGCGATTCCCTTTTTCTTAAGTTAAGAGCTGACCCGCTGCGAAGTAATCCCCTTCTCCTAGAGTCGGAGTCAGGGCATCAGTTGGAGTTCATGCTTTACCGGGTCAACGGATCCCTATCGGATAAGTGGTGGCAGGTCAAATTCTTTACATGGGTCCCAAACTCTCCCTTAGTCTATTCCCTTGTTCGAAGCCTTGGCAGCAGTCCATTCCTACCGTACTCCGGCTATTCGATCTGTCTGTGTATCGCGTAGAGCACGTACTATGAGTCCAACTCCTCTTAGTGTAAGAATAAATCTGGTGTAGTGTAGTAGTTTCCCCTTTTTTGGTGTAAGGGGCTTGTTGCTTACAAATGTGTTCCTTCTTGCAGTGAAGTAAGGAACGATTTCTCTCTATTCCTTGAGGTGTGGGACCATTGACATTGGCCTTAGGCTTCTTCCTATCAATTTGAATGCTTTTATCTTTCCTTATTATTAAGAACTTCCTTAGAATGTGTACTCTTCATAAGTGCCAAAGCTCTTTCAGCTTTACTTGAGCTGCTGGTGGAAAGCCTCAAATAAATATTCCTTTATAACTTTGAAATCTACAAGACGACGGATGAGTTCCTTTATTGAGTTTGGGGTCAAATCGCGCCAAGCGAAAGATGGAATTCAAAGAGCAACTACACATTCATTAACAAGACCTTGCCCGCTCACCAATAAGAAGCGGATACAAGTCATGGGGGGGGACAGTTTTGGCTTTGTGCCACGCCACTTCGGAAAGTGAAACGAAGCAAAAGCCTACTATTCTTTCAAGTGCTGTCTTCATAGAAAAGTGCTTCTTTCGGGGTAGAGGTCGGTCACTCTCAGTTCTTCTTTCGAAATTATCGAACCCTCTGCCGAGCTCTTACAAGCTCGGCTTGAGGTTTCTTTTTGAGTAGAAATCTCGTAAGAGAAGCAAAAGAATGTTACGCCCAAACAATCCCATGTCTTTCTTGGTAAACCCAACCGGACTAATGAATGCCAACTGGAAGAACTCACTTTCCTATCGTTCAGTAGGAAATCATTCTTTGGATAGATCCTTTACAAATCCGGATAGAGATAGAATATTCAATGCTTTCTTCTTCTTAAGGTGGGAAAGAAGATCAAAACTAAAGGATATCGATGAGGGAGAGAATCCATCTATTATATTTACCACACAACAGTGGAATGCCCGATTCCTACAAACAAAGAGCCAAACCAATTTAGCTTCTTCATGTGAGAAATCCCTAGAAAAGTAGTATTACCACAGGAACAAGAAAAAATATACGTATTCTTTTGTCACATGCTATTTGCTTAACACGAAGAAATCGAAGTCAAAGACTCAGACTTCGTCTCTTTCTCTTCTTGCACTACCAGTGTGTACAGACAGAGCCAAGACCATGGTTTTATCTGAGTCAGTATCCACCACAATCAGTCTTGCTTCTTGTCTTGGGATGAGTGAATTCACTTAATAGAAGGTAATGCGTTCGAATGCAGACATGGTGTCTTTTCTTTCGGTCAGCGGAACATAGACCCTGAGTCCTAAATTACAGTTCAAGTTCCCAGGGGTGGTTCCCCATAAGAAGGAATGACGCCAAGTTCAGTGATCACAACAAGAAATATCATAACAATAGAGAATCAATAAAGTAGCAGAAAATGAGAATCAGCTGAGGAAGGCTAAGGCGAGAGAGAGCGCGACCTTAAGCAATTGATTTAGTTGATGGAGTGGCCTGACCTGAACAGTAGAACTCTCAGTAAAAGGAGTGTTGAAAATCGATAGCAAACAGGTGTACGTACTAATACTCAAGTGTACAGAATCTACATCTACAAATATAGTACAAATATATAAAGTGTGCCGTGAGTGAGAGGTTCTTTCCATCATTGAAGTGGACTGATCCTTTCCGAATGAGAAAGAAAAAAGCAAAAGAAAGAGGACGGAGCGAAACTCTTCTTGACAGCTCTTTTATCTTAGAGAAGCCTCTTTTTATTAGGATCTCTAAGATGAAACATAGAACAGAATACATAGTCGTTCAGAATTTAAGAATAGCGTTAGAAAAACGAAGTTGTTATCTTTCCCTAGCCGCCCACGGGGCTTTGTACTCAATCGGAGCGGTGGGTCTGCGAGGTCAGGAAAGGTAAGTAAAGAGAAGGGGAAGAGAAGGATGATGCACAGAACTCTAGATCTTAAAGATATGTGTGGCATCTGCATTTCATAACTCTATATCAGAAAGATAT
>JBBPFP010000079.1:548354-558503 GCA_037974795.1 Kaempferia galanga
CCCCAACTTACTAAATTAAGGGCAGCTCTTCGCCCCTTCCCCAACTTACTAAATTAAGGGCAGCTCTTCGCCCCTTCTCGAGTCTTCACTTTCTTCGATTGATTCTGTAGCTTCGCATTCAATGGTACCGCAGAGTGGGCTTCTAAATACCCTACCGCTTACCTATACGTGGGGAGGCCCTACCTTACTTAACTTTTTTGGGAAAGAATCAAATTCTCACTGAGAGAGAGTGCCGAGCGCTACTCATCTCTCGCACCAGAGCCAGACTTGCGTCGCTCATGCTCCCCTGCCCTTTCTCTATTACTTATTAGCTAAACCGGTTTTCTCGGTAGCTAAGACTTTCTCTGACCAGTGCCAGGGACCTCTTGATGGGATCCCGCCTCTCATGTGGTAGACGCTACGCACCTTGCTTCCTGGCATGAGTTGACCTCTAGCTTCCCGGGGGAGGATCTCGATCTGCCGAGCCAGCCCTCAGCCGAAGATTCGGATTCCTCAGGTGGAGTCTACCGTCGTTGCACCGATCGCAAACGAGCGAGCCCAACTCGAACTGAAGCTTACTTATTTGGTCGGATCCCTTCTCTAGGAGCTGGGGCGGAATAATGGTTCTCGCTGCTCTGCCTAACCGCTGATGATCTATCAAAGCCTTGTCCTCTGCCTTCTCTTTGTCGCAAGCACCGAAGCTCTCGTTCACGAGCTTCTATTTCACGAGCTCCTTCTCTGATGCACTCACGGAGTCCTTGATCTATCCTTTATTTTATGGTCGGCACCCCAGGTCCTATGCGGATGCAGGCCCCCTTCTCAAGGCTAGGAGATGAGTGGGAACTATGAGTGGGAACTATAGCGTCTGACCTCGAGCTCACACAACTTCAGATCCCCATCCTCTCGCACCTTTGACACTGCCCACTGCCATTGAGTCGCATAGGCCATTCTCTGGATCTTGCTTTCCTAGGTATGCGTCCGCCTTGCCGTGCCTTCCTCTCCTTTCTTCTCTACTGAGAAGTTCGTCTCGCCCATGTCCCCTTTCTTTCCACGCATGTCTCGCTCAATTGCACTCCGCTACTACCAGAGTCCTTGGAAAACTGATTCTTGTATCAGGGCCCTCGCATCTCTTCCTCAGTAGTATTCCGCTACCGTTGGTAAAGAAATTGGGGGAAGGCCAGCTTTCCCTCCGACTGTCCCCATGAAAGTGCTCACATCTCTAGCTTCGAAAAGACCTATGAAAGGAGCGACTGGAAGACTCATAGTTGCGGAGGCTCAGGTTCAGTGAGCAGAGTGAGCAGTTGATAGTTCAACTCAGTGACCTTTGACAGCGCTCCCGTGACGTAAAGGACAAAAAGAGAGGCTTAGCAGATCAGATAGGTTGGCAAAGCAGATAGATAGATAGAGATAGGCGGGAGGTAGAAAAGAAAGAGAGGGGAGTTCTCTTAGGGGGGTGCTTCGACTTCGCTTTGCAAAACGTCTTCCCACCACACTAATTCTTTCCCATGATGAGTAGATCGTAGATCCGATCAGTGAGTGTGTCTGGTCGATCAGTGAAGCCCTCATCTATGCACCGAAGATTCGGATAGTCTCCCTCCCTACTATGGATAAGAGTCTACCAATATGTACTGTACGGTAGCCTCTGCCTCACCGCTGCTATTCCGAGTTGAGTTCAGATAGTCTCCCTCTTTCGCTCCTCTTCATTGGCTCGCTCATAGGAACTGGGCTCGTCAGGAAGGTGATCTGGCTTCCCATTGCTAGGCTTGAGATAGTTCCCCGTCCAGGCATGACTTGCTTGAACTCTTCGGGACCAGAGGCAGAGGGACCGTAGCCTTGATAACTTCCGCGTAGCATCAGAAATCTCCACCAGACCAGCGGATATCTATCTCTACCAGCTCTTCCTTTGAACTGAACTACCAGCTCTTCCTTTTTTCTATTGATAGTCAACCAGCTCTTCCTTTTTAACTACTATTGATAGTTGACTACTATAGAACAGAACAAATGCTTATATACGATAGAAGACAGTCCCGGCATGACTAGCGGTTCAGGGAAGAGAGGCTATCTCTCATTGTCCCAGGGTCTGAGAAGGGAGGCCCACCAATCAACTGATGAAAGGTGAGTGACCAATCAACTGATGAAAGGGGAGGTGAGCTGATTCAATTCAAGCAAGTAATCGCGGATAGGGATCGAGGCTTCTTTTCGTCGATCTGAAAGTCCAACTGAGCTGAGATTCTTTGCTCGATCTGAGATGCAGCTAATGGTGGGCTCGCGAATGAACTCTCGGCCAAGCATCTGCCACGTGGAGCATAGCCACACTTAGCCACTCTCTCCTTCTAGGACGGTCAGGACGGTCTTGGTCTGTCCTTCTCTACCGGTCTTCGTCTTCGGGGCTTATCTACTCTCAAGTGGGCACGCTCATCCGGCTTGCTTCTTCGACAACACAGTGTGAAGGAAAGATGAAAGATCTCGCCCACTGCTATTGAAAGAACCACAACCTGAGAAAGATTCTTTTGATTGGCCCGAGCTGACCAGCTCACCGATCGAGTACTAGCTTGGTTCTCTATGCCATTGGAATAAGACTACAGTCTCTACATTTCATACCTCCTACTACTGCTTCTATACATAGCTACCATACTACTGCTTCTATTATTACTACCGTCCCCACTGGTTTTCTATTTGATATATCTGCTCCGACAAGACCTATTCTGTCAAGTAGACGAGACCAGCCAGCCCGTACTTACTATAAGAGCTTGAGCCGCTACGCACCACCCACCTTTCATCCGTCCTAGTCCTCGTGTCGATGTGTCGATTCTCTGTCCTAGTCCTCGTGTCGATTCCCGTCGTAGTCGCTGTGCCAATCAATGGTATGAGCTCTGAGATCGAGCCAGACCCGGAAGAGTGATGAAGACAGTAGAGAGAGAAAGAAGAACTAACTATATATAGAGAAGGATTACTTGAATGGCAGAATTCACCAACTTGTAGAGTAGCACAGGTTTCGCAGCTATGTTGGACAACTATTCTTTCTTTGACCGTACCTTGGTCTCGCCATCTTGAATCTCCTTCGCAAAGCAGGGCCGGACGTACGATGCATTCCCTTCTGAGCCCATCCTATGCTCGAACCCCAACCCCAGCCTTCTAAACCTCCTTTTACGTCGCTCTGCTCGTCCCTAAACAACCGTTCGACGCCCACTATTAGAGTAGTCTTACCTCGGGTCTTCAAAGGAGCTCATCTGAGTCGGGTGCGATGGGGAGTGATAGTCAACTACTGAGAAGGAGTGTTTCATGCCTAGTCAGGCAAGGCACCACTTCCATACTTGTCTTGTCCAATCCCAATGGAACAGTTGATCTCACTAAAGCCACCTGTGCAACAGTTGATCTCACTAAGGCCTAAAAGCAGTGCACCTGCTGTCCAGTCCGGCACATCATCCATACTTGTCTAGTCCAATCCCAATGGAACAACAGAACTGTTGATCTCAGACAGGGTCAAAAGTAGTGTGCCTCTAGAAGAGGGTTCATTTCACTGAAATTTCGATCTCATATAGGGCCCAAACCAGTGTTGCTCGGAGAAGGGGTCACTTCAGCTAACAAATGCTATCTCCTTATGGGCAGACGAATCGGTGATGAGGCTGCGGATGTGGAACTGTTGATCTCTTAATGGGTAAAAAGGAGTGCGCTTCGGAGATAGTGTGCTTTTTGCAACAATTTCTATCTCCTAATGGGCCCAAACCAGTGTCGCAGAGCAAAGACCAATAGGGATAGGGACCAGTGAGGAGTGAATGGGGAGCTCTCTTCAAGAGAAAGGTGCTACGCGATGCAGAGCGAGAAGAAAAGAAGGAACGTTGGGATCGGATCGACCAGCCCACGAAGCAAAGAGAAGGTGCGAAGCGAGATCACAGTATGGAGTCTTGGGTCGGGATAGATGGGGAGTTAACTTCCTCGCTTCCAAACTATAATATAATGCGAAGGCAGGAGCTAGAACAGAGGTCGGGCCACATGAACTGGTGAGCGGCTTCGTTGCGCTACGTATCCATCGAATGCAAATAGTCTCCCCACGTAGCGGTACGGAGAATCTTCGGCTGAGGGATAGGCGGAGAAGAAGGAAAGGTAAGACGAGAGCGGGCTACCAGGGAAGGGATAAGGCAACTGGCTATCATGGAAAGGGGCGGTTCAATCAAAGGCATCTCGGTTCAATCAAGGCATCTCGGCACCGGTTTCATTCTCCCCACGTAGCGGTTCAGAAAGAAGCTCAGTTCTAGCTCTGACCAGACCAGGAGGAAGATATGGTGCTCTACGCGGGTTAAGTCTGGGAAAAAGGAGTCTTCGGCATCGGGATGGGAGAGGAGCTCGTTCAACTTAGCAGACCAGTCATCGGCTCGGGGAGTCGACTCATGCGGTTCAATCTTGCTAGT
This sequence comes from Kaempferia galanga, assembly GCA_037974795.1. NCBI lineage: Eukaryota > Viridiplantae > Streptophyta > Magnoliopsida > Zingiberales > Zingiberaceae > Kaempferia > Kaempferia galanga. Next base: position 552,743 of record JBBPFP010000079.1, read on the forward strand.
CTGGCTCGTGACCTTTATCTAATATGGGTGAGGGAAGACGAGCAGAGGAAGAGTGCGTAGTCGACTGAAGAGTGAATTGAAAGAGATAGGCACCGGGGCACCAAGAAACTATGGATCGGGCTAAAGAGGGGGGAAAGGAAAGGAGCGAAGAAAGGAGCGGAAAAGGGAGCGAACGGGCATCGAGGGCAAAGCGGAAGCGAAATCTTTGCAAATCAGAAACTAGAACTTCTGCTTATAATAGATAGAAGACAGTCCCGGCATGACTTGAACGAAGATCCCAGGCGCCTTGCCTTCTTTCACCCTTAGCCCTGGCACTGGCACGGCATCATCAACGGTTGGGATCAGGCATCATCAATCAACGGTTGGGACCTTCATTCAACGGTAGGGAAAAGCCCACCACGGCAGTTCAGTTCAAGTTCTTTCTTTCCACGAACGGCAAAGTTGAGTAGAGTGAACGAGCTTCGAGGTCCTATCTCTTCCCGACTCGAGGTCCTGGCACGTACTCTCGCCCAACGAGTCTTCTTTCTGAGATTGATTGGAAGTGAAGGGGCGAAGAGCAACAATGAACGTAAGGGAAGGGGCGAAGAGCTGCTCTATTATTTAAGCCGGGAAGGGGCGAAGACGAAGAGAGACAGTGGTGACTCGCCAAGAAAGATTTGAGAAGTGCTACCTGGCTACAGTCGGTTAATGTTATAAAGTCCTCCATTATGGAATGGTTCTCAGCTGCACGTGAATCTCCTAACTCGCGGAAAGTGACAGCGTTTATTTCAAATATATTCAATATATTATTAGCTTAGCTGAAACGGATCGAGTGTCCTACAAATCAATAGAATCTAGTTCGTTCGGATAATGTACTTGGGAGGACCGTAGCCCAAGCCCAAGCCACCAGGCGAGGAAAGGTTTCATATGGATCCACTTCTTGCCACTCTTCTCATAATCTAATGGTGGAACTCTTCTTTCTTGAATCATATGCATTGGATTCCCAGGAAGAGACGAAAGAGACTCGCGAAGAAAAGTCATGGCCAAGTGGATGGAAATAGCATAAATAGAACCAAGCCTTCTCTAAAAGAAGCAAGTGCAAGTCCCAGGAAAGCAGCTAATGTCAGAGGACCTTTGCTTGATTCGACTTCTGCCTTGATGTGCCTCCTCCTTTTTCAATATTCAATTCGAGATTAATCGACGGCAGGAACGATGCAGTGATAAGCTAAGGATAAACCTTCTACGGTGGGGCATTGTTTGGCTTTCTAAATACGGGTATAGGGCGTTCTGTCAATCCAACTGGACACTAGCTCTTGAGGGGTACGGCTTCACACTAGGGAGAGGAAGGGAATGGTTCTAAAGCCAGAACAACTTCCTGCGCAAGCACCTATTGAAGGAATGATTGAGAAGAGTGGGAACATTTCAAAACACTATGTTCAAAATGCGTTATGGCCAGGAATGTCGACTTGCCTCAAAGTACTCTAGAGTATTTACTAAAACAAAGAATGTTCCTGTTGTCTTGATTGCAAATGAAGTACCCAGATCCATTTGTGCATACCAGTACCCTTTCAAGCAAGGTTCCTACGGATTAAATTTAAGGCCGAGTTAGAAAGTTTAGATGAGGCACGGTTAATCGCGACTCTCTGTGGGTGCATGTAAAGGCGAATAAGGCTGCCGCCCCTTCCCTTACGTTCAGCTCTTCGCCCCTTCCCCAACTTACTAAATTAAGGGCAGCTCTTCGCCCCTACCCTTCAGTCCAGAGAGGGAGAATTCAACTAACAGTACGCTACAGGGTGTAAGTGAAGTGAACCGATACGAGGAATCCCGGACAAGAGTTCTTTATAAGAGACAAGAGTTCTTCGAGTTTGAGTTCTTACTCGGATCATTGAAGTGTAGGGCTGGGAACCAATTCTATTATAAAGTAATTATTTTTCTTTCAGAACCTTTCAGTCGAGCATATTCTAACCTCAACAAATCGGTGTTGGGAGGAGTCTTTCCCCTTAATGAACCGCCGGTAAGAGTTCACTAGTCCCAGAACCTCACCTCTGCGACTCGTTTCGGAACCTCCCATTCTCGTCGAGATCGGCTCGGACCTTCCCCTTGTCCATCTGGATCATTTCCTCGCAAATTAATCCAGTGGCCAATAACCGTTCCAACAAGGTAAGGTCTGCGATGCGTTCCCTTGGTCTCCATACGGGAGAGATACTCCCCGTAGGTTCTACCCGAGAAAGCAGTTCCCTTTGGTTTGGGTAGAACAAAAGTCCCCTTATTTGATGCCTCTTTGCCAGAAGAGTGTCGGGGGAGGCCCCATCGGAAAGGAGAGCTTTCTCTATCAATTTTTCAATTCGGAGTTGTCTTTCTAGAATGGCTTCCTCTTCCTCTGGGCTCCAATTCCTCCTCAAGGAATTGATTGAGAGGCGATCCCCCAACTCCCTCATACGTGAAACCTTCTGTCGAACGAACTTCTTTTACGATATTTCTAGTTTGATCGAGGTTCTGAAAGAAAAGACCCCAACCCGCACAGAAAGACTGGGATAAATCGAATATGTATTTTAGATAGCGAATCGCAAGGGAAAGTATATCAAGGGTATCATAGCCTGGAGATTACGAAATAACAAAAAACTCAAAGTATAACAAACTGATGGCAATGGAAGAAAGTTCTCAGGGATGTCTAGTTCTTCGAACCAATCATAGGGTCCAATCCCCGTAATTCCATGGGTTTCAAAGTCGAGACCTAACAGAACCTCGGGAACGGGTTTGAATCTAGTTTTAAAAGATTAGTAAGGAGCGCCTTGAACCGACTTTCATGCTTCTGGAGAGAGCAAGGAAAGAGTAAAACAGGAGCTGAGGGTAGCTTCAGACTCCCAGTTTAAGAAGAACAAGGATGACTCTTCTTCTCTTCACTGACTTCAAACCAGCTCCTTCTCGACTAGGGGGAGGATAAAACCCCCGCGTCCTTGCACGCAAAAAAACGGTGGGATGAACTGAATAAAGTGTAGCTTGGAGTGTCGAGAGTTGATAGCGATAATTTCGTTTGAGGAAAGCCCGTTCTCGTTGGGGAGTCGATAAAAACAAAAACGGGGAAGGTTTTTGGTGACAACTTGGGCTTTCTCCGGTTGACGTTGAAGCCAAAGAAAGGGGGGGGAAGGGCACAACTAGTAGTTCAACTGGGGTTTTCCGCGAAATTAGGAGGAGTGCCCACTGAATGAAAGGAGAGGTACGGACGCTTACTAAAAAAGAAAGTAGATAAGTCCACTTCGAATCCAAACAACTAGGTTGGATCGGATGTCAACCTGTGGAGGCACAATTGAATAGAGTGTGCTAGTGATCTCTTCAAGCCCTTCTTTCTCTTTCGACCAAACGTGCCAGCAGCCGCGGTAAGACGGGGGGCAAGTGTTCTTAAATAAGCCTCTAGGCTATGACCCGGGGATCCGAGAAACAAAAAAATAGTGGTTCCTGGGGTTGTGGGACTTGAAAAACTGTCTCCCCTCATGCTTCGCCAACAAGAAAAAAGGAACTTTCTATGAGAGCCGTTTTTGCTTTATAACACGAGTCTACAAGCCTTTCAAGGGCTGGATAGAGGTAACGTATGGAGATGAAGAAAAAACGTGAGTGAAGAAAGAGCCCTGAGTCCCAACACATTCTGCCTCTTGGCTTATGTCGAATTGTTGCGCGATTGCTATAATATATACCCAGGCGCAACATATTCAGTCGGAAAAGTTTAGTTTGATCAAGGCAAAGGTAAAGGCTATCCCGTCTCTGGCCCTAGGTTTTTTTTTGCCCACCTATTCCGGCTACAGAGCAAGGCAAGGTAGATGCCAGTTTGCTTAAGACTTTTTTTTTGTTCGGGAGCTAATGAGCTATTCCTCGCATCTCCTCCTTTAATAAGGGGATTGCCCACTAATCCTCATCGCTGTCCTGAGCCTGACTTTCATACTTTTTTATGTAGGGAATCCCGATATGGGAAGAAAAGCTATTCTTCTTAGCAGTTTAAGAAGTGAATTGAATCACCCCGGGTCCGAGAATACTAAGCAGACTTTTTTCTCCTCCCTTAGAGTAGCCATTCTTACAACAGATGCGGATTATGTAACAAATGCCGCTGATGCGTAAGACATTGAGTTGGACAGCTTTCCTTGAGCATATAGGACACAGCGCCATCAACAGACATACCCGCGAATAAAGCACCTACCCTGGGGAACTTAAGAGCCTCGATCTTCATCTCGTTCACTCACAGAAGCCCTTGCCTAGAAAGACTTTCTTTCTTATACCAGGAGTGAAATAGTCTGAACCAGGAACCCTAGCTTACTAAGCAGTCTTTCGCTCGTCCCTTCGCACGTGAATCTGGATATCCCCTTTGCCGGGCTAGAGAGCATTTCTTTCTTCTTTCCCCGGGGTTCCTTCCCTCGCAACATCTCCATCTCACTCACTCTTTAGTTTCCATGCAAAAGGGGAGCGGAGCCTAGTTCAATGGCAGCTTTCTTCCTAAACAGGAGAATTCGTTCGAAGGCCCTTATTCTGCTGATCACGAAGTGAACCAGTAATCATTCGTACAGAACAATCCGGTCGGAGGAAAATTCTCATTCTTTTTCGACGGTCAGTTGGTAGGTCAGGTCAAGTTGTTGAGGCTCGTTGAGACCTTCTTCCTCCATGTGAAAGGAAGGATGGTTTTTCAATTCCCCAATCTATAAGATGAAGCAGAGGACCTCTTTCCTTTTTTGGAAGGAAGAAGAGTGATCACGAAAAGAAGAAGCTGAAGAAAAGCCCATTTCCATCCCTATTGAAAAGGGTGAATAGGTTTGTTTCGAATAGGTTTTTGCATCAAGCTATGTTTTCCCACCTTTCCTCCTATGGATTGTTTGAGCGTAAATAGGTATGATGCTTGCTCCTATTCTCTATAGATGAGACTGAGAAGTAGATCCAACCTAGTAAGCAATCCGCCAAAAGCAAGGTTTTTCTTCCTAATCCTAATCTTGTAATTGAACTCGTTTTCTAAAGAGAAGTGGGTTGACAGTGTTTTTACGTGTAAAAAGCCTTCCATTTTAGTTACCCCGGTCGACTAACTGTTGTGGGAATTAGTGAGTTAGGAGTTATGCCTTATTAATCTTCCGAAGGTGCTTGAAGGTCTTTCTTCTTATGGCATAACCGATCCTGCGCCTTTCTAGCAGTCTCTTTTCCAGCAGTTTATAGGAGGTCAAGGGGGAAGTCTTTTACTTGGTATATATCATTCATGATTCTGCGCGCCCGTTCTATTGTAGGATTCTTTGCAGGGTTGTTGGCTATATCCGCCAATACTTCAACGAGTCTAGCCTGACTTTTTTTATAATAGAATGCGGTCCCGCTACCAGCTCGAGCACCCGTTGTCCTGTAAGACGGTGTAGACGAAAAAGAAAGAGTCTGTATGATCGCCCGCTACTTTAGATTATACATCAGTCTTCGCCTAACCAACATTATTGCATTGTCGAAGGCGACACCCTTTGCTGCCTTTACGAAGATTTCCCTTCTTTGCTTCTTTTGTTTGAAATAGGACCGGGCCGGATAGTTTCCGGTTGTAAAGAAAGAAACCGCCAGAATGGGGGATTGTCCTGTCCTCCTCACTGACCCCAAAGAAAAGATGGCTCTGCCTCTAAGCAGGCCGGCAGAGAGGACATCAAATGCCTAAACAAGACAAAAAAAACCTACTATATGCTTAACACAAACTTTCTGGTCCTCCCCTCCCTTTAGCACACGGGGATCGGCCCTACGCACCGGGGACGAAGCGTAGAGGTCACTTTAGCTTGTTGTA
>JBBPFP010000079.1:576766-592919 GCA_037974795.1 Kaempferia galanga
GACAACAGACCTACGAACTTGCCCGAGCTACCCAGCTCATCCCCATCGCAGCCAGTCCTACCCGACTACCCGAAAATCAAATACGTCCGGCCCAGCTAAGCTCAGTAGGGTAGATTGCCTCACTCTGCGGTAGAGGAAGCACAACTCATAATCTCCATCTCCGGGCTTTGCTCAGTCATTCATTCATATTCATAGAACGTCAAGTTCGGAAACACTTTAAGGAGCTAGCAACACTCGGCTAATTGGGGACAGCGACTCCGAGATTAAAGATGGTGATCGGGAGTGCTAATTATCATAGAAAGGGTCGGTTTCGGTGCTATGCGAGATCCTTTTGCGTACGAAAGAGGTTCGACGACTCGGCGACCATAAGAGGGCCAAGTTGGGGACATGAACTCCGAATCGTAGGGCTTTGTAGATTCATTCAGGTGCAGTGCAAAGGTTCGAATCCAGCTATGCCACTTCTATTGTAGTAGTGCAGCAGTTCAATTTCAATTAAAGAGAGGACGACCAGGAAGAGGAAGCGGGAGACTTTCAATCATTCATTCGAAGTCGAAGCGTAGGACTTTCAATCATTCTAAGTTAATCACGGATTTCCAACGAGAGGGCTTGACAATGATTGTCGACCTTTCTCTCCGCCCGAACTAGACTCTTACTGGGGAAAGAGAGATGGGAGCAGTGCGATGTGGGCATGCGATCGACGAGCAACTAGCGAACTATACTTGGTGAGCCGACCATTTTTCAGTTCGGCAAAGACAATTACAATTGGGGAGGGAGGTTCAGGTACCGGGATAGTCTGGCTCGGGAGTGAGGAGCGAACGTACGTGACGCGTTCAAGGACGGGCACTGCGAGGGCAGGCGGAGAAAGACCAATCAGGCTTACGTACTGGAAAAGTAGTCGCTAGTCATGCCCGGTCACTCCTCGACCAATGGGAAAGAAGAACTTCTAGGCAACCCCGCCTCAACTAGCTAGAACAGATACCTCGGAGGGAGAGTCCAACTAAAGAATCAATCCTAGGCTACTACTTTCTGTGCTTCTTACCTGAGGCCCCCAAAGGAGTACAGGGAGTCTGTCTCAGATGAGACCTTAGAATGAAAATCCTACGCGGTGGAATTCAAGTCTGGGAGCTACCCTTCTTCTAAAAACTATCTCTCCTCCACGTGGGAAAAGGCTTCCTTCTTGTGGTCTCGTTTCCTTGCCAGTAGAGGTGACCCTGAGCTGGATTAGTTTGCCAAGTCTTAGAAGAAAGACAAGCTAGAAGTTCACGCGTACCTTCCTGAAGAAGATGGAAGGTCCTATCTCTAGAGAACAAAGCCAACGCACTCGGACATCAGAAATGACTCGGAGTTGGTTGCTTGAGCGCGGGGTGAGCCCTTTTCGGGGAGGCGTGCCCTTGAGACCGATATACTACTCTACTCGCTGTGAGGCAAGTCTGGGATGATTAAACTCTGGACTCGAGACTCTCTACCAGGGCTTCTACCTATTGAGAGAAGGAAACCCCTTGACCAGCGGGTCGGTTGGTGGGCGAGCGAAGAGAAAGAAAGTGCACCAAGCAGATTACAAAATGCTTCAATTGAGTGAGTGGAGCAGGCGTCCTGACATGGGCTCAACATTCAATCAGATTATAGTTCAGTTCTTCAGTCAGGGCCGGCATTACAGAAGCAGAAGAAAGCAAGCTATGCTAAGCAGCAGAACAGAAAGCAGGAATCCATCCAATCCAATAGAGAGGTCAAAGGGTAAACAAACGAAGAGAGAGGAATAGCGGAGGAAGGAAAAGAAGCTAAGTAAGCCACTTATGACGATCCCACGTAAAGTGAAAACCAATATTGTGCTACACAGTTAAAAAACCCACTACAAAGATTAAAAAACTCTGATAGCTGCTGGCTGCACTAAGGACCGGTGCCCGAGGGACGGGGTCAAGAGGTATAGAAGGGATGGATGGTAGAAGTTCGACGTGGCTAAGCGAGAGGAATAGGACTCAATAGGGTGCGATAGGAATGCTAAGTAAAGAAGCAGAAGCAAGGCAAGTCAGAAGAGTCCTTCCTAGCGAGGTGAACTAGGGTTTAAAAGAAAGCAAGCGAGGGGCGAAGCGAGCGTGTGTGGTGGTGGTGGTGTCCTTCATAGGCTTTCGTTTAATAATAAGGTTCTACTTACTCAGGCTCAGGTGGAGTTGAGGAGCCATGAATGCGCGAACCATGTCAGGCAGAAGGGTTGAGTTGAACGGAGCATGAATGCGCTGAAGAACCACGCCCCAGGCAGAAGTGAAATTAAAGAAAAGAAGGCGCGGGTCGCACGAACTACACAGATAGAAGGGTCGAAAGGGAAAAGGGATATATTAAGGGTCGAAAGGGGAAAGGGATATATTAATAGAGATAGAGAGCTACTTAAACTTGAGGGTGCGGAGAATAGAAGCTAAGCTGCTCAGAGTGCAGTGCCCACATGCAGAAGTGAAAGTCACGAAGATAAGCTACTAGACTAGTAGGGGGAATGGGAGATCGAAGTGAAAGTCACGAAGATAAGCTACTAGTGGGCTGGCGTAGGGGTTTAAGGGGAGGATAAGTGAATCAAGTCACGAAGCGAATAGTGGGAGGATAAGTCACGAAGCTACCAGGGGGAACGAAGGCAGAGTCAATGAATGAAAGAGTTGAGTTGTACACAATCAGTAGTGAAACCAGATAAGGTAAGGATCTAGATTCAAGAGAGATGGCTTGATCGAGAATGGGAGATGAACGTTGAGATAGGCGAGGGCCGAACCAATAATAATACAGTCGAAAGCAGAGTTAACTGGTGGGTTAAAGGTGGATCAGAAGAAAGAGAGAACGAGGAATGAGGGCGGGTTGGAGCTCGGAGGTTCGAGGAACAAAGAAGGAGGGAAGCGCATCTGATCAGCGAGCTAGTTATTAAACGATATGTGGGGGCGCTCCGCAGAGCATCACAGAGCGAGCTAGTTAAACGATATGTGGGGGGCGCTCCGCAGAGCATCACAGAGCGAGCTAGTGCTTTGGTAGTTACGTTTTGAACTAGCTACGCCGAAGTGCATGCAATTAAAGTAACGAAGGCAGACGAGCAGAAGAGACTCAGAGAGCGGGAAGGAGAAGCAAGCATATGAAGCCTGCAAGAGAGGTCAACTAGGGTGAGCCAGCAAGAGAGCTAGGGTCGCGGGGAAGAATAATAAGGAACACTGCGACGCGTGCCAATCATACTTCTCTAAACTAGTAGGGCGGATTCACTGGGGTTAAGGCATACATGGAGGGCAGCGGGAACGGATGACATAGTCAAATATTATCTACCGGTCTCGCGTAAGGAGCGAGCAACTAAGCAGTGGTGAGGAAGGAATCTGATCGGGGTTCAATTTCCGATATGTGAGAAGAACTGATCAAGCAGCAGATTCAAGGGACGGTGCAGATGAACGCAGAAGCAAGCAAGCTATGCTAACTAAGTATAGCCATGGGGAGCGGAAGGTGCGTAGCGTAGAGAGGCAAGTAGCGATGAGTTCACTGCTAGGCCTAGGAAAGGTACGAAAGCGCGGGCGTGGGGATCTGAAGGGTACGACCGAACGAAGGGCAATCGCAACGGAAGTCCGAGCAGTGAATGAAGCGAGGATACGGAGATCCTGCTGTCAACAAAGGTAGGAGATCCACCCTAGGCAAGTTCGGAATAGCTAAGGCACCAGGGAGGTCTAAGGCTGACGATAAGTAGTGAGTGGACTGACTGGAGGGGAGAAGCAGGAATGCTAGAAGCAGGAATGCAGCTAGCAGTGGGTATAGGGTATAGTCTCATTCCGAAACTCGTTGAACGCAAGGTCCTACGGCAGTGCACATCAAGTCGGGTTCTTCTTTATTTATAATATAAGGATCAAAGTGCTCAGGCAGGGAGAGAAAGAAGGGGTACGAGAAGTCAAAAAGAAAGCGAGTAAACAAGAAGGGCAATACCAATGGAGCCTGGTAAAGCAGAGGAGGAGACCCATCTATGATGAAGGGTACGATCAGTAGTGAATGATTCAAGAGGTGCGGATGCGTCGAACGAGCTGGATAGGACCTATAAGTAAAGAGGGGCAAGGAGGAGGAGCAAACGTCAGTGTCGCAAAGCAGTCTTTATTAGCCCAAGCTTAAGTAGTCCATTGCATGGAGCGTGAACGGTGTTCGTCATAAAGGAATGAAATAGAGCGAGCCTCAAAGGGACTACAGCGCAAGAAAGGGAACTCAAGCGTCGTGGTACGGAAAGGCAAGGCGAGAAGGGACGAGCGCAGCTCCTCTACGACGCTGCCGCTTGTTCGTCGTAAAGTTGGTATAGCCATGGGGAGCGGAAGGTGCAGAGAGAGGCAACGAACGGCAAGGTTCAAGGAACAGTGGCTCCCTGTTGCATGCAATAGAGAGCGCCAGTTGGAGAATAGGGAGCGCCAGCGAAAGAATAGGAGCAATGGAGTGAGCCAATGTAGACGCATATGGTAAGGGCTAAAGTTAGAGGTTCGAGGTTCGTGATCGCGTACTACTTTTTCATCTTTCTTTCGAAACCAGTAGCACTCCAGGAGAGGAAAGCGATGATGGAAAGCCAGTAGAGTAGCACTACAGGAAAGCGATGATGGAAAGACATTATTGATGATAGGTGGATAACCAACCATGCCTTGATAGCGAACCATGCCATGCTTTGAATAGTGGCAGGATTACGAGTAGATTGGATGCTCAGCTCAGCCTTTCATGCCTACCGCTACTAAGGTAGAGTAGGATGCCGAAGCCGAAGAAAGTAGTAAGGGCAGAGGGAAGTTATGATTCTGAGTCAACCAACTATGGTATGGCTAGCGAAGTTCAGTTCTTTCCATCCAGACTTATCGATCGGACCATGCAGATGCAGCCACGGAGGCAGGTCTCTCTTCTAAACTATCCATTCCTAGCGCTACGTGGGGATGATGATTGAACGAATCACGGAGGCGGTCGCTACCCCAACTGAATAGTGTCTGTCTCGCCTTGGCATTTCAATTTAAGTTCAGTTTAATTCATGTCTTTCTTATACGCCTGCTAGCAAAAGAGACACATCAAAATTTCAGAAAGAGAATGTGACGCAAAAGAGACACGCGGGCAACACGAGAAAGCGCAAAAGAGACACGCAGGCAACGAAAGCAATGTGCAAAGACACGCAGGCAACACGAAAGCGCAAAAGAGACACTCAATGCTAGTTTAATCATTCAAAGTAGCGAACCGAACCGAAGTGGAGAAGTCAAAGTCACCCCTCGAAGTGGGGAAGTCAAAGTCACCTCAGTGGATAAGTAAGTCAAAGTCACCTCTCAGTGGATAAGTCAACAAAGTCACCTCTCAGTGGATAAGTGGAGAAGACAGCTAAGCAGTATAATTCAGATTGCTAAAAGTCGCTTGTGAATTCAGATTGCTAAAAGTCGCTTGTGAATTCAGATTGCTAAAAGTCGCTTGTTCAATGGAAAGAGGTAGAGGTGTGAGTTTTAGGACCGAGATCCAGACGTATAGTATTGGAGCCTTGACCCAGACCGGAGACCAGCGAAACGACACTACCCTTGGCAGCCTGCCCCTTAAACCCCTACGACCAACTATAATAAATAGGGATGCCCCTTTGAACTGAACCCTTTGGAAGCCCTCGTTGTAGCCTTGGAAACCTTTACCCGAGGACCGAGACGATACCCACTTGGACCTTCCTTACCTTGACCCTTTAGTGCTCCCTAGTTGGGTTGGACCGAGACGCCTTGCTTGGACAGGGAGTTTGGAGCCTGCCTTGCGCACCGTTGGAAGCGAAGGTTAGACTTGTTGATAAGACGGAAGGTGAGACCCGCCCTCTAGGTTGATAAGATGGAAGGTGAGACCCGCCCTCTAGTTGGATCCTGCCCGTGAAGCCTGCCTTATCTCGCCTGGACCGAGACGAGACCCTCGTTGGACCTATACCCATTGGAAGCCTGAGCCTTGGTTGCATGCGAGTCTAACGTAGAAGAAGGAAGGAGAATGAAAAAACACTATCAAGAGAATGAAACAAACATGCGATAAAGAGAGAATGACAATGCAGCACTCAACTCAAAGGAACGAATGCGCGCGCAAAAGAGAGACACATGCTATTATGCTAGAGTAACCTGCGTCTTCTTCTTTCTTTCACCGTTATCTGAACTTTGATCTTGGTTGGACCATATGCTAACTAAAGTCAAACCCAAATTTCAAGCCCAGTTGGAGGCAATCCTAGATAGATGGGATGGGTGGTTGAGGGGACAAGAGCAGGCACACGTACCACTGAGACATTAGCTAAGGCTCACCAATGCATGATTGAAAATGGCAGATTCACACCTTAGGCTAAGCCAAGCCAATCCTTATGCCAGAGTTGCTCTAGCGAACGAAAGCTATGCACCACCGATTGCCAGAGTTGCTCTAGCGAACGAAAGCTATGCACCGATCGCGAACAACGGATGTTTATGCATGCCAATAAGAGGGCGAGGGCTCTGCAGGAGTAGGAGAAGCAGACGAGGAGGCAGAGCGCAGACAACCACATAGGATAGGGGGAAGTCACGAAGCAGACGAGCGATGAATAGGCTTCCTTGTATCTCTCTAGCAGGGATATGAGATTCACAGCACTGTCGTCTTGGGTTCGAGATCTTTGGAAAGGCAGGTTCAACTTCTAAGATTGCGAGCGTGCCATATGAGAAGCACTCGTACGCTTCAAGGCCTCCAAGTTCTAGAGCCACTACTCCACTCCCTACAGAGCCACAGAAGACTGAATGCAATCGTTCTCACTTATCTGATTCCCGGTCTCATTGAAGAGGCCTTTCTGGCATCTCCGGTCTAATCTTCTTTTTTGTTCTTGTTGTGCCAAAAATCCACATATTGAAGCCAGCAGGGCAGTGAGCGTTCTTTCTTAAAAAAGTGTGATTAAGTCGGCCTGTCGCCCAGAGCCAGGAAGGCCTTGCAATGATAGCTCACTTTCTCCTTCTCCCATGCAATGCTATTGAGAATGCTTCAGTTGGAGACTCAAAGAAGTGAATTCTTGGTTTCAAGCTGTGGATTATATTCTATTTCTATGAGCTTCTGCTCTCCCGGTCGTAAGTAAGCGCTTATCTTAGCTGTCCTGCCCTTTCCGTTGACTTGACATCAGATCTTTGCGCACTTAAGCGAGCAAAGCTAAACTAATTCGGACGCAGGAGAAGACTGACCTAAGTCCAATGAGCTAGGAGAGGTTAGAGACCTTCGGGTTGATTCGTTTATTATGTATATAGCCATGCCCATCAGTTAGCTGCTGAAAGAACTAAAGCAGTCCCTGGCATTTGCATCCGAAACCAAAGTCAGAGGAGAGGAGGTGCCTGAGCCGAATCTTCCGAACCATTCTCTTCTCATTCAACCAACCAGCCTAGGAGGTGCATCATCCAGGTACTCATTCTTCTGTTTGGGACGATGGAATTTAACCTAGACCAAATCTCATGCGATAGGCGGACTTCGACGCGGACAAAAGAAGCGGAGTCTGGTCTCGGTCCTTATTTATCGGCATACTCGGTATGGGTCATAGGGCGAAGCAAGTTCAGTTCTTATTTACGGCAGTTTCTGTCTTCGTACCCACTACGCGGTAAGGTCTGCTTTCACCCTACACCCTTGGGATCTTCCTTGAATTGGCTTTAACGGATGATCCTTATAATTGAACCCCTAACAGAGATATCCATGAAAAGAGCAGAGCAGCTTTTCAATCAGTAGAGAGTGCTTTGCTATATCTAAGAGAGGATTCCCTATCTTTTGTACTCATAATCCCTAGCCTAGGTGCGAGCACTTCGCTTCGGAGGTGCATGTCTTGTACAGTACGGAGAGAAGTTGAGGATCTATCTCTCTTCACTCCGTCCTGCCGGATCCTCCCCGTTTCATGACCAGCTGTGGATGCCATGCCGCTCACAGGAAAAGATTCACGCAGGTTGTACACGAGTCTCTGATCTATTCCCTCCCTCCTTTCGATCCTATCGCCCCTCAACCCATCCCATCTCAGTCCGAAGCATAAAAGGAAAAGTTCACTATGCTATGATATACGATAAGCCCCACTCTCGAGTCAAGCTAAAGTCAGTGATAATGGAAAAGAGGAAGATAGGGACACTTGGAAGATGGTCTCATGATAGATTGGGCCTATTGGCTTATACTAAAGAAGTAGCTCGCAGTTGACAGAGTCAAAGTATGCTTCTAACCATATCTTTCTCCACTCTCATATCTGAAGAAAGGAGCGAGAGTTGCCCGTTCTCATATCTTAAAAGAAAGAAAGGAGCAAGAGTAGTTTTATCATTCTTGATAGATCGCACTAGATAGACCGATTAGCGGGAGACCTAAACCAAACCCATCTCTCATATAGAACGATGGAGTACAGTCGGTACAGAATTAGCGAATAGGAGCACCGAAGGACCAGAATGAATGAGAGCATTTGCTATATATAGAGTCTCTTGTCTTGTACCTAGGTAGGTTCTCACTCTTCTATCTTCTTTTTCTCTCAATTCAATGAGTCAAGCCCCACCGGCACACTTCTTATTCAAGTAGCTCGGTTGCCGACCGCATCTACCCGATCCAAGAGCAAGAGCTTCATTCAATCAATTCAGGGGGAAGAGTGAAGAAGAGGTCTTATACGGATGAGAAGAGGTCTTATACAGATGATAAAGGCAGGCTAGGAATCTCTGAGAAAGACAAGGCAGGCTAGGCTGGCGACGGGGAAGAGATAGGGACATGCAGGTAAGACCTAAGGTGGAAATCCGAAGCAGATCTTCAATCTCTGGCTTTAGAATAGAAAGCGACCGAATGGGAGTAGGTAGAAAACTAACTATCACATGGATTGACTAGAGTATAGGCCTGAATTCGGTGGCATAGAGTAGAGGGTCTAGCTAGGTTCCTTCCTTCTATTGGTGCTACTGGATGGGCAAAGCTGCAAGTATAGTGCTAGAAAGGGGTGAATCTCTGTATAGATGCTAGAAAGGGTCGAATCTCTGTCTCTTGTGTGGAATGAGTATCTCCTTCGTTTTCTCGGGTTGACTACGGTCTTCGGGATAGTTCTTCCTACAAGGCACTCAAAGCATTTATGGCGAGTGGTACAAGGAATGAAAGAGAGCATAGCATGGGTTCAGTTCTCGCCGGGGCTTCCTTCGCTCAGTAGTCCTTCTACGCTCTCTTGAATTGCCTACGATTGGCTCCCATGCTTCTCTTTCATTCCCGATCGGATAAACAGAACCTAAGGCACAATCAACTAATATAGTAGCTGCTGCCCGTTCCCTTTGCAGCCCGTGCCCCAATACGAGTTCTGGAGACATTCCATGAAACTGAATCTTTTGTTCGCGTACGGGAAAAAGAGCATATCGAGGTCTTTCATTCATCGCAAAGCAAAGGGAAGAGCACGCCATTCAGACGGAAGCGGAGGAGGGCCGAGGTACGACGGGAAGACGAGGATTGAAATCAAGTTGAACTTCCCGTCTTTTTCGCCTAAAGTGCATTTCCCCTCGGGACATGGTCGAGAAGTGATCAAGAAGTTGAAAAACCCGTGTTTTTCGCCTAAACGCACTTTTCGCTAAGGAGTCGATGAGAAATTATAAAGATTTTTATAAACCCCGTGTTTTTTGCCTAAACGGATATTTCGCTAAGTAAATGGTCCTTCAGTTCGACAAAAGTTGATCTCCTATAGCGGCAAAGTCAATGGAAAGAGTAAATGGCCTCAAGCCATTTACGACTGCAGCGGATAGCCATTGACGACCCGCAGCTAGCGTTTTCACTGAAATAACTGAAATTAAATAATGAGAAATTCACTGAAATAATGAAAATGGAAAGATCTAATCAAACTCTTCCGTACTGCTTCAAACCCTTCTGTTAAGGATCAGAAGTTCAAGTATATAATATAAAATGGAAGTTCAATTCAAGGTCACTCGCACCTATCATTTCGTGATCTTTCTTCCTATCATTGCGTGAAAGAACGTAGGCACGGGTTCGATTCCTGGGCGTCTTTTGCCCATGAGCGGAGGTGGACTAATCCAAGTAGCAGAGCAGAGGCACAGGCTCGTGTGGGAATGCATCGGGAGTGATTCTACCAAGCCCTGCAAAGCTTTGTCTTTTCATTTTCTTTTGAAAGCTAGCTACCAGTTAAAGAAGAGGGTTAGGTATGTCTGATTCGCATTACTCTCACTGCTCTGCCCGGGGATGACTTTAAGCGGTGGGCCGTTCCTCACGAGCTAGGTGGGCTCTAACATTCCATATGAAAGTCGGCTTTCTGCTTCCGCATCTTCGCTTCTCTGAACTGAACGGGTTCTCTCTCCCGATAGCTATTCTTCGCACCTGCCCTGCTCTTTCGGTCTTGACTTCCCTGGCCTGAGAAAGACATGCAGAAAGACATGAACTCGGAAGTCGACGGAGCTCAAAAGGAGGGCTCTCTTGGGCAAGAATCTCTGACCATGTCTGGTCGAAGTCCGGTCGAGGTAGATCAGTGAGTGTGTCTGCCGTGGCTGGTCTTTCTTCACCTGGTGGACACTAGTTAGAGCTTCTCTTCCCTTCCTATCTTCAGTCCTTCTATAGGGCCATAGCTTTAGTGAGCACGACTCCTATAGGGCCTGTCTAGTAGGCCTTCCAGTACGTGAGCACTACAAAAAAGCCGTGACAGCCCTTCTCAACCAGCAAGCAGTTTAAGCATTAAGGCAGCTCCTGGCGTCCACGTCCTCCACCTCCACAATCTCTGTCCTTGCTGTCCTTCCTAGATCTCCTAAACATAGACTGAAGCCTCCACCCTGAAAGGATTCCCAAGAGACGCGACCAGATCCGCTTCATAGTTCTGCTTATGGCTCTTTGTAAGTGCCTCCCGACATTCTAACTGATCAGACTCCGCATCACTTTCTTGTCCCTTCTTACTAGCCCAGTCCCTTCTCTACTACTCAAGCTATCTACCCTTCTCATTAAATAAACAATCTCCAGAGGCATGCTTCGGATCAAAGAGGCATGCTTCGGATCAAGCTATCAGACCCGACATGCAATCCTTTGATTCCTTCTCACCTGTCCTTCAATCTTTTGACCCGACATGCAAGAAAAGAAGACCCGAGAGCAAGCTGATCATCTGCCTGAAACCAGCTAAGGGGTGCTTCCTTCGCTATCAACATCCATCCATTACTGACTAGAACTCGAGGAGGTTCTCACACATGGTGCCCCACTAGGAGGCTCAACATCTATGCAATCACTGCTGAGTAGAGGAGGCGATCTCAACATCTCTATCCAATACCTCTTCCTTCGCTAGCTCTTCGGATCATCCCATCCCTTCAATCCAAGAGAATCAGTTTGAGCAAGATCACTATCACTGACTCGAGGAGGTAATCCAGATCTTATTCCCACTACGAGTAGAAAACAAGGCTTTGATGGATCAGAGTCTCGGAGAGGTCCGTATTGACACTCAATTCAAGAAAACATTTCGATAATCAAATTCAAAGATAGCGGTTCACGAACTCTGATCATCCATATCTTCTCCACCGACCTGAACTCATCTTGAACTTTGACTGCTTTTAGATACTTCCTAACTTCCTACTTATATAGCTTCACTCAAGATTTGCAAAGAAAAGCTGCAGAGGAAGTGCTGCGCACCGCTACGTGGGTCTTAGTGATCGAATGACTTTCTTTATATATAACAATTCCTACGTACTAGAACCTATCCTGAGCCCGGTCTCACTCGCTCCGGACCATTATTCCATTCATTTCTCTTTTCACTGCCCCGGGACAGACACAAGAACGGAGAAGGCTTGCTCAACCTGATCTCTTAACCTTCCTCGACGAACGGAACCGACTCGCTCGCTTCCGCTTCCCAACTCAGGATGAGGATGACTCAGCTGCCTCTCGCCAAACGATGCTTGAGACCTTCGCCTCAGCTGCCCTATTAGAGTCTCCCCTCGCTGTCTTCCGAATTGTCAAAGTATAAGAGAAGAAAAGTCTTCGCTTCGTATAATAGAAGAAAGCAGAATCAGTGAGGCGTTAGCTATCTCATTTCTTCGGAGCGGCACTATTTTCTCTTTTTTGGTGGCGCCTATTTTTGCATCTTTGTTGGCGGGCAAGGCATCCATCTTTCGCAGGCCAGGCAAAGTTTATCTTTCATCGGGCAAGGCATCTCTCTTTCGCAGGCCAGGCACATCCTTTTCCTTCTTTCGCTGGCCAGGCACAGCACTTCCTTCTCTCTCTTTCGCGGGCCAGGCAGTTTCTCTTTCTTGCAATTGCTTTTTAAGGTCTTCCGAATTTCGTTCTTCCGAATTATCTTCGTTCCGAATTATCTTCGTATATATAGAGAGAGCGTAGAGAAAGCAGAATCAGTGAGCAGAGAGAGAGCTTTCACTAGCGAAATAATGTCTCATTGAGATCTCTTTTCGGAGCTATTTCTTCGGAGCTATTGAGCTATTTCCATTTTCTTTGATTTTTTCCATATTTGATTTAATTTATGTTGAACCAAACGCCTCAGTATGTTGAACCAAACCATTTCTTTGCCTCAGCGAAACTCAACTGCGCAACTCAACTATTCTTGTCTTGTGCGCAACTCAACTATTATTGGTGGCTGGCCTGGCTAAGCTAAGGTACTCGCATCGGGAAGAGCACGCCATTCAGACGGAAGCGTAGGAGACTCAGGCCGGGATCGGAAAAAGGAGTAGAGGGCGGATCGGTTCACCAAGCAAGGTTGACCAGGCAAGTGCCATGCCAGGGCCGGAAGAGTGAATGGAAAGCAGCCGAGAAGTTCCACGAATGCGAAGGCAGTTCTAGACTTCGGGAGCAAGACCATAAGTCGGGAGGAAAGACTCGTCGGAAAGCCGATGAACGGAGGGCAGCCGCCGTCGGTGACGAAGGAAAGCGTAATCGGTGATGAAGCTCAGACTCGTTGGGCGAGAGGACGTACGCTAGCTTGAGAGGTCTTCTTCCCATGGTAGGCCAGCGAATCCCTGGCAAGAGAGCTCACTGGGCCGGGGGACTAGTCAGGGGCGAAGAGCTGCCCTTAATTTAGTAAGTTGGGGAAGGGGCGAACTTCTCTTCTCTTAGTGGTATAATTAGGTTATATCTCACTATATAGAAGAGTATGTCATGAATGAGGTGCACGAGCTCCTTTTCTCATATCATAAGCTGACAGTTCCGTATCGGCCCACAATCTCTGTCTCTGGAGGATGTTATGAATGAACTCTCCGCTTTAGGGTCTGCAAGGCTTGGAAGTTCCAATAGGCTTAGCTCAACTGAGAGTTCGGGATCTATTCTATGGTATGGAACCAATGGAATCTAGCGAAGATGATTGATTATTCAACGCAACGCCCCTTACCCTACACAGAAATAGGTGGGGCTCTTTGCTCCTTTATTCTAAGACAGTTCAACATCCGAATGGGAAGAGGAAGAGGAATTGGCAATATCGGGCCTATGCTATGAGGACTGAACTCTTGAGTCAAAGGGTGCGTAGGGCTCGCTTCTCCGGTTCACTCTCTTGAATGCTCAGTGGGCTCTGGCGAATGCAGAAGTCAGATCCCTAAAGTAGGCACTGTCTCCATCTAGTCAGTCAGCACAGAAACCCCTCAAATACAGAGCGAGGTAGAACCGGCTCCTCCACACTGAGTTGAATACAGACCCGATCCAGATGCGTCAAGGGATGAGATAGGCCCAGAACCGCTCGGAGGGGATTGCGCCCTGCTTTATATAGGGGAGGGCGCCCTGCTTCGAGTGCGAGTTCACACGACCTATCTCCCTAACTTCCATCAAGGCTAATCAAGCTTCCTATCAGCCTCCTCATAGAAATTCTCCCATGCCACCAAACTCTTGACCTAGATTATCTCAATTGAGGGCAAATGAGAGGAGCGAACTTGACGCCAGGAGTGAGATTCAGTAAGAGCTCTTGAGTGAGATTCTGAGGTCTCAGCTCTTTAGTACACGTCTTTCTTTTGAATTCCAGTAGGAGCCGGGCAAGTCTGAGTTCTGGGTTCAATTACAACCATCTCAGCCGGGGTACTTCGGTACCTATCCTGGAGCACCTCACTCGAACCTGCTGCTTAAGAATAAATTCCCTAGTCCGATCAATCAAATGAACTCTTCAACCAGAGCTGAGCTCAGAACGGATAAAGAAGGTCCCGAAGACCTCAACTTCCTATTCCTACTCGCCTCAAAAGAATCATTCCACGCCCCAGAGTCTAAGGCTGAATTAGATTCGCCCAGAACCTCTTGCGGAGCGGGCCCTATGACTCGGTTAAGCACTTTCCTTAGTACCTTCTTTTAATCAGATCTTGTAGCAGCAGCAGCATTCTTTCTTCTTGCTCTTCTTTCCGCCCACCCTTACTTCTCCTTACCTTGCCGTGCATATCCGACAAAGGCTAGCGACGGAAGAGAGGTCACTCCTAATGAAAGGGCCACTAATGACGTCCTCGTTTTGCCCTTGGGGAATCATTCACTCTCGGTGCTTGCGAAGAATCTGACCTAGACCTCGAACTCTTGAACGACCTAGCAACTCTTTGGCCAGAGTTATCCAAGGGATCTTGCCCGGATTCAGGAGCTGGAGTGGAGAGCTCCAAAAAGGAGTTAATTTCTGTTAGTTTCAATTCCCATACGCAATTAGTAAACCTGGGCTTTCCAACCTTTCTTTATAGATAGGCAGACCACTGTTAGTCTGGCTCAAGTGCTGCTACTGGTCTAACTGAATGAACTTCAAGAGGGTAATCCGCTAAATTGCACTGCACTCTTGACATACGAATCCTTATCAGCTACTGCAAGAGCAAGAACTATCCGACTAATTATCTTTCTGTAGACTACTCTTAATAGGGGGAAACTTGACTCACTCTATCCCTCAGGTGAGCGGGTAAGGACCTACTCATTCCCTTAGATTCCCATATTCGTATTCCACAGCCCGGGGAGTGACTCTTCTATTTCAGTAGCCAAAGCGATTCGTCTACAGTTTCTGAAGTCCTGAATGGCACGCACAGAGTACTCGGAATTTCTTACACGAGTTATAGAAAGAACTTACCTAAGCTAAGGATTGAAATGAAAGATCGAGCAAGAACCCCGTCCGGCTCCCCTTAGTCGTTCATGGGAAGAGTGATAGGCGCTTAATGGGCTTTCCTTTACTGTCCTTCATTGCTATTATGAACTTTGGGGCGAGTAGAATAGATAGAGATCTACTAGAGACCCTTTTGCTTATGCTCGAGCAGCCGGGAGAGGAGAAACTTAAATGGCTGACGGAGAGCGAGAGAGAATGCCATTCATTCCCTTGAGACTCTCTCGCTATCGCTCGTACCTTGCTATATCTTTTCGTACCTTGACTCGTATGGGGGTTTCATTCTATTCCCAGGGAGATCAAGAATAAGGAAAGGCCTACCTTGAAACCATGAACTCATCTCATATTCACTAGGAAGTTCCCGTCTAACAATAATCAATATCTCTCGTTCAGTGCTTCTTGTCTTCTTCTTTTCTTGTCCGAGATCAAATGCACTGGTCCGAGTAGGTTTTAGATTGTTTTATGTTCCGGTTGGCTTCCCGCTCCGTGGGTTTATTAGTTTAAGATCATATGTACGGACTCCCCAGCACAAGAAAAGACACTTTGCTTATAGCATCTCTCTTATTAAGTGCAAGGGTCTGAACCCTGGGATAAAAGTACTCCGGACAACCGAACCGAGAGAGAAGTCAATCATTAGACGCCCGGACTGGCTTCCCAATTCAAAGAATTTAGGGAGTGATAGGTGAATAGTAGGATAGTCGGAAGAATGTCATGGTACGAAGAAACCGAAGGGGAGGAAACGTCTCTTAAGTGCAAGTTGAGGTTAGGTTGTCTTCCCTATGTGATATGTACTTCCTTTCGGAAAGGTTAGGTTGTCTTCTCCTCTTGTTCGGGTTAGGTAAGATCAAGGGATCAAGGGAAGCGCACTTAAGAATAGTGACGACGGGGCGAATGCAAGATAAACCTAAGGGGATAAAAGATATAGCAAGGTACGAGTCCAACTCCTAAGAAGAAGAAGAGTTCTGTGAATGGAAGCTCTTGGACTTGTCCTGAAGTAAGGTGCCGGGCCTGTTGTGAATGCTCCAACTCAGTCGAGCCTATTCAACGATACAATCTCCCTTATGGTCGATCCCTCATTATTATCACTCGGCCCTCCCCAACTCAGTCGAGCCTATTCAACGATACAATCTCCCTTATGGTCGATCCCTCAACTGTAATACTCTTACAGTCGGC
>JBBPFP010000079.1:623581-640046 GCA_037974795.1 Kaempferia galanga
GAGATCATGGGCAAGGGGACGGTTGTGTTCGAATGCAAGAACGGCGATCAGAAGGCTCTCCACGAGGTATACTACATTCCGAAACTTTGTAGTAATATCATAAGTCTTGGTCAATTGACAGAAACTGGGAACGAGGTTCACATGGAAGGAGATACCATGAAGGTGATTGATAGGAGCGGGAAGCTCTTAATGTTGGTAAAGCGAACACTAAATCGCTTGTACAAGATAAACTTGAAGACATTCAAGAAAGTCTGTCTCCTAGCAAGCCTAGAAGACCCAACCTGGTTATGGCATGCAAGGCTCGGACATGTCAATTTCCATGACTTGAAGCTATTGGGGGAGAATAAATTGGCGGTTGATGTGCCACTATTGCCCCAGCCGAATAAGCTTTGCGAGGTGTGTGTAATCGCCAAGCATTCAAGGTCGCCATTCCCGTACCAAGCAAACTTTAGAGCAGAGAAGCCGTTGGAACTTCTCCATGCTGATATTTGCGGGCCAATCTCACCATGTACACTAGCCGGTAACAAGTATTTTCTTTTGATTGTTGATGATTGCACAAGGTGGATGTGGGTCTTTGTATTGGCAGCAAAGAATGATGCATTCCAAGCATTCAAGAAGTTCAAATTCTTGACAGAGAACAAGACTGAATACAAGATCAGAACACTCCGGACAGACCGGGGCGGCGAGTTTCTATCCACGGAGTTCACTCAGTTCTGTGAAAATGAAGGAATCGAGCTAACCTCACGGCTCCCTACACACCCCAACAGAATGGCGTTGTGGAGCGCCGTAATCGCACCGTGATGGCCATGGCAAGATCTCTCCTCAAGGGTACACATATGCCGGCAAGATTATGGGGAGAGGCGGTTAGGCATGCTGTCTATCTGCTAAATCGTCTCCCAACTAAGGCGCTAGGAGAGCGTACCCCATTTGAAGCGTGGATGGGGAAAAAGCCACATCTCGCCCACTTGAGAGTGTTCGGTTGTGTTGCATATGTGAAAAATACAGCTCCTCACCTCAATAAACTTGACGACAGAAGCTCACCTATGGTATACTTGCGTGTCGAGGAAGACTGCAAAGCTCATCGTCTATTTGATCCAAGGCATGGCAAGCTACAAGTAAGTAGAGATGTAATGTTTCAAGAAAATTGTGAATGGACATGGAATGCAGATCCCAACAACGAAGAAAACTTACCAAAGTTTATGGTGGTGGATGCATTCGACACCGACGAGGTTATTGTTGCAGCAGACATTGAGGCAGGGGCGGAAAATCTCACACCACCGTAAAGTCCACCTACACCACCATCGGACGCCCATGCAGCTACCTCGCCTCCGTTAACAAACACACCCGAGTCTCATGAAGGGCCAGTTCGTTTTAGGTCCATTGCCGATATCTATGCCAACACTGAGGAAGTGGTTGGTATTGATGAAGAAGAGAATGAGGTAATGCTGGTGATGTTTGAAGAGCCGACATGCTACCGAGAGGCTGCAACCAAGGCTTGCTGGTACGAAGCAATGGAGGAAGAACTGAAATCTATTGAGATGAACAAGACTTGGACTCTAACCGAGCTCCCCTTAGGCCGCAAACCAATCGGTCTGAAGTGGGTGTTCAAATTGAAGAAAGATTCAGCGGGGAAAGTAGTTAAGCATAAAGCAAGATTAGTGGCTAAAGGATATGTACAAAGACAAGGCATCGACTTTGAAGAGGTGTTTGCACCTGTCGCTAGACTTGACACTATTCGAGTCATTCTTGCGCTTGCGGGAAATCAAAGCTGGGAGGTACACCATCTAGATGTGAAGTCAGCATTTCTTAACGGAAAGTTAGAAGAAGAAATATATGTTACTCAACCGGAAGGGTTTGAGGTAGAAAATCAGAAACATAAGGTGTACAGGTTGTCCAAGGCCCTCTATGGACTGCGGCAAGCTCCACGAGCTTGGAACATGCGACTGAACAGGAGTCTGGAAGAGCTTGGCTTCTAAAAATGTACTCAATAACATGCAGTATATACAAGAGGTGAAGGAGAAGCAAGTATACTTGTTGGAGTGTATGTCGACGATCTCATCGTGACAGGAAGTAGCACAGAATAAATCAACAAGTTCAAACAACAAATGATGACAGAATTTGAGATGAGTGATTTGGGTCTTCTCTCCTACTACTTAGGGATTGAAGTGGAGCAGCAAAAGAGCCGGATTTGACTTAGACAATCAGCTTATGCCAAGAAAATTCTATTTCAGTTCAAGATGGCAGACTGCAATGCCACCAAGCATCCAATGGAACCCAAGACACAGCTGCATAAAGACTTGGAAGGGACTCCAGTTGACGCCACGGAGTATAGGCGCATCATTGGCTGTTTGAGATATTTGTTACACACACGGCCGGACCTGTCATATTCTGTCGGAATGGCGAGCAGATACATGGAGAGGCCTACAATCATGCATCACAAGGTGGTCAAACAGATTCTCAGGTATTTAAAAGGTACAATCCATTTTGGACTGGCTTACATAAAGGGACCCCAGGAAATTGGTGTATTCGGCTACTCGGACAGTGATTTAGCCGGCGATCTCGATGGAAGGAAAAGCACAAGTGGAATGGCTTTCTATTTTAATGAAAGTTTGGGATTTTATTGATATCCTGTATTGTATGTTCCAGGACGTGTACTGTTTTTGATTCCTGTATTCATGGCATGGGGCTTAGCCTAGGGTTTGGGGAGTCCAGGATTAGGTATTCCTCGATTGGAGATAGCTCGTTGAGTAGAGAAAGATCTATTGAATTTCGTACCCTCTTGCGTCTGGTTGTCGATTCAATGAAGGATTGATCGTAGGCGTTGGGGATTCCAGTATTTAAGGATTTGACTTGAGGGTTGTGGATTGGGGGATAGCAGGCTGTGACGTATACTTTGTGGATTGGGGATTGGCATGAGTATAGAAAGATCTGTTTGTCAATTATCGAGTCAGCTTGTCTTGTACCCAAGGGTTGGACATCAAAGAAGATAGAGGTTTGAAGAGCTCTTCGCGTTAGTACGAGGAACGAAGAAATGGCAGGAAGTCAAATGATAAAGACAAATTTGAGGTGTATTTTATCCTCCTTTGAATTGCTTTACCTAGATAAGGTGAAGACGGGAGGTGAATCTGAGTAGGCGGCTAAATCAGCACATATGTCCCAAAGTGGATGAGGCAAGTCTAACTTACCGAGAATGAAATCCTAAGTACTTAGTTTCCCCAACTCTTGGTCGTGCGGTGTTGAAAAACTGCTTGCATGTTGTCTACGCTGATTTGTGACCCCAATTCCCTCTTCTGTGTCGATGGAAGTAGCCCGTCCGGAAAAGTCTTCTTTAGTTGTGTAACCTCCTAGAATGGAGGAAAACAAAAGCTAAAAGTACACCTCTACCTTCCCTGTGGGCGTCTTGCTTGCTATTGCCATTTTGATTTGACCAAACTAGCCTTTCCGACTTCAAACGTATCGGGATTTGCCGACATTGACTAACGGACGGTCCCTCACAGTTTCAATAGCGTCTGTACAATAGATGTTGTGCCGATTTCGTGCTTCCACTCTACTCTTCCAGGAGATTCTTCCTGCCCGGACCCTATTTGTCTACCTTCTGCAACCTATTCCCCACCTCATACAGCACATTCCCCACTTCCCTCATAAAGAACGGTGATTCCGCCTACCCTTTCACTACCTTTTCACTACTCAGATTGGCCCTCCACTCCCCTTTCTCTTGTTTTCGGTTATCATCAGTCATCTATTGTATCACTGGGGTTCGGGTTCGGTAGTATAGTGGGTGTAGCTCGCTTCACTCCTCGTCTGATAGGCAGGAAAGGTAACATGGTCTAATTGGATCTCGTCTACTTGAGTATGATCGATGAAATGATGTATAGTAAAGTGTTGCTGCTCGGGACGGAATTTGAATTGATTGATGTTAGGCGAGGAGATAGACGAAATGTCAAATCGACACGTTCTTATTTTCTGTGCGCTAGTTGTCATTCGCGGATGCCTTTTGGTATATAGTTTAGGCTATCGGATGCAATTGTATACTCGTATTGGATAAATATGCGTTTTGTACTGGTTCTTTGCGTTTGCGCTATGATAGGTTTTTCAATATGGTGGGTGGTGCACCGGAACCATTGCTTTTAAAGCCAGACGCTCTTTCCTCACCGGATTTGAAACTTCTATTTAAGGTGGTTAGGGAAATTCAGAGTTTAGAATGGCTAACTCAAAAATCTATTGTTCTTCAAGAATCAAGGTATTTCGATTTCGACGAAATTCTATTTCTTTCAGGAGGACTAACATGAGGACAGACCCACTCACGATCGACTAAAAGTAGCCCGTTGGTTCAAATCAAATTCGTGAGCACATTTTCAATGAAGCAAGTCTTGAATTCATGAACTTACCGTAACTGAACTAACGGTTTAGATAAACCGATTGCCAGAAAGATAGATTTGATCCAAGTCACCCATAGCAGTCAACCGTGCCTGGAACTGAGTCACGCTAACCAAAAGTCACTCTCGCTTAACTGACTACGATATGAGTTCGTTTCGCTTCTGACCGGCACGGAAAGGAATTTCTTTCTATCTATATATACACAAACAACCTAAAAACGACTGGAAACACTCCATTCATCATGGTGTATGGAGCTTCATGTTACGACTCGCAAGCTTCTAGAAGATTCTAGACACTTGAAGAATACTCTGGAGAATCCTGGATTGCTCTAGAAGACCTTGGAGTACTCTTGGAGACACTAGAAGACTCTGGAAGACTGTAGAATATCCTAAAGACTCCTAGAGACAAACTAGATAATTCTAGGTAGTACATGTCTAGAATTATCTATGTAAATATCTTAGAAGGAGGATTCTAGAGGATAGATCATAGCCGTTGATTAGAGTTGATCTCCACCGTCCATTGAGGAGGTGGGAGCCTATAAATAGGGGAGGCCTCTCATTTGGCCAAACCACTCAAGCCAAGCAAGTTTTACACATTCCTTCTAGTACAATACAAGTTCTATTCCCTTTAAACTCTAGTTGACCTTTTGTCACTCTTGTCCTACTTTGAGAGTGAGGCTGACTTAGCATTCACCAAGGGGGTCAAAAAGGGCTAAGTGCCGGCACGGTTAGCTTGGAAGGGTCCAAGGCCGTGACAACGTGGTATCTGAGCCAGGTTCACAAAGGGCGTGGACACACAAAGTAGACATCATGTCGGGAGTGACGGAAGATGCTCGCAACGAGGAGAGGGATGAATTACTCGACTTATAAGGAGAGGGACCGAACCCCCTGTTCATGGTGGCAAGAGAACTCGCGGTGCTAGCAAGTCTCGTGGGGATGATGTTGCTGCCATGGAGGGAAAACTTGTGCTCGTGGAGAATGCTCTTACAAGCATGGGGCAACGTCTTGAGAAGGTTGAGCATAATGTGGAGACCCTCGAGTCTCACGGCCAACTTGATCAAGTCAAGGAGGACCTTGAGTCACGTCTTAATGCCGAGGAGGAATGGACTGGACGCATGGAGCTCTTTGAGAACATGGACGCTATCAGCAACATACAAGCCCAGCTTGACACTCTCAAGGCATCGCTCGAGGAGACAAGGGGACGAGCACCAATCGTTGGGAGCACCAGTGGGATGAGGGATGTCCCAAGGGCCGACTTGCCCAAACCAAAACCAAAAGAGTTCAAAGGCGTAAAGAACGCCAAGGAGGTGGAGAACTTATTGTGGCAAGTAGAGAGAGACTTCGAAGGTTTGAACATCGAAGATGATCAAGTCAAGGTACGCACTGCAACCCTCTTCCTCATCGAAAATGCAACTTTATGGTGGCGAAGGAAGTGTGCAGACATGGAGAAAGGCCTTTACACCATAAAGACATGGGAGGACTTCAAGAAGGAACTGAAGAGGCAGTTCTTACCCGAGAACGTAGTCTATGAGGCAAGGAAGAAGCTGAGAGAGCTCAAACATAGGACCACCATCTGTGAGTATGTGAGGGAGTTCACCACTCTTATGCTTCAGATCACGAACCTCACTGATGAAGAACTTCTCTTCTACTTCATTGAAGGACTCCAAACATGGGCCAAGCAAGAGCTACAGCGACGTAGCGTGAAGGATGTGGACGAAGCTATTGCGGCCCCTCATCGAATATAAAAAAGGTGAGTCCCATCCTAAACCCAAACCCTCTTCTAAGAGTTATTCTGCTAAAGGTGGGGGAGACAAGGGTAAGGGCGTACACAAAGGGAACGATGGCAAGTTATCTTCAAGGAAAGAGTACGAGGAGAAGAAGAAGGCCTTGTCCCCTTTGGGTGGTGGCCAGCTCATCACGGGCGGGAAAAGCGGATTGTTCAATGCTACAGCTATACATACAAAAGTCTAAAGTCAGTATCAGCTGCAAGCTTCGATCAAAGAGGTTTATTCGCTCCCTACGCTCTACTCTAAAAGAAGGAGGTGTCCGAACTCTTTATCGTATACGTAAGCTTTTCTGGGTGGGCTTTCTTTGATGTCGAGATTGATGGCTTACGGACCGGCAGAAATTTCAGTGATCAATGAATCATATAGCGCTATTCTTTCTATTGATCTTTTGGGGTAGGATCTCTTTTTGTTCGACCACTTTTAGGCAGCAGGGGCCAAGTGACGTGATTGTACGCGAGCCTGATACTGGACGAAGCGCTTACCAACAGGCTCTGAAAGAGAGTGGCATGGTCAACAGAGGAGTCTACCAATGGGTAGAACGGGGCCCGCCTCAACGGGAAGCAAGGAAGTAGGCCTACCCGTCGTCCCCAGGAAATTCATTGGAATCGTCATGATAGGCACAACCTTCACCTTAACTGGCGCTGCAACGGAATACAAGAAACTATTCAAACTGGAGAGGGCTAGAAGCTACTCGTTCGTATTGGGAACCACCACAGAAAGCCTCACAAGACCCGAAACTGCCCACTCCTATGATAAAAACCCACTAGAAGTTCGTTAAAACGTGATAAAACTGCTTCTAATCCACAATCAACTCGAAGGTACCTAAATTAAAAGATAAAGAGCGCTGAGAGCTCATTTTATTCGTCGATAAGCTTATAATGTAAAACAAGGTGACTCTAATTTCAATTTCAAAGCCGGGAAAGACTCTTCCCTTCGTTTTCGATTCTTTGGTTGCGAAGGTTATGAAACTCCTATTTACAACTGACTTACCCGAAAAGACGAGATTAGGAGTTATATATTAATAGACCAAGAGAAGGGCTAGCGCTATAGACTTAGATGACTTAGAAGCTGCTTACTTTGCTTTGAAGCGGCATAAAATCTGACTTTTTTTTTGAACCTTTTTTTTTATCATTCTTGAAAAACTTTCTTTTTTCAACAATTGAATTGGCTCGACTTATTGGCTTTGGCCGCTCGCTGGTTGTCGGGTCAGATTCCATAGATGTCTATTTAGATGTCGATTTCTTGCTTTCGGCTTCAGGTACTATTTAAATCGTAGATCAGTTTCGCTTTCAGTTGAGGATCCGATTTTCTGGTTCCATACCATACAATTAGTGGAGATAAAAAGGCTCTGGAAGAGGTGTTGTTGCCTAGATTCAGAATGTTTTCTTTCCTGCATGACCCGAAGGGCTCATTTTCATAGATCGACCTACGTTTACGTTTAAGATGGAAAAGAAATAAATGGAGAAGAAGATAGCTCGATGGTCTTACCAGACCTCTCTGACGGAGAATAAAGGCTGGCAGCTGGTGATGGTTGGTCCAGTTCATCTGGTGGAACCTTATCACTTTTCTGAGTGTATCACTTCCCAAACAAATGGTCAGAGTGGTGATGATAGTGATGACTTTAGCCACTCTGCCACTGGCGAAGAACAGGTCTTCCCATGGGCACTACCGAGGGAAGAAGAGAGTCTCACATCTATACTTAAGTGCATTAGCATCCTCCACGAATGTAACATGCCGAAAGATATGAAATGAAGTCGTACGAGGATCAAAGCATCGCCGGGGCCGAGAAAGATGCACTATTCTATATGAACAGAACAATGCGCCTTGGGAGATAATGGATCTCGGAGTGAGTCTGGACGTCTGGACACAAAGCACTTTCATCTCCATGAAAAATCTCCCATGGAATCTTGCCTTTATGATAACATCAGATGGAGTTCTGTTGATGACATATGCTGCTGCTGGCTGAAGCCCATAAGTACTTCGGAATGGATCAAATCCAGAGGAAATATTCTTTTATTATATGTTCCATGAATTCAACATCTTTGCCTTGTTGGCAGCTAGCTCCAGCAATAATTAAAAAAAAAGGCAAGAGTTGATCAGCACCCGTAGATAAATTTGCATGTCCAAATCTGTGGTGCCAGAAGAAAAGAATGCCGACACAAACTTTCCTTAGATTCTGGCTTTAGCAGCTGCTACTAATGCAAACACTTTTTCATCCTCGAACTCCTGGTTCCTGGTTGAAATCGCTCCCCTCTTCCCTCTAGCTATAGCTATCATTCTGCCCGTCTTTAGGTCCTTCACAACGGGTAAATTCTTGCATTTTCAATCCTTGGTAACTTTACGTAAGGCAGAAGTTCTTGACTTTTGGAAAAAAGTTTTCCAAGCGTGGTAGAAATTGATGCAGTTCGGGGGATTGGAGGAGGGCTGTTAAGCGCCTGTGTATACCATGCAGTTACCTCTGTACGGAATCAAACCTATCTGTTTTTCAGGCTTGTCTGTGACATGATTGGAAGCACTAACGGCAAGGGGTTCCACAATGGATCTGAGGAGGAATTCATAGGCAAGTGAATGTGAATTCCTGCTGCCTTTTATTTAGATTTAGTGGAAAGCAAAAGCGGTGATAGCTGTTAAGGGCATCTTATGAGCGCCTTTCTTTCTTTGCCAGGAGAGGTGGCCAAATCACTAATAGATCCGAGATCTCTTTCTCCACATTATCTTATCGATGGTCGTGGTCTAGGCATGTAGTATCTTGGTCCAGGCGAAGGAAAAGTTCGGGTTTCGACTGATCCTTGGGGCACCTTACCTTGGTTGCGGGTTCGATCATTGAATGCAGAGAGTTCCTTTACGACTATATGGCACTGCCTTCATCAACAAAAGGGGTTGTGGAAAGGGGGTGCTTTGCACCAACTAAATAGTATCGGTCGACATCTCCCAATCCTTCTTACCCGGCATCGGCATAGTGGGATTGACTCGTGCTTTATAGGTGAGGAGATCATATAAAAAAAAAAAAAAAAATGCTTTAATATTCATTTTGGTTTGTTTCCTCGCTCCCCTGCCAGCTATATCGGTGAGTCAGCCATTCGGGAATAGATCCCTCCCTCAGCGGAAAGATAGGAGTACTCCAGGGATCGAGAGGATCGAGATCTCTTTGCCGGCGGGTGGAAGCCGCTTTATGTGTTTCCATATAAAGAAAGCCCCTCCTCTTTCACTTTCAATCGACACACTCGACTAGATAGCTACGGTGGCCTGGCTTCTGCCTCTATTATAGGTTCCAAACCTACCCTCTCTTTATTTTATTAATTAAAAAAGGTAATCGTATGTACTTGAGTCCTTATTTCGTAATATAGTAGTATAGAAAGAGATTCGTCTTGCTTATTTGCTTGATCATTGAATTGAGTGCGTGGTAAATGTTTTTTACTGAACCCCCATTGCTCTCTCTCCGATAGCATGTAGCCGATAATGAAAACAGATATATATAAAGTGTGCAGTGAGGGCGTTAAGCTCTAGGTAGCCAGTCTTTATTTAACTTGATCCTGACTTCGCTCAAGCAATGCCCAAAGACTCCCATGCTTTACGTTGCGTTGCATGCTGGCAGTACTATGAGGGACTTAGAGCGCAGATGTCTCTGTCCCTAGGAACGTGATGCTTAGGTGCGAGGTTGAGATGACGGAAAGACAGAAGAGGATAAGCAGCTGTAAACAGGGCATGCCACAGCAGTCTTGGGCTATTGTCTTCTAATACAATTACAAAGTGGTAGCAAGCAGCTCTTTAAACAACAGGTTTGAATCGATCAAATTATTCATTTTCATTCCCTTTGAACCCTTGATCAAACTGAAATTGGTTCTTAGTTTTCCCTTCATCCGATGACGCCACTTGTTGCCGTTGATGGCCGTTGCAACAGCACCAGTGCCGGTCATGCTTCAAAGTGGAACAAAACAGATTGGTTCTAGTTTCGATGAGTCGACAGGAGAAGCACTGCTCAAAGGAACTTTCGCGAAAGCCGGTCATTTTTACCTTGTTTTATGAAGGAAGGTAGTTGAAAATCTTCCTTTTTTAAAAATCCAGGGGATGAGCCTTGAGAAGAAACTGCTAAGGAAGAGAATACAGAGGAATTCGATCTTTTGGTATCGTATAAGAAAGAGAGAGGTGGCTTTTAGGAGTTTCGGTCTAGAGATTCATCCCCTAGTCTGTGAGGGCACTATTGGCTTTCATTTCAGTAAAGAATAAGGGCTTAGAGCCCACCTAGAACTACCGCATCTGACTCTGCTTCGGTTGAAGCCAGCTCCAGACTCCCAGGGACTCTCTTCACTTCCATAGTATCTGCATCTTCTGAGCTTTCTTGCAGGGCTCCAGTTAACTTTCGGGTTTCAGAGCTCATTTGGACCTCGGGCATCAAGTGGGTCAGAGCCAAGGAGGACAAATGATACTTATTGTCCTCAAGAGAGAATCAAAAGACTCCTAATGAGGGATAAAGAAAGAGACCCAATACAATATAAGTCGGGCATAGGCCATGAAAGATTGGTTCAAGACCAGCTGATTCAGCCCCGGCACCAGCTAAGGCCTCAGTCCTATCTGGCACTAGCAGATGAGCGATAGACCTCTCCCTCTGTATTGCTTTCTTCTCAAAACCCGGAAAGAAAGGTGATAGTGACGGTGGAGATAGAGATCAACTCTTTCCCTGACTGGAGATCAATCCCTAGGTCGCAAGCAAGAATCTCAATCTATCTATCTCTTCTCATTTTCATATCATACAAGTAGAAGTAGCTCAGCCATCAGTCCTCTGTAGCGGATGCAGTTGGCTTGAGTTAGTTCTTAAGGTGGCCCCTGTGCTAGCTCGCCTATCCCGTCCTAGGAGGAAGAAGTAGTATGAGTGTAGTTCCACGTCGCTATCGCTCGTTCCTTGCATCTACACCAGCTTCACAGAAAGATCAAGCCTCTTAGGAACCTTTGAAGATATCCAAGATGTCCTTCGGGCTTGAATAGCACGAGTCTTCGCACCCTTTTATCAGACTTGGGTTCCGCTAATAAATCTCTACGTTCTGGCTGCTTTAGTAAAGCATATCTGAGGGCGGTAGAGATGATCTACATTCAAATTTGATAGGGAGACTTCTCATTTTTTCGTGCCCTTCAGTTCAGTAATTAAGAGCTGCTAAATGGGACTCCCACTGTAATTAGGGAGGTCGAAGTCAATAATCCCGGGATCCTTCGACTGGTCCCTATGAAATGCGTAGAATTAGAGGTCCGAGAAACTCAAGAGCCTAATTCACCAGCCTGTGGCATATTCTAAAAGGGAAGTACGAATTATTTTATTGTAGTGTAGGCATGAAGAGAGCGCCCTCTCCTATCTTGTAAAAGAGGCTCCTGACGGCTTCACGATGCCAATAAAGTGTCAAATTAAGCACGCTATCATGGAGTAATGTTTATATGTTCAAATGGTTATTTTCTAATTACACAAATGGGGCTGAGTTTGATCCGTGTGGAATCCACAGATGATATCCTTTTTAGCCAGCTTTCTTAACCTGGGCAGCACTACTAATCTAATCTAATAGTGAACATGCCTCGAGAGTATCCAAATTGTCTACCTGGCACCCGGGACAGAAGGGAATAAGATTCGGAGGCTCAGAACTAGATAGCGAGAAGGAAGATTTTCAGGAGTTAGGCCTCGATTGATGGTTCCACTGCTTTATATGAGACAATTTCACTGGTGAAAGAATCAGAAGTTCAGTTGTAAGGTCAGGCCACTTAGGTTTAACCCTCGCATCTTATATTAGAAAGAGTTGGGAAAGAGATTGCTGACAACTGAACCAGTCAGTCAGTGGGCGCCTGGCCAAGGGAAAATGAGAACTCAAGGAAGAGCGCTTGATATCCTCTTTGAAGAGAAGGATCTGCCTCGGTCTCTCAATTCTTATCGTCCACTGGACTCTAGCCCTTGGAAGCCTCCTCCAAGAAGAGACACTGCCACCTAACTAGGAACTGAGAGAAGAAATACGCAAGGGGAACTGAGAGAAGAAAGATGTGCTCCGATTCAGCCTTCCCACACTGTTTAATTAGTGCCACACAGATTATCAACAAAGACTCTCTACAAAGCAGAGATCTTCCGACCTCCACAAATCACTCCCGATCCCAAACCTTGAACTCTCTTCGATCACCCCTAACCACTGAAGACTGACACCGCACTGAGAGGCCTAAGATCAGATGGAGATTGCCACTTAACCACTAGTCGGACTCGAACAGAGAGAACTCCCCCTCCTACCCATTCTACTCCCCGGCTAGAAACCTCCTGGCTAGCTCCATTCCACACACACTTAACCGCGCCTGGACTCTGAACTACTTCCCGGAAGTCCCTCCTTTAAAAATGGCCCCCCCGCGTCACTGTCGTTCGCCCCTCGGATTTGAGGCTTTCTCCACACTGTCCATTCCGTCCCTTCTTTATTCGATGTCCTTTCCTTGCTTCGGTTCTCACCCTACCGGACGAGAGCTCTCTCGCCCAGGCCATAGCTTTCGATAGCAGACTAGCCAGAGACCTCACGCTACAAGACTAGCCTGAATGAAGACTACACTTTATAGACATTCCCATTCGAAAACACGGAATCATACCGATCCATACTTGAAAGATGATTCCCACATCTTGTGCCAACTAGGCCCTCTGAAGGCTTCCCATAAGCCCTTGAATCAGACCCAGCCCTCGCTGGACCTCCCACCTCACACTACTGCCCTCCTTTCCTTAAAACAACAAGCCCAGGAATGCCTCCCCAGCTCACAACTGACCAGATCAGACCACACTGACTAAGCAGCCCATAGAGCCTTCCACTAGCATCAAATTAACCCTTGAACTCATCCCTAATTCACTGATTCGGCACAGTGAGAGATAGCAGGGCTTGACTGACCTCTCTCTCCAGGCATAATCAAGATATTGAACAGCAGCGCTTCTCCTCTCTAGTTCACTAGTACACACATTCTCCCTTTAAGGGCAGCTCACATCTCCTTTTTTCTACTCCTGCTCTCCTCTCCTGACTTTCCATCCCGTTTGGTACCTGGCTTCTCCCCCTTTCCAATAAGGACAGAGAGGAGATAGAATATAAAATATGTATAATAAGAAAGAATAGTAGCTATCTAGTAGTTTTCGCTTACGAACTCATAAAGAAAGATCACTTTGCTCACTCGATCAGGGTCGGTAAGAGTGAAAAGAGTGTCTTAAGTAAGACATGAACGACTGAAGAAGTGGAGGAGGGCAAAACCCCACAGACGAGAAGGATCCAGGCTAGATATTCAGTGCTTCGCCCGTACGGGGAGGAAAGAGAGGCTAGGTCCCTCCCCTAGGACATTGACTTGACTAGCTCAGTGGACCACGCAGCTTAGTTCACTCGGGCGGGATTGCTCCACGGCTATGCTTATTCTTCCCAATCTTTCTGTAGATAAGGAAGGCGCATCTTTTTTTTTATAAAATATGCCGGGATCTCTTGATAGATCTAGATTTGAATCTTATTAGGTCAAAGATCCCCTTTAGGTTATGAATTGAATGAGGGATGGGGGCTTGGGCCATAATTGCGAAGTCGAAGAGCTTTAGCCCAGTTCACCCCGGGAATCCGAAAGGGCATCTGATCCTGGTGCCAAAGAACTCTTATAAGGGAATGGTGCCAGAGTGAGGAGCATCGGCACGATTCAATCATATGAATATATGATCTACAAGGAAGGATTCAACCTACTCATTCATTATGATGGTATCCTCATTCAAATAGTGCAAGATTATTCAACTAAGCTGCGCCTGGCAAGGGGAAGGTCCCACTAGCCCTACCAAGAGCCTTTGATCACGATAGCTTACTTACTATAGGAAGCTGCAAGACGCTGACCCATCATACGAAGCTGCAGGCGTAGAGATATTTCATTAGAATGATTGTGGAGTTGGGAGTTGGTATGCTTTCTAGTTGATGGGTTATGGTCTCTTGAATGACTAGCCATAGTCGGTGGTACCCATGCTAGGACAGATGTCAGCGTTCTATTCAAAAGCCCTGTCGCTTGACGTCTCCCTATACTCCTTTTGGGGCCGGGTGAGGAGAATCATTCCTATTTCAGGGGTCGGCTTACCAAGAGGTCCTGGCTGGCTCCTGGGGTTCGGGTTGATTAAGATCTTTGCTCGGGATATGGATTGGGATGCAGACTTCCCGAAAGCTCTTTACCCAAGATTCCGCTATCGCTGCACTTGGCCCCTACTTTATTAGGCTTCGTGATAAAACAGCTATTTCTGCCGCACGTAGCTCTGCTTCGTTTGGCCGGTCTGTTAGAAAAGGGGGGAGTTTCTTATTATTCTTTTTTTCTCGTGCCGGCTGCATGGATGGAAACAGCTTACCTTTCTGCCTGGATCACTTCCCGGCTCTGTAGGCTCAGGATCTGATTGAAAGGGGAGGAAAGGATCGACTAATTGAAGAGTGGAGGTAAAGGGCTCCTAACTCGAGCTGGTCTTTGAAAGATACGAGAAGCCGGATTGCGAAAGAAGAGAAATTTGCATATTTAAGCCGCTGTGAGAGAGAGGTTGGGAGCGGGCTTCATCTTCTTTACTCGAGGAGAGGAGGCGGGAGAGTGAGTTTACTTGCATGTTCGGAACCATGATAGGTAGGGGCAGGAACGCGCCTACTAGGAGGGAAGACATTGAGAAGTCGAGCAAGTTCAAAGGGAAGCCTATCATTGATAATGGCGGAACTCCACATCGAGGGTTCGTGCAACTCTCTACTCGAGAAGTTCTTTGGAGGAGGGGAGCTCTCTCTCCGCATCCCTTTCCCTTTCTTCTTGAAGCGTATCGGAATTAACCTTGAGCCCATGTCTGCGAAGACGTTTCCATACTGCTTGCTCACTTTTTCTAAGCTAAGGTTGATTCGTCCCTTGGCGCTATCATCTAATTATTGATATAAGTCACATGCGGATCAGCCGAAGGCCATCTTCCAAGCCTGACTTAACTGGAGCGTCGTCGCTCCTCATTAGGCGGGGATTTGATTATATAACCCGCCGACGAATGGAATCTATAGTTGAGCAATTGCACCGATAGAGAGAGTCAATCCCACCTACACTCTACTTGATATAGAAAGAGAAGTTTCCTATCACTCCAGAGGTAGGGAAGGGCCACCACCACCACCACTTATCCTGTGCTGAGTCATGATTTGACGCCTGATGGGTTGAGTGAGAAAATGAGGACTCTTCTCTTCATCTTTTTCTTTGTAGCTGGCACAATCACACTCTTTTGCGCCTTCCTCCACCTCTCGCAACGTGTTCGAAAGCCTCTTGCTCTTATTCAGATAATTAAGTAATCTCGTATCGCCCACCCCCTTCTCTTCCCTGATCCGCTGGTTCCTCTCTGGCATGAGTCGAAGACGAACTCAATGAACTCGGTCTGATTCGTCACAATACGCTTAAAGAGGTGCGAGACAGCTTGCTTCTCATCAAGAAGATAAGTATAGAAATCTCAAAAATCAATCTGCCTCTGCCAGCTATCATACCGTGCAATCCATATAGTGCCTATGGTACTCAGTCGTGAATGTCTTACTTAATCTACTTCCTGCTCCTTCCTATAAGTGAGATTCCAGAGTCCATTCATTCCAAACTATAAATGGTATAGCTTGAGCCTACCATTAAATTGAGCCAAGGCTGGTTCCGTGAAGAGATCCTGATCCTGAAGCTCTATCGGGGTCGTTGATGAACTCAATGTGCTCGTGTACACACGAAGACACCTGAGATTAACCTACCCTGCTAAGCAGACACCCATTCATCTCCCTATCTGGGAACTGATGCCCTGCGATCTCGAAAGAGAACCAATGCCACTGACCTTCCGCCCTAGCAGCACACACTACTCTACCCGGTCCGGTAGCACTGATTGACCGTAGGATGTTATGCCTAGTAAAGATCGCCAGCATTTGCTTCGGTTAAATCAGCCCATAAGCCCTTACCTACTAAGCGTGCCAATCTTTCCTCTCTATCCTAGCACTCAAAGGAGTGAGTCTCCCTGTCATGCTCTGTATTAGGTCTCTGCCTATGGGCTTTTCCCTTTCACACTCTGTATTAGGTGCACTCCCAGATTAATTAAATGGAAAGATCTCGCATTCAATCCATAGCTTCCTCTACTCCTGTTAGTAGGTGTGCTCCCCGTCCTGCTCTTCAAACTTACAGTTCAGTGCTTTCTCTCCTCTCCTCTACGAACTAGTTAAAAGCAATAAATACTAAGTCAAATCCCTCTTCCCTCCCTCTCTCAAACTTGTCCTATGCTCCGCACTGATGCCTGTCCCCAACTTGTCCTTAACCTGGGACTGAGAGGTT
>JBBPFP010000079.1:646450-680556 GCA_037974795.1 Kaempferia galanga
GTGCTCATTTCGGTCAACTCTCCATTATCTTTCTTTGGTTGAGTGGGATGTACTTCCATGGCGCCCGTTTTTCAAATGTTGAAGCATGGCTAAGTGATCCTACTCACATTGCACCCAGTGCCCAGGTAGTTTAGTTTGGCCAGGTCAAGAAATATTGAATGGTGATGTGGGTGGGGACAGGGTTGTTCACACACCCACGAACTACTCCTCTGGCAGATCGGTTGTAAGGGATGCAGGTTCTGTGTGCCAGGACAGGAAAGCTGGTTATGTGCACGGATTATACCCTTTGGTGTCCCCTTTGGGGTCCCCTTGCACTGTTTTCATTTTATGCATTTGATGGGCATCCTCTACCTTCAACCAAGCATACAAGGCTCTTTATCGAGCGTATAGCTTGCTTTCTTGCCCGAGGTAGGGATTTAAAATGAGTCCCATCCGAGTTCAGGAGAAGAACATATGCTACAGACTAACTGGAAAGCTTCAAGGCAGCAACCCCAGGCATAGCTCCTAAATAAAGAATAAAATGGAGTGGCTCGGGACTAGAAACTTAAATAAGCTGGTGCAGGTGCTGGTACGAGGGAAGGCCACCCCAAAAGAAAGGAACGAGGACAAAAGAATTCAGTGTAGCTGAGTGGAGCTGGACGGGATCTCACATATGCAAATATGAATCATGCCCTTCTCTATCGGCACTCTGAATTCATGGTTTCAAGGGTACGCGTTCGGAAAGAAAACATAAGCTGCTGAAAGAGTGATTTATTTTAGGTGCTGCTTAAGGAATGAATTTGTTAGCTTTTGTTCGCTCTCCGATCTTTCTGTTAGTACTTTTTCCCTGGGGTAGAATATGAGGGCATGGACCGCCTACGAGGAACTTTGAGTAGCTTTGTAGCTCTACTTATAATTATTATTAGAGGGAGTGAGAGGAATTAATTTCGGGAGAGTCCCGACTTCACACTAACCCTAACACTCCTCCTAAACTAAACTGCTGCAGCTGCCCAAGCAGATTACAGTATTGCGTGAATGGACGTCGGATAGTCTAAATGGAAGGGCCGAGCGATAGTGTAATATAATAAGAATAAGTTGCCTTTGGGGCAATGTTAGACTACTATAATTCATTAAGGCGGGGCCTACAGAGCTGCAGTCGTTCATGGCATTGCGCAGTATTCTAATTATTCACTCTATCCTCAGCAGATTACAGTAATTGCGTGAATGGGTAGAGATTCAAAAAGTCACACACGTAGAAAGATCTATCCCAGCCCAACAAACTTACTAAATTAAGGGCGAGCCCATCTTACGAATTCAAAAAGTCACACACGTAGAAAGATCTTTCCTTCCGAGTTCAAAAGAGATTAATCAATATCTGGAATTCCTGTTGAAATATCTGGTCTAAGTTCAGTAACATCGTTCGAGGCATATGCTCCGGCTGCTGCTATTGTTTCTTGGCTTGACCCGAGGAGAGCTAATGGAATTCTAAATTCGTTCATGGAAAGCACACATTCAGGCAACGGCTAACTCATCTTATTTCTCAGTTCGGGGTGCCATTAAGACTATTGAAAGCAATGCTACAAATATATTCTACCCTCGTCCCTTCACGACTCATTTCTTTCTTTCTTAAGCTATAGTTTGAGATCCTTATTATTCTGAATTTTATCAGAAAGAGTAGTTGAGTAGACAAGAAACTTCTATAAGCTTTTCCCCGGGGCTGCCCTTCCCCTTATGAGTCCGATCCGGGTGCTTTCATGAGTTTTATCAGTTCCTGTTGCCACTCAGCTTTCTTTTTGTTATTGTTAAAGTGCCTCTTGATTAGGTGCAGCAAATGTTATCCTTTCCTTCTGTGAATTCCAGGAGATGTTGAGTTCCTGGTATTGTACCTAGAACGACGTTAGTCTAATTAGGAAAGACGGGAGCTACAGGACTGAATCCTTAAGCTGCAACAGACGAGTACTAAACTTCAAACTCAAAGACGGGAGCTACAGGCACGGGATCTAACCAACCTTAATGGCATTGCGTTAAGGCGTCGTGATATTGCAAATATTATCAGAACTCTGTTAGTCGAATAGGAGAATGGTCTTGCTACTTTCCTTACCTCTTGCCTCAACTCGTCTGACCTCTTCTGACCTCTTGCTCTGACCTCTTGCTCCTTGCTGTTTTAGCATAGTACTTAGCCTTGTCCCCTTGGGGCCTCGTTTCTGGGTTTTATGCTTTTATGCATTTATTGATTTATGTATCCCGCGCGCGTAACATAGAGGCATGAGAGAAGTCGTTCCTTGCATTAGGTTGTTCGAGCATGAGGGAAGTTGTGAGTTTCTGGCATGAGTAGCTCTTCCCTTGCATTAAGTTGTTCGGGCATGAGGAGCTCGACTAAACCCGGAATTTCTTTCCTGGATCTTCCCCCTGAGGGGGCCTGGTGGGAAACCATACCCTATTCCTCTCTTCTCCCCCGAGCCCGAGGGACCACGTTCGTCAACTCAAGGTACGAGTGATAAGTGTGAGACCTTAAGGGAGAGGGTAGCGGGCTCAAGAGGGTAGCTCAACTCAAGGCTAGGGACCACGTTCGATATCAACTCAAGGTCCGAGGTAACGACGGGGTAGCTCAAGTCAAGGGCATGAGTTCATGTCCCCTTGTTTGAATGAGGCTTCAAGCCTAAATTCTTGAATCCTTAATAGTGTTTTTGGTATGGTCTTGAGCTAGAAGGCTTGTTTGAATGTCCTCGCGTGTGGGCAGCTCAACAATCAAGGAATCAAGGGAGTTGCAAGTTCAAGGGCTGCTCAAGCTCAAGGGAGTTGCAAGTGCTCAAGGGCTGCTAAGTTGTTTCAAGGGTCTCGTTAGATAGCTCGACCGTTAGGGAGAGAGAGAGAGTGTTGTTGGGCCGAATTATTGTGATAAAATATCCGACGGACGGGAGGTCATTGAAGATTCAGATTCAGATATTCGACTGCGTTTACGCTTGAATTCAGGATGAAGATCTTACAGCAGATACAAATAAATGACCGGTAGATGAAACTTTTTTATTTTGCATTTTGTATTCAAAACGTAGAAAGATCTACCATTCCTCGGTCCTTGGCTTCAGACCAAGACTGACTTGACTACTTATCTTTAACTCTGACTGACTATCTTACGTACTCTCTAGATTACTGACTATCTTACGTACTCTGACTATCTTACGTACTCTGACTGACTATCTTACGTACTCTCTAGATTACTGACTCTATCTTACGTACTCTCTAGATTAGTTCTTAGTACATACTCCTCTGCTTACTAACTCTTTGGGTCCCCTTCTATTTCTGTATATGAGCATTCCTTGTTCAGGATGTCTTGATCTGACTTGTTACTTATTAGATCTTTGGGTCCCCGTCCCCTTCTTAGGGTCCCCCTCTTTCTCTTTCCTGTCTGACTTATGCGTAAGACTCATCACAATAAATAGCATCCTATGGGGCCCCTTCCTTTCTTTCTTTCCAGTCTTACATCTGCGTAACCTATCTTCCAGTATGACATCTTAGATTCTGGCATTGCGCCGATAGCTATGAACTCTCTCTCTCCCTATCGTTACGTTACGCATATGGATTACGCATATGGAATATTCAGATCTTTTCCCTGAGTTCACTTTCGTTTTTACTTCTCTTAGGCTTTCGGAGAAATACAACAATACGAATGAATAAGGTAATAACTCTTTATACTTGGCTCATAACTCTTTATACTTGGCTTAAGACCTCTTAATCCTGGGCTTAAGATTTAGTTGGCTTATCCGGATCACACTCTGGCTCCTTGGGTCGTTCATGGCATAACGCTGTCCCATCCGAGTCCAGAGATAGGGATTCTGAGTGATAGGGTTCCTTAGTAAAGTCAATAATGAAAGTGAATAGTTGATAGAACGAATCATACGAGCTAAAGGTTTGGAATCCAACAGCTTATACTGACTCGGGATATATACTTATACTGACTCGTACTACAAAGCTTATACTTACTCGTTACTCGTACTATAAACTTTTATACTGACTCGTAAACTTCTACTCGTACTATAAACTTCTAGTAGCGGGTGCCTTTACGAGCCCACGGGTGGAGTTCATTCCAAGAGTGAATTCACGAGCCCGCAGAAGCTACTATCAGGAACGAAAAAACCTTAAAGTCAAGTGGCTCAAAGGCTGAAGACCAAGACTGACTCTCTATCAACTCACTAAGACTGACAACT
Source organism: Kaempferia galanga (assembly GCA_037974795.1). NCBI lineage: Eukaryota > Viridiplantae > Streptophyta > Magnoliopsida > Zingiberales > Zingiberaceae > Kaempferia > Kaempferia galanga. The sequence continues at coordinate 650,635 of JBBPFP010000079.1, forward strand.
CTTGAACTCTTGCTCTGACCCTTAAGTTGATGCATTCAGCACGGATAGAAAGTGTACAACTCTTTTCTCTTCAATTGATCTCCAGTTCACTTTAGAGCTTTCATTCAAGATGAACAGTATTCTAGTTAACTCAAGTACGGGAGTTCTTTATACTTTATTTCATAAGAAATATCATAAGAAGGAAACAACAGAAAGCACTTTATCGGGAGCGGACTATGAACAAGAAAGATCAGAACCGGACTCGGGTTCATGAAGGGAGTATTTTATTTAACCAGGAGGGAATGGTTGTTGTTCGCCTAAGTGCATCTCGCAGTAGCTCGTCTGCTTTCCTAGAACTTGATCAAAGTAGCTGAAATCTCTTATCTTATCTTTGTATATTTGTAGCTTAATTTGTATTTCATTTAGCTCTTGCTGCGATAGCGACTATAGACGGGTAGACGTGGCGACGGGTAAGGACGTCAGCGAATGTGACAGCGAATGCAAGGGCAAGGACCGAGCACAGCGACGGGTCAGAGGTGGGTAAGCTGACTATCCGACGGAGAACCCTCATCTTATTCATCTCAAAAGCGCCTCCTTTTAGATTCAATTGGAAAGGAGAATCAAAGCCAACCAGGCTTACCGGTGCCAAGGTCCGATCTCGAAAAGGCAAGAGGAGACTTGAGAAAAGGCAGTGAGCTTTCCTCATCAAGGGAAGTGAACTATAATCAGAATATTCAACTTTATTGAATTTGAGGAAAGTGAGTTTAATTGAATTTGAGGAAAGCCTCCTACACTGATTTTTGAGGGCGGAAAAAAGGAAAGCATTAACGCAAGAAAGATCGGACTACTACTACTACTTAACTAGAGTCGATTCAACAAGAAAGAGGCTCGAGAGACCTCTGGTCACTTCGAGACTTTGAGAACGGCGAGAGCAGAATCCGAATCAGACTTTCTTCTGTCACTTGCTTTCCTTCTCGCAAATGCCTCAATTGGATAAATTTACTTATTTAAGTCAATTCTTCTGGTTATGCCTTTTCCTCTTTATTTTGTATATAAAATATGCAATGATGGAGATGGAGTACTTGGGATCAGCAGAATTCTCAAACTACGGAAGCAACTGCTTTCACACCGGGGGAAGAAGATCCGGAGCAAGGACCCGGAGGATATCTTGAGAAAAGGTTTTAGCACCGGTGTATCCTATATGGACTCTACTTTATTCGAAGTATCCCAATGGTGTAAGGCAAAAGACTTATTGGGAAAAAAGAGGAAAAGAACTTTGATCTCTTGTTTCGGAGAAATAAGTGGCTCACGCGGAATAGAAAGAAACATATTATATTTGATGAATAAGTCCTCCTATAGCTGGATGGGGGATCACTTGTAGGAATGACATAATGCTAATCCATGTTCCACACGGCCAAGGAAGCATTTAGGAATTAAAAATAGGATTTTGGCCTTCGCGCGAACTACTATAATATAAAATGGTGAGATCATTAGATCATTAGTGAAAGAAGGACCAACGACTCACATATCCTTGGGGCAGCGATCTCGCTCATAAATGAGTCCCACGTATGTAATATTCCAACACAACACTGGAATATGGAACACACTGACCAGTAAACCATCCCATATATATGGGCTAAAATAAAGACTAGGGAAAGGCGAAGACAAAAGCATGGATTGACTTGAATCTACGACTAAACCTGAATCACCCCTGATTGAGCTGTTCCATAAGGAGCTCATATCGTCCGCCAGAGCAGAGCCCGAAGAAGCCTTTTGCTTTCTACGCCCCTTTCTGTAGGTGGCAGCTTGAGTTTCCTAGGTCTCTAATAGTTCCCCATAAAAAAAAGTAAATGGGCTGAGCTGATCTAGTCCCATTTGAAGTCCTATTTTCTGGCTGCAAGGCCCGGCCCAAGTAGTCAATGGCTGCTACCGCTCTCTGCGCTTCTATGTACCATTTATAGTAAAAATAGATGCTGGGCATATCTACTGACCCGACGAAGCGGACGTCATTCTATCCATAGCTGTCTGTACCGCTACCTCTATCCAGCGGATCCAGCACCAACCGATCTATATCTAGCTTTGGCCGGGCCAAGCCACCTAACCACGAAAGCATCCAATATTTCAAGAGGCCAGGCCGCAGATCCAAGACTCCGCCTGGCTTTGAAAAACCAGGTCCGGAGGAGCCTGGAAAAAACCCTGAAATCGCTGTCTATTACCTGGCAATTGATCAAAAACATACGCCAGTCAAAAAGCCGCCGAGCCGAGACGTTTCCGTCAAGAGCTTTCTCAGAAAGAGAACCCATGGGAATGAATAAGTAAAAAAGGACGGATTCGATTCTTTCAGAACCTTGGTTTGTTTTGCTTGCGTTACATCCTTTATACTTACTTATTTACTAACAAAGCGAAATAGAGAAGAAGAGCCCAATCTATGTTCATATCTGGTGCCATTGATCCGACCTCCACAGCCACAGAAAGAGAGAAGTCTCTAGTATTAGAGAGGCCCCCTCGTTCTTTCATTTCTTTCCTCCCCTTCTCAGTCCCCGGAGTGCTAGCCATTATCCATCAAGAGATAGCGAATATGTGTTATCAAACAGCCGTTTGGCGATGTGAACAGAACTCGACCTTTTATTGAGATTGAGACAGATAGGCTTGTGCTCATGACGGGATGTAGTTTATTCTAGAACTTTTGGTCTCAACAAGAGGTTGCATGGGGGACGAAGGGAGAAATCCAGTTCTTTCGCTAAGTATAGGGAATGTAATGTGGGGGAAGTTTGAGGAAAGAGGAAGCATCGAGGTCTCAAATCCGCAACAAGCGAGCCAAAGCAAAGAAACTCAATCTGTAAAAAAAAAATAAATAAGGTCACCTTACTTTTTTTTGATTATGTAATACAGTGGTGGTCATAAGGATAAGGACTCTTTCTATTTAGAATCCTCTTTCCGACATCCTATCTGCAGATAAAGCAGAAGCTGGCTCTTAGCCAGGGAGGTATTGGCCATACCATACTAGATTGACTCTTAATTACCGAATCGACTCTGAACTCTGTTCATGGTTGGCTGTAAACAAATAGTCTCTTTAGTCCCATCCCTACCCCGATTCTCCTTAGTTGCTCTTAACCCAGCTCTCAAGTTAGCTCGTGAGGGAGGGTATCAAAATCAAACCATTGAAAGGCAGATGCTGAATTAGAGACAGTAGATCCAGTCTCTCTCACAGATGAAAGAAAGAAAGGAAGCGAAGCAAAGAATGAAGAGAGGATGTGACTACTAATACCTTTCAAATCTAAGGTGTATGTACGGGTTTAAAGAAAAAATTCCACTATCTCCCAGACTGAACGAGATGAGGGCGCTAAGCTCCTAGATCACAGAGTTTCTTTGATGCCAAAGGGCTTTCCTCAAACGATTGGAACAAGAATAGGCTGCACGAATAGGTTCTTGTCTCTTTGAATCGTATCATCCATGGCGAATCGGTATTTGATTTTCTGTGATCACTTTACGGCATTCTTTAAGCAAGCTTTCTTGGTCACCAGACAGAGTGAGAACTGCTCAGCTTGCTTTCTGGAGATAGGTTGAAATCCTGGCTAACTCAAAGATAGAGATACTGAGATAGAGTAGTCCTTTCTCTTCCTGACCTTTGTGGATTCGCCCCGAAAAGACACTTCTAATTTCATGTGTTAAGCATAGTGCGTCGATCGATCGGCGAGGCTAATTCTACGAATTAGATCCGCTTCAGTCTTTTTCGGCAGGATCTAGACACGGGGGTTCGGAAAGTAGCGCGTGCCAGCATGAACTAGTGGAAGGACTGGCAGCAGCGAGACCATCATAGTTGACATGGTCGGAGCGTCAGTCCCAATATACGTCTCTACTCTTTCTATAATTGACTCCTTCCCGCTCCCAACCAACCTTTTCCTTTGAAAGGTCTTCCACTAGTGGCTGAGGGAGATGAATCTGGATCCCGATCTTGTCTCACGGACTATCCCGTAGTGGTTCCGCGACCACGCTCGAAATCTAAATTGGATCTCTTTCTTTGACACAGTCAACTGGCATTGGTTCAACTAACTGGCTGGCTTCACTTTCGCTTCCGTACTCTTTTTCCTATCTCTCTCCCGATATCCTTCTTTCATCTCCTGTCCTTGAGGTCTTGCTTGCTTTATCTCTTGCTTGGATAGGCAACCAAAGCAAGAATGGTTGATCACGCCCTCCCTACTGGGCTAATGCCTGGCTTATAATACTGGTAACTCTTTACTGGGCTAAACGGGGCTACCTCCAGCCTCCAAACCCTACCTAAGCAACCTAGTTAGATAGTTCGGTCGGACTTCCTTCACTTGCTGTTGAGCCGGGAAAGCACTCAGTTACAGGATGACTTGCTCGTAAACCAACATCTGAAGAAGCTAGAGCTGTTTAATATAATGTCCTTATCGGGGATAACAGAAAGTACCCCGCCAAAACCACCCGGACATAACCTGAACCGTAAGCAGCAAAAGGAGTCAGACAAGTAGCATCTTTCTTTGCTTTTGCAACTGATGGCATACTTCACTAAATCAGTCTAAACGTGTTGCGGCGAATCCCTTATTATCTCCTCCTTCTGCTAATGCGAATATCCCGTTCTTTATAATCCTAGCTTATCGAAAAGAGACTTCAAAAAAATAGGACTCTCAAGTCAGGACTTTCTTTAGAGCTTTCTCACGCATTAATGATGCCAACAAAAACAAAGAACGAGGTTTGTTTTTTCTAGTCTTGCCAAGAGCGTAGTACACGAAAGACCCTATCGCATAAGGAGGCAGTCGTAGAAGCGACTCCAACTTCTCTGTGATGAAGAAGGAGTGGTACAATTTTTCCTTCCCTTCGGTATGCGATATCAGTATGTAAAGTTCATTTCTCTCGTAGGCCCAGTCAAATTTTAAACTTCTGGTTTGAGGCCGCTAACGAGCATCGATAAGCTGTCGCAAGCAATCAATAAAAGCTTTTCCCTTCCTATTATTATATATAATCCATCTCGGGCCCTTCCCCTGTCTACAGCTATGCTATCCCTATCACTGCTAAGGTATGTTTTTTTTCCTGGATCAGATATGGGCCCTTTCCTTCCTTGTTTGCATTCCCGGTTGGTTCCGGTTGGAAAATGGAATCAAACAATGGTCTTTTAGGCCCTCCCGTCCCATTCTATTTCCTAAGATTCGTCGATTTATCCGTCGTGGTTCGGAGTTATAATATCTACTCGCATATGGGCTCAATACTTATAATATCTACTCGCATATGGGCTCAATACTTATAATATCTACTCTCCGATAGGTGTACCAACTGAGCTATCTTTCTCATTTCCCATCCTTAATGTTCAAAGAATGAGCTTTTGCTTTCTCTGATCATTCTTTCCGTCCTGTAATATGGAAAGAGTTCATTCTAAGAGTTCATGGCATTGGGAGTTCATTCTAAGAGTTCATGGCACTACTCTATTAATTAGAATATTGGACTAATTTCTTTCTTAAGCTATTATTCCACGTAGGCATTCTTTCCGATCTATAATGCGTGTGATCCGTTTCCTAATATAATAACAAACGAGGCACGCCACTTCTCTTTAGTTCTTTTCCCGGGCTTGTGCACTTCCCACTCTTTGGTGGTTGAAGTGGTCGTTCAGGACAGTTTCAGTGGTGGTCGTTCGTTCCAGCAACAAGTGGCATCTGAGTTGTGGTCGTGGATTAGCTATTATAACTTATTAGCCCATTTTCCTTATCTTTCCTTATCTCACTTATCTTTCCTTAGCTCTCCTTAGCTCTTATATGTCTTTCCTTAGCTATTCTCACTTAGCTCTTATAGTGTGTGAAATTGCCATTTGAACGCATGTCTCAATTCATACAAATCAATCTGAATGGCGTGGTCTTGAATTGGAGGAATGAGTAATTAATTGGCAGGGCGCAGGTCGGTCGGGATCGTTCAACAAATCTTAATAGCAGGGCAAGTCGGGATAAGCAGGATAAGCACAAGCAAGGAATCAGAAGCAAGGCCCAGGGAAGCAAGGAAGGAAGTCCATAGCCCACGCAAGGAAGCAAGCAAGGAAGTCCATAGCCCGCTAGCAAGGAAGCAAGCACTTCGGCAATGAAAGATCAGATCGGATGGGAGCAAGCAGAGGAAAGAGTGAGCCCAACCAAGTGAGGGAGCAAGCAGCGATCAGTCGTCATGCGGAGTCGGAGTTTAGTTCATGATTCGTTTATTATATTTAGATGTCTGGTCGCTCTCTCCTTTAATTAGAATTCGGGAAAGATTAGTTAGTGTCAAGGCTCAGTTAGCTTCGTTCTTTTATTATTTTATTAAATAGTATAGAGGTGCTTCGTTCTCTCTAGTAATAGCTTGGAACCACAGCACTTGGCGCTATAGATCATGTGGCTTCGTGCCCGATCTGTTAAGTCGGTTTAAACCAACGCAGCTAAGTTTGCGAATGCGCAAGAAAGCCACAGAATATAATATGCTTAACACATGCCATGCTAGTTGAATAGAAGAGAGCGAAGAGAAGGAAGTAGAGAGGCCGGAAGAAGGATGTCAAGTAAGTGCGGAGGAAGAAGGCGAAAGAGGAAGGGCACGACTGACCTAAGGAGTGCTATCCAGTGCGTAAGGACAGAGAGCGGAGCTGTAAAACCGAGAAAGAAAACCTGTCTTGAATGAGAGTGACAATGGGACTGCTCGTTCCAACCAGAACAAGCAATTTGGCAGGTGTGGCCAGAAGGAGACTCGTTCCAACCAGAACCAGCAGCAGGAGTACGAGCACGAGCAGCAGTGGCACAAGCGTTCAATCATAATCTAATCTCAGTGCGTTCAATCAATCAGAGTAGCAGCGTTCAATCAGGTTCATTCAATCACGAGGGAAGCGTTCAAGCGTTCAATCAGTAGTAGGGCAGCAGTGGGACAAACAAGTAGAGTAGGTGGCCTCCTAACCCTAAGATGGGCCTGGCCTCCTAAGATGGGCTCGGGAAGTCGAGCTGATATGGATAAGTGGCCTCCTATAAGGATGAAGATCAGCTATCGGACTTTCCATCAAATCAAGTAGTTTGCTTAAGCCAAAACGAGCTCAAAGCCTTTAAAGAGCAATCTGCGATAGATTGGTCATTGTCTGGTGAAATCCCCCTTGGCTTCCGTCAAGTCAAGACTACCAGGTCTCTTTCTTCCTGACAACTGGCAAAGCTTCTCCCGTTGGTCGAACTTTGCTCTTTCTTCCGCGAATATGCTCGGTCGGGTCGGTCGGGAAGAGAGGACGGGACGGTGAGTGGTTGAGCGAAGAATACTTGAGGGAAGCAGACGAGCAGCAGATCCACAGAAGTCTGAGTTCAAGCAGCAGAATCAAGGTGCGAAGATGGCAAGGATCTTGATTATATTAAGGCAGCAGACCAATGAAGCATGAATCTCAAGAGAGCTCCATGAAGCTACTTATCAGAGCCGAGGCCCAGAGAGGGAAGCCAGACTTATCGATTCGATCGGGTGTGAGGGAACTTCACTTCGTTCAATCAAGATCTTCACGCCGGATCAGAGTTCTGTTGGCGGGGACCAGCACCAGGCTCAACTGGCACTCCCTCTGTTCCGTTCGGTCGTGCTGTCGTTGAAGCCCTCATTTCGAGCATTTTCCCTCGTTGAAGTGGCAGTTTTTATCGTTTTCGAACCTACGCCTGGCTTTTTTTTGTTTACTCGAAGGTTTTTGGCAAGAAATCATGTATCAGATTGCACAAATCTTACTTTTCCTTTAATGGCAGGTCGGTTGCTATCCGTCACATATAATATAGTACGCAATAATTCAATAGATCATTGGCAATGAAATAGAGCAGATCGGAGAGGAATTTAAGAAGGAATTCATGGTCGGATCGTAGGCATTGGCATGGGAGACTTGACTGAGGATAGCAGCATTGGCAATTAAAGATCAGATCGGGAATGAGGAATTCAAGAGACTGATCGGAGAGGAATGAAACATGGTAGGCATGGCATCCGGAATAGCTCTTCGGGAGACTTCTCGGAGGAATGCGTTCAAGGAAAGATCTCGGCGCACGCACTTAGGCTAGGGAATGAAAGATCACATCGCATCGGCGCAGCGCACTTCGGGAAGATCGCAAGCACTTCGGCAATTCAAGAGACTGATCGTAGGAATGGAATGCTTTCAATGAGGTTGGGTGCGTAATTAAAGAGAAGCTTGGGAATTCGGATCGTAGGCAAGATCGGCGTAGAAGGAAGTCCTCGGCGCACGTCACGTAGGCAATTCAACATCGGGAATGAGGACGAAGGCTAATAATTGAGTTGATTGGATAGGGCACTTCGGGAATTCACGATCGGGAATAGCTTCATCGGCGCACGTCGGGAAGGGAAGATCGCATAGGAAACTTCGGATAGCGGGGTTCAGTTCGGGATCTTAGTTCAGTTCGCGGGGCAGTCGTTCGTGACTTTATTGATCTCAGTTCCACAGCTAGCGCTTCGGATCAGAATAAATAGCTAGGAGAGGAGAGCTCGGGAGCAGAAGGAAGTGGGGGATCTGAATGAATGTTTGATCTCATTTCTTATATTTAGTAGTGTTGTTCCTCGCATAAGAAAGAGTTCTTCGTTGGTGCGTTTGTGCCTATCTTCATCAATCAGATCTCAGTCCTCTCGTCTGGTTCGTTCCTGTGTTCTGATCTTTATTTTTATTATTGTTGCGTTTCATCTCAGTCCTTTGCTTAGCTTCTTCCTTAGTTATCAATCAAGAAAGCACTGCCCAAAAGAGCTTTGCTATAGCAGACTACGGTCTCGCAAAGCCGGTCACCAGATGCCTACGATCAAAGGAAAGACAGAAAGCAAAGGAAACGAGAGAAAGCTACTATGTGCTTAACACATGCTAGTCTAACGGCAGTAGCAGCACGAGCACCAGAGACTGGGAGGACATGGCTTTCATCTATTAAGGCAGTTGAACGAGCCACTTCTCCAAGAGGCACGCTTCGCACAGGAAACTAGGCCCGCCACGGCAGCAGTTGAACGAGGCGCGATCTCGATTGCATAATTTAGTCGAGCCAGGGCTTAGCACTATTTTTCCATTTCCACGGGAACGAGGCTTGCTTTCTCTATTGCACACGAACGAGGCACGCCAAGCTTTCTCCATTCCATACACAAACGAGGCACGGCTTTCCTCTATTCTTTTAGCTATTATTCGAGCTCTCCATTGCACACGTTGGTCGCTAGCCCGTCGTTGAAGATATGACTCGTTGGTCTGGTCGCTCTCTCTTCTGGGTTCGTCTCGTGTGTTCTTTTATAATCAAGTTGTTTTCTAAATACGAAATGAGTTTGAAGCCGTGTTTTAGGCAATCTGCGATAGATGATAGCACGCCACTTCTCATTTGCAGTTGAACGAGGCACGACACGGATGTAGAGTAGGGAACGCACAGACTCTTGCCCGTAGTAGAACCACTTGAACGAGGCACGACACGTCTGTCTCCCCCGGCTCTAAGAATAACAATATATCTTTCAGGAAATACAGAAAGAAGAGGCAGGGATTCGTTCAGGAAATACATCAGGAAGAGCAGAAAGAAGATAAATCAGATGCGCTAATTAATCGTGATTCAAGAACGCTTGTTTGGTCTCAAAGGTAGAGTCGGACGGTGAGACGGTGAGTAGGACACGTGGAGAAGTCGGACAGATCGATCAGTGGGACAAGCGCAGCAGTGCGTGCGTTCAAGCGTTCAATCAGTGGGCTCAGCATTCTCCAGTAAAGATGGAGCGAGTGCGAAAAGATCGGATAGCAGGAATGGAAGATCGGGATGTGAGGGTCACCAATCAAGCCAAGCACTTCGGAGAGTAGGCAATGAAAGAATTGGAGACTTGACTTCGGGAATGAAAGATCGCATAGTCAACTTCATCGGCAGAGGAGCGCTAAGGCAGAGGCAAGAGTGAATATAGCCAGCCGGGTGTGAAAGGACACCAGGATAGGATCCGAGTTCATGAGCTGGAAGGCTAACAGCGTCCTATTCTATTCTTTAGTTCGGGATCTTAGTTCGCGTGTGATCTCTTTATTATATTTAGTTGTGTTCGATTTGTCCTTTGCTTAGCTTCTTTTGCCTCTCTAGTACCAGCGTGGAACCATTGTACTAGGCAATCAGGATCACAGAGCTACGCGCTCGATCCGCTCTAGTAGGTTTTTAAACCAACGCAGCGAAGAAGAGAAGGGAAAGCTCAAAGCCACGAATAAAGGAAAAGAGACAGGCACAGTAGAGCATGAGTCTAACGAGCCTAAAGAGAAGATAGTTGATTCTCCATGATAAGGGTTCAAGTTAATTCTCCGCGAGGTGAGAAGGGAGGTTCAATGAAAATAGGGGACTTACACATAGAAGCTCACAGCTGCATAATATAAGCTTTATTCATTTTGTTGCTTTTAGTAGTTCAAAGGATTTCTCCATTGGCACTAGAACGAGCCACTTCTCCCACGAATGAGGCACGAACAACGAGGGTTGAAGCGTTCAATCACGAGTGGTGTTCAATTAGCGTAGCGGATGAAAGAGATGAGTAGCCAATTCAGAGGGATCGGAGGAAAGGAAAGTCGCGGATGATAGTAACTCCCGAGCAGCTACTTAGAAACGCGGAATTAATGAAGTTGGGTGTGGAGGCCCCGGGAAAGAGGCGCACTTCGGGAATTCCAGATAGGCCGGAAGATCACATCACTGGTTTTGGTGTTCCACGGGAGAGAATCAGTCCTTTATTAGTTGGTGTGGCAGGGGACATAAGAAGAACTCCTTTCTGAGTTGGTATGGAACGGTCCTTTCCTCCTTTCAGAGATTAGACAGATTCCTCGATCAGTCCTTTATTAGTTGGTGTGGCAGGGGTCCACGGGAGAGACTTTCAGATCATTCATGTTAGATGTGCTTGTGCCTATCTTCATCCGATAGTGTCTGTGATTCATTTTTTAATAGATGATGAGGCACTTCTCCCACGAACGAGGGAAGCGCAGAAGCAGCGAAGTTGAGTTAAGCACTTGACCCGACTTCCTTCTTTCTTTAATGAATAGCTTCGCGGGTTCAATTTCCTTATACTCTTTTCTTTTCTTTAAGCACCTCCTTCCGGGTGGCGCTTCTGCCAGTCGCGCTCTTCTTCGCGGGTTCCCATCCTTGATCTCCGTGAACTTATGAGGAGGAATCTCCTTGAACTTCTCACAATAGTAGAACAAGATCACATATAGGAGACTTCGGAATGAGGATAGTAGGCGCGGCGCATACGGAATGCTTTTCAAACATCACAGACTTGACTTCGGGTCGTAGGCATAAGGAAGTTCGGGATGGGATCATACATAAAGAGTTCATGAGCCAAGTTCGGGAGCTCGGAGGAAGGCAGTGTGACGAAGCAGAAGTCGTGAACCGAGAAAGCATGGCATGACAGATCCACAGAATTGCTTTGAATGCCGAAGCTACGCTACCTCTGAAGAAGCATATGACAGATCCACTGAAGTTTTTTCATCTGCGCCGAAGTTCCCACCAGAGTAATAAGATATTTTAGAAGAAGGTGACGAAGCAGCGAAGTTTCTTAAAGCATTTCAATTTCCGTGCAAGCAAAGCAGCGGATAGCTTCGCATAGCCGGAAGTCCTTTATTGCTCGACGTGGGGAGAACTCCTTTCTTGCTGGGCGGGGGACAGAGGCCCTCGATCACATCACTGGTTAAGGGTCTTCCACGGGACATAAGAAGATCAGTCCTTTCTTAGTTTAGTTGGTGTGGGTCCACGGGAGACAGACAGATTCCTTTCAGATCTATAGTTCATGATTCGTGTGATCCGTTTGTTACTATAGGAACTAACGAGCCACTTCTCCCACGAACGAGACATTGGCATTGGCATACTTCTCCAACACAGCACGAACGGGGCACTAGGAAACCCGGACAGGACGCCACGAATATATGACTGAAGAACTACGAACTAATGACTGAATAACTACTACGGACAGGACGCCACGGACGACTGACTGAAGAACTACGGGCAGAACGACGGAATAACGACGCACAGAAGCACGACAGAAATGAGCCACTTCTCCCACGAATGAGGGACTGATCCAACGAATGAGCCACGTCTTTAGCACTCTTTTTGTTGATAATAAGGCACGTCGGGAATGAAGCCCGTCAGTACGAATAGAGATGAAAGGATACTTTACCCGTTGTCAGCCTTTATCCGGGGAGCACATGCCTTCAATTCAATCATCAGGAGAGAGCAGAGCAGATGAATGAAGGTCAGATCTGTCTGTGCCTATGAGCCAGTACTGACTCCTTCCCACTGGTATAGACCTCGAGATGCCTTTCATTGGTGGTATAGGCTTCAGCTTAACCGGGTTCGGTTCATGAGTTTCAAAGACTAATTCCTGACTTCCTTCTTTCTTGACTTTAGGATGCCTCGTCTCGTTTCAATTCCTAGGAAAGCTAGGACGAGCAACCCAACTTCAGAGCTTTCTGTCGTGACCCAACTTCAGTGCGCAGCCAGGCACTCCCGTGACCCAACTGATTGAAGTGCGCTGCTTCGTGCCCCAACTTCAGTGCTTTCTTTAATTAATTAAGCACCCGATTTCCCCTTCTCAATTCATATTGGAACGATTAGTCACAGAGTAGCGGCACGAGGACGAGCAGGCGTTCAATCAATTAGTAGCGCTCACGTTCAAGCAGGGAAGCACGAGTGGTGTGGTGTTCAATCAGGTTCGCTCAAGCGTTCAATCAGTGGGCTCAATCAAGTCAAATCTCTAAATTTCATTGGTTTTGACCATAGGTGAGCATAAACTTTTTGACTGCATCAGTGGTCTTGCCTAAGGAAAAACGAGTTTAATAGTTTTGACCATAGGTGAGCATAAATTTTTTGACTGAAGAAGTAGCTCCGCCCTCGGAAATGATACTTGATGACTTTTGCTGCTATATTCGCATGATGACTTCAGTGGTTTTGATTCGTTTATTATATTTAGATGATGAGCCACTTCTCCAACGAAAGAAGAGACCTGAACCGAATATACCTGGTGCGTACTCGTTCAGGAAATACTGAAAGAAGAGCGCGACCGAACGAACGGTAGGTAGAGAGGGAGTGCCAACCGGGAAGGCGCAGGAAGCTGAGAAGAGGAAGGAGGGCTAAGGTGCGCAAGAAGAGGACTTTATGGGACTAGTGAGAGAGATACGCCTAGCCTAATCGGGGAAACATTCATAGTTAATCGCCTAATGTCTGAGCCAGATTCACGCATAATGTCTCAATTCGTTCAAATCTGAATTGCAGGAGTGAGGTCCGGTCGGGAATGAACAACAGTAATGCACGTGAGACTGAGGATCGTAGGCAATTAATTCCAGAGAAGCATGGTGAGGATAGCAGGGTGAAGTGAGCCGGTCATAGCAAGTGAATTTCGCAGGAAGCCCGGAGTTCATGAGCCAACAAGTTCGGGAGCAGCATAAGAAACACGCCCCGGCATTGAAGCAGCTCGGGCAGGTTCTTCAACCAGAGCGAAGTGGAGCGACGGAGGAGATTCAAAGTCAGTTCCGCAACGATAGGAATTGAATTCAGATTCACTATTCACTCAGTGGAGCGACGGAGGAATTGAATTCAGATTGAAATTCAGTTACGCGCCTAAAGTCTAAGTAAAGCGACCGTGATCTATAGGGGAGCGCAGGAACTTGTAGCGAGGGACGTTCTCTGTCTTGTCGTACTTTCTTTCTCGGCTCTGTATGTCGTTTGTTAATAGAAGAAGATCGACCCGTCTCTTCTGTGATGCGTTTGTGCCTCGTATTAAATCAGATCGTCTCGTCTCGTTACTGGCATCAGACTCTTTGGCGCACTTCCACTCGACAGCAGTAGGACAAGCACTTTTGGACAAGTAGGACAGGCTGAGTCGGGGAAGAGTTCAGAAGAAAAGAGTTCAGTTCGCCGAGGGCTGTTCAAGCGCGCAAATACCAGCCAGCTTCATTCCAACTTGAACCCAGCAGCAGCAGAGCGCTAAGGCATAAGCAGAGGAAAGGCAAGGCAGGGTGTGAAATGCGTTGAAGTGGTCGGTCGTTCAGGACAGTCAGTTTCAGTGGTTCACGTGGTTCATTCGTTCCAAGTGTTCGTTCCAGCAATCCCAGAAGAGTTGTTCGGCGCCTATCACAGGTTGTTTATGAGTTCCTTTCATTGCACTTTTCTTCAGTCAAGTAAGCTCCCCGGCATTGAAGCATGCGAGATAAGAGTGCATGTTCACGCCCCATAAGCCATCTCATTCTCATGGGTAAATAGCTGCGTCGTTACTTTACTTGAAGTCCCCATCCTAGTAGTCATTCTTTCCATCCCATCTGATCTGAGTAGGCATTGCGGTGGGCTTCCATCTGAATATTTAGTGTGATCCGATCCGATCTCGAAGAATATTTTATGCGTGTGATCCGTTTCTGACTTAATACACAAACGAGGGACGCTTCCGTTCCCTCTATCGGTTGTAAGAAAGATGTGAAGTGAGCCAGCCGGGTGTGATGTGAATGTGAAGAAGAGAAAAGAAAAAAAAAGGAGAAGAAATATTGCGTAATATCGCGCTAAGGAAGCAGCGAAGAGGAGACGTTCACTTGACTGACCCATCATATCTGATTTTGCAGACGAGCGATAAGGAAGCCGCGAAGTAGCAGAAATAAGGAAAGCAGAGCGCTAAGGAAGAAGTATGAGTTCAAGCTGCAGGAATGCATCCCGAAGCAGACTCAGACTAGGGCAGGGCGGAGTGGGGTTCAGTTCGCCGGCTTCAATTCCATTGTTGCGCTCAAGGTCCATGTCGTTTGTTATCATAAGATGGTCTCGTCTGGTCTCTCTTAAGTAGGTTCATCAGAGGGTTGAAGCGTTCATTCAATCAGTAGCGTGAAAGCAGCGTTCAAGATCAGTTCGCGGGGTCAGAAGTTATCCGTGCTCGATTCAGCTATTAGTGCTCATGGGCGAATGGGAAGCGAAGGAAGTCACGAACGCAGCTCTTAAGACTTGAGGGAAGCTGACGAGGCAGTAGCAAGTACACCTGTCACCAGCCCCAGGGAAGCGCATAGAAGAGAAGAAAGCAGAGGAGTTGAGGTCGAGCCGAGCTGAGCTGAGATTCCCCTACGCACTCACTGCCTTGGACGGGACATAGGTGCTCCGCGAGTAAAGAAAGAATTCAAGGCTCTGAAAGAGGCGGGAAGCGAAGTAATGTCTCAATCAAGTTCATGGGACCGGACCCGCCAGTTAAACTCTGTGTGATAGGAGCCGACCTTAGCAGTTCAAGGAGCCGATGCCGATCTTACTTAGATTGTTCCATCCTCTAGCGGGAGCCCACTATCCTAGTTCTTAGTCAAATGCGGTTAGTCAAATGCCAATCTTAGGTCGGGGAGCACTCAAACTGATGCCTGGGAAGCTCTCATCCTCCCCACCATAGGCAGAGCAGGGGCAAATAAAGTTGAGCTAAGTAAGAGTCAAGCGGGCTTTTGCTTTTTTAATGCAAATGGGAAGCCCTGCCTCTCTTTCTTTAGCCGATTCATTACTTTACTTTAGCCAGTTCATTACTTAAATTCTATATCTCTAAGCTAACGAACTCGAGTTGGATTCAAAGATGCGGAGCTAGACCACTACTACAGCGAGACAATTCTACCGCTCCATGGGCCTCTGAAGCGCCAGACCCCTACTTGAATTGAACTTTGGAGTGCTTAACTTGGAAGCAAGAGAGTGAATTTTAAGCAAAAAATAAGATGAAGATCAAAGGAGCGAACGCAGTGACGCCCATTTTGACCATTCTTGAGGTTAGGCGAGGTTAGGCAGAGCAGCGAGAAGTGCAGCTGAGAGGCTGAGTTCAACCATAGGGAGGAGGGGAGCAAGAGGAGAAGCCACGCGACTTTATCCGGGAGTTGAGGTCGGTTCGGTTCTATATATATTTGAGTTCTTAGTTCGGGCAAAGTTGAGCTATGCGAAATGCAATCCATCGAAGCGATCCATCTGAAGCAATCCAGAGACAGTGGCGAGGGTTCGGTTCCTCAGATAGGGGAGGCGGAGTTCAAATGCATTATCAGAGAAAGGTTTCGGGTAGGCTTGACCAACGGAAGTGAAATTGAAGCGGTCATTTCAGCAAGAGATTGAGGATAGAGGGAAAGAATCCTACCATACCCACCTCGGATGACTGCTCCTTAAGCCCTCTTCTGATGCTTTCTGATGCTCCTTTTCTTTATTAGAGATTGGTAGAGAGAGATTGGTAGAGGAGAGAGGGACGAGCGAGAGCGACGTGAACTCTTTTTGACTCTTCCCGCGCCCGGCCTACTGACTTCTTCTATAATAATAAGAGCCAGCCCGTGAATACGAGTGCTCCGACCGTCCTCTGCCTCGCTCCGCTGATCGCTTATATAATTGTCAATCGGATCCTTTTCTCGTGCTAAGGCTCTATCCGCCTACTCTTGCTTGCTCAGTTCTCATATCTCGGGCCGTGCCCACACCCATCGTCGAGGAGAGGAGGAGAGGAAGACCACTTTCCTTGCAGTACGGAGGGCTCTTTCGTTCAATCAGGTTCTAGACTTCGGGAGCAAGACCTTCAGTAGGTGCGAGCGAATTGAATTCAGTAGGTTGGTTAATAAGACCGGGGATAAGGGTACGGGTACGGGCCGGATCTGGAGAGGAGAAGAGAAAGCACCAATGACCCCTAATATAAGGGCGAAGTCTTTGAATTCAGGTGCGAGCGAGTGAACCATTAGAAAGCGAGTTCAAGAGAGTTCAAGGCGACCATAGGGAGGGTTCGATTCCCGGTACGGAAGACCGGGCGTGTGCGAAGTCTCTTCGACGATAAAGATGGAAAGGTTCTATTCCCTCAGATGGGGCTGGCATGGGGATCGGAGCTAAGAGCAAAGCATCCCGTAGAGTCCGGGAGCTACTTCAGTTTCGCGGAGATCGAGGAAGGGATCTCACTACCATTCCGTTGAGGACCTCCCCACCCGATCAGAGCAGGTGCGTCATAGACCAATCAGACCAGGTGCGAAGCGTGCATAGATCACACTGTGTGCGTGAGTCATCGGAGGTGCGGAGCCGAGCCAAGAAGAGCGGCTTAGAGAATAAGATCAGCCGACAAGATCTTCGTGAAAGGCTTGACCAACGAGACATTCTCATTACATTATAAGTAATGGAGCGAGTGAAAGGGCTTCGTTGTCTTCTCAGTTAAAGCAGTCTGAGTTCTATTTCTTATCTAATTCATTTCTTCTATTTCGTTTTTGATTGAATAGATAGCGTGCACGAGCTGGTGAACTGTGAGCCCACCGATGAATAGACTGGTGAGCCGACCTATTTGAAAGCAGTGACGCGGGACAAAGTGAGGCCTGTACTGTAACTGTAGTCAATGCAACTTCGGCATCGTACGTCCTAGAGAAAGAGCGAATTGAATGAGGGTCGGGCTGGGCTATTCAGTCAGCTACGGGAGTGAGTCAGGTTTGACCAGAGAAAGTGAGGATGGGATCAGAATTGCCTTCATAGTGAGAATGCTTTAGTAGATGTGATGTCGGAGAACTGGCTCTGCCTTGTCGGTTTAGAAGGCTGGGGTTCAGGTGGGCTTAAAGAGGATCAGTCTAGGTGGCTTGACTTTAAGAGGATCAGTAATGCATGCCACCAATGAGACAAGGAGGTCAGTCTAGGAGCGATAAAGAATAGGCGCTATGGGGGTCTCGTCCTAGGTCTGCTAGTCCTTTGCTCTTCACGGGATCTACGCCGGTCAACAGTAAGTAAGCGTTGAGCTCCGAGGGAGAGGCTGAGTTCAACCATAGGGAGGTTTATAGGCTCAGCTTGCGCGAAAGACAAAGATACGTGAGGCTCAGTTTCTTAAGGTGCTCAGTCTTCACCGAAGCTCAGCCCTTTCATCAGTTGATTGGTTAGGGCACTACAGGCATAGTAGACTCAAAGAAAAGGCATAGTCAAGGGGCTGTGTCCAATCCAAGGCGGAGGACTCTCAGGCTCAAAAGGTTCACTGGGAAGTAGGGGAGGAAACATTCAAACTATATTGAATTTATAATGAAGTGAAATAGCTCCGCTTCAATTGCTATGCAGAGAGTTAAATTGCATAGAAAGAATCGACTCTCACTCTCGGATAGTCGTAGCTGATTGTAAGTCGTCTTCTGATCTTCTGAAATGCACCTAGTAGGTCGTCTTTAGCTGTGAAAAGAAGTAGGCGAGTGGACGAGTCGTGCTCTGCTCTTCTAATTCAAGTATATTGAATATAGTGGAATATCTGCTTCCGCTATCTAAATAGATTCTCGCTAAATAGATTCTCGAACTTCTTTTTTCATTGTATCTAAATGTAATTGTTCTGTTTGGGGGTCTAAGCAGGCACTCCCTCTCTCGTTCGCTGACCTGGGCTGGGCGAGTATAAATCTCTAAGGAGTGAGCACTCATTGAGTGCGAGACTGAGCTCTTTCCAGTGTTCAAGCATCTCAAATTCCCTGGAAATGAAGGGCTACTACTTTTTCTCTTGACAAGCAGTGGAGGCTATTCAAGTAAAGGAAGGATTTAGCACACTCCACAGGCAATCAAATAAACTCTTTGTTGCGCCCGGTCAAAGAAAGAAAGGTCCTCGCATTCAAGCTTAATATATGTCCTCCAACGCAGATCTCTTCTTGGGTCTTCTTGGCCTTCTTGGCTTTCTCTTCGACCCACTTTCTTTCGGTCTGGTCTGTGCCGGGCTTATCCTTGGAAGTTCAGTCCCCTTTGCTCTAGCTAGAACTAGACAGGCATACCACTGCTCCTAAGAAGGGTACAGAAATCCTTAGCTCCTGGAAAACCTCAAATCAGAGAATGGAGTGCGGGCGGATACTTCCCCTTTCTTTCACGGGGACAATAAGTATATCAATACTAAGATTGATGCCATGCCCTAGTGAGTAGTTAGGCAGCCCCTGACTTTCTTTTATTTATTATGGTTCTTTATCTGGAGGGGGACTGTATTAGGAGCCCCGTTTATACCTTGCATTTGCTAGTCTGGATGGCTGGGAGGTTGGAGAGCCTATCTTGCTAAGTTGCGAAATGGGGGCGACCAAAGGAGCTACTAATAGGTAGCTAGTGCCGAGTTCATAGGGCCAGGTAGCTAGTGATTGGGACGTGGAAGCCTCTCCCCCATCGACCTGCATGAGGGTGCGTCCCACCTCTAAACGGATAAGAGGGACTGATAAGTGAACTGCTATGCAAGGGGCTGCGAGGTCGGTCTCTTTAATCTTGATTACACTTTCTCTCTTTCGGCTATGGCCTCTCTTTTTAATTCCATAGTTCCGTAATGCTATCTTAGCAGCGGGTGCCTGGTTCTCTCTCTTTAGCCCTGGACATCTGATTTACCGGATTCTTACCCTTCACGGGAACTATGACCACCTCATTCAAGCATGGGCGTGAGCTCACCGGAAGGAGGGAACTAGTCAGTCGGAATAGATCAGGTCCGGGGCTCCACAGCTCAAGAATGGTAGAAGGGCTAGCTCTATGGGATTTGCGAGAGAGTCGGGACATTGCTATTCCCGAGTTGATCTACTTTCCTTTCTCAGTCCTTTATGCAGTTGCATCTATCTAGCTTTTGAACGATCAAAAAAGTACAAGGAGAAAGAGTATGAGAAGGAGAGTGAAGTAGCAGACCGATACGAATAAGAAAAGGACGAGTGCCCGCCGAGCTACCACAGTGGCGATTTATCTTACTCACAGCTTCTCTACAGTTAGGTGATGAGACCTCTTAAAGCTTTGCTAGTAGTACGAGTTGCGCTTTGTCAGAGAGAAGCCTAGTAAGGCGCTCTGCAGCTGCTTATGGTTTCGGTGGGCTTATGCTACTTCTCGTTCGGTTCCAAGAATAACTCTGCTACTTCTCTATAGCCAGAGATAGAACCCACTCTTAGGTGCGGAGTTAGGTCGGGTCGCTACGAGTTCTCTTTCCTTTCTTGTCTTCTTTACTTACTTTACTTGAACTAGGAAGTGAGGCTTACGATCTGCCATTACTATGCAAATTTTGAGGGGGTCCCCCTCCGGGCACTGAGGCTCAATTCCAACTCTTGTTAGATGCAAGACACATGCTACTTAGACTTAAACTCGAGCCTGCGAACCCGCACCCCGCTGAAGGTAGTGATTTGCCGCGCACCAGACATAGAGAATGACCCTAGCCCGTCCAGACTAAAGAATAATAGTAGGTTGGGGCACAAAAGAACTACAGAAACTCATGCTTCAAGGGTATGGACAGCCGCACCTAACCCTGCAGAAAGGTATGCCCGAGAGGATCCTGCAAACCGACCCATGGAAAGCAAGTCCTCCCTATTGTTGGAAGGGCCCCCTATTACTGACACTCGGAAGGTATCAATCTTCTATTACATAACCTACCTTGGGTAATATAAGTATCAATTCCCACACCGGGGAGTGAACTTAACGAGAGGTGAGTTTATCTTGCTCGAGCTCATACCCTACGGATCCAGTTCTTGCTCGTCCCATTCGCTTTAGGGCACTTGAGCCGCTCCCCATAGTCCTAAATAAGCAGTCCGCAGCCTCTTCTATTATCTCACTTTTCAGCCTGGGCAAGATTCTAAGTCAAAGAGCTATGCTGCTACCGACAGTTCCTACTCTGCTACTCTTTCTTTCTAAGGAAAAGGAGCCAGATTCAGAGGGAACTCAGGGCATTTAATTAAGTATGATCTTTCTCGGTCCTAGGAGCTAGTGGAATCCAATCCTTAACCTAGAGCTAGTAAGGACCTCCTCCGAAGATATCCTTATCGGAATCCAGAGACAAAAGGGGACCCGCGGGGAATGATTCTTCTTGGCTCGAGTGGCCCGTTCATGAGCTATGGTCGGAACCACTCGCGAGGTCTCTTTCTAGATTTCATTATCTTCTTGATTCTTCCCTATCCTAATGGACATGTGGTTCAACTAAGTGAGAGTTTGATTGAGCCAACTCCTGAGGTCCCAGATTTATCCCAAATAGCTTACGCTCGAGCAGATACGGATCCCCGTGCTGATAATAAGCCTTCTCTCAATCAAACTAAGCTTCACTGGAAGGCTTGATGACCCATTACCAGAAATAGAAATTGAATGAATGGGTAGGTCATAGGCACCATTCATGACTGCCCTCGTCCTCAGACCTCGAATCACGCGACCTCAATTTAATGAGTACCCTTGGCATTATCCACTGAAATGAGCTCCCACTCCTCTATGCTTGGACACTCCATCTAGGGGGGAGTGAGGCTAGCTCCAGACGTGGACGTAGGCTTTTCACAGTCTCTGGCATTGAGACTGACGATCTAAATTAATAGCATGTGTCTTGCATCACGCTGATTACGTGGATCGTGAAGACTATTATAAATAAATAAATATATATATATATATATTTATATATTTTGAAAAGCACGATAATCAATATACCACAGAAGAAGTGCAAAAGCAAGGGAAAGAGTCAAGCCATGAAGGACTGATGACAAATGATTGGAGCTGAGATTTAGTGAACTAATGTAATGTGGTCGGATACACGAATCAAATGGGATAGATCAAAGAGTCCTCTGACTTATGTGTGTTAAAGCATCCGCGCTTGCGAATCGTCCTTGGCCGATCGGACAGAGTTCCCGCTCAAGTGGCTCAGACATCTATTGAAAGTCTAAGTCACATCACACTAAGAATGAGCATATCAGCAGTAGTGCATACTTCCGGAAGCGGTCGATTTCGTAGGATTTTAAATAATAATAGATCATTCTACTCGTGAAACACTTGTAGAATCAATTTCTTTATTTATAAATAGCATAGCAGCGGTTACTTCAGTCTATCTATCGCATGCGGGACATCTTGACATAAGTATCGAGGTAGGGCAGTGAGAATGGAGGAGCGACTGAAAGGAGCGTATAGAACATAAGTGACGCGAGGAAGGAAGCTCAACAAGGTAGGAAAGAATGCTGAAGAAAGAATGCTTGGAAGAAGAAGTAGGAAAAGGAAAAAATATAGTGATAGTTTTATTCTTCGTCGCCGTAAATAGGAATATTTAAAATAGAATTTTTTTTTTATTTGAAAAAAATGTAATGGGCGAACGACGGGAATTGAACCCGCGTATCCGGATTGAATTTGAGTAGTGCCTTTCCTTGCCCTTCCTGGAGTCCCAGTGAGAAATGGAACCGAGCAGCGTATCATTCCATGAGGCTGGCTTTCTTACTCTATTCTCAAGATGAGTGATCAAACCGGATTTACCTATTTGGCGAAGCTGAGATGTCGGACTGGTACCAAGTCTACGTTGTGCATTCCTTGGTCTGGTCCATTGGAGGAAGAAATACCTATACAATTCATGACACCCTTATAGGTATTTGATTTTCTCCTCTTTTCTTTCTGTCACGCAAATAGCATCTTCTTCTCGAACGCGAGTTAATAAACTTTACTAGAGCATCCCTTCGAAAACAAAATAAAAAGAGAAAGAATGTGAGGAAAAGCATTCTTCAGTTCGAGTTGCTTGTGTTAAGCATATAGCTTCTGATGATCTTTTCCCTGTGAACCTTTTGAGCTTGAATTCCGATCTTAGGCCCTGGAGACCGGCTTAGCGGGACCGCAGTCCACTATTGCGAAGCACTATTGGGCAGAACTTTCTCGATCAACTGGAATGAAAGATCAAAGTCTTCCAGATGCAAGATCACATTCTCTTCTCGTATAATGACTCTTATTACCATTAAAAAAAGTATAAAACACGCCAGGCTCAAAGTATAAAACACTCCCGGTCGAGCCATCTAACGATGCCCTGTAATTCACTACTTTAGGCCTTTGCGTAGCAATTTATACGGATTTGATTCAAAAAACACACTACGAAAGTGCCAGGATCTATCCCTACCCCTTCCCTTCGTTCAGCTCTTCGCCCCTGAAGCACCAGGTCGTAAATGGTGTACCATTGACTCTTTCCTAACTTGAAAACGAGAACTTATTAAGATGATTTGCACTCGGCCCTCTCGCATACGCTCGAGCTCTATCTGACTCTACAATCGACCTAAATTATGGTATTGCGCTGCCTCCTTGTAGTTCGGCCCTCCTCTTCTTCGGCTTAGTGAACATAGAACTAGCTAGGCGTTAATGGCATGCTACTTTTATCTTTAAGTTATCCAAGGAAATATAGTAGATGCCTTGCGATAATAGTGCTTTCCTGAAAGGGAAATGAACCCTTCTTCCTAAAATGGTGAGCCGTGGCGTACGGGGACCTAAGTCAATTGTGAATTTATGAAGGACCAGATGCCCAATCCGGGATCTCTCATGATCGGCTCTAGAGATTCCGTTGAATTCCTGGGTTCACTCCCGATCCCACTTCGTACCGACAGTCTCGGGCATAAGGTTAACCACGAGCTCTACCCGGCTTAGTGTAGCAGCTGACGACAACTAGTTAGACCGGAACCCTTACTCCTTTACTACCTGCCACAATGGATGGTGGCCTTCTCTGTGGAGCCGGAAAAGGGGGTCTTCAAAAAGCTACCAAACGACCACTCGTTCCCCAACTGTCGCAAGAACCGAACGAAAGATAAAGATAAAGAAAGAATATAAGAGACAAGCGCTTTTGACCAGTGAACTCATATCACATGGAATGAACTTGAACTTAATCTTAAACCCTTCCGAGTACTTTCTCACTCAACATCTTAATCTGTTTTCTCGCTTGATCTCCTTCTACCCCGCTGGACCCCACTTACCCGACGCTTGCCTTGAACCATTTCCACTCTTGTCTACCCCTCCCTACTTTCGCTTCCTGGCTTGCTTTTTTTTTGACCATTGGTCTTAGTTCCCGACTACTCGTCCATTCGCTTTATCTTTGGTCGTCCCCTCGATAACCCCCCTACTTTCCTGAAGTGATCAGCACTGGCACTAGGATTGACCGTGCTATCATAAGGCAAAGACTGACTTTTACGGAACGAAAACACAACACAAACCCGGAAGCCCGCCCAGTCCTTTGGGCGGGGTAGAGTCCCACGTTCTATTATCTAATAGATTCTCGAGCGGGAAACTCACCTCCGATCTGTTGTTGTATATGATCATGGAAAACATGTTCTTAGCTACCTTTAAGATGAAGCCAAGCAGATGAACCTCTGGGTACGGCACAGCCGGAATGCTATGTTCAAGGGATTAGCTCCCCTCTTCTTGTCCAGTTACCATTCTGAGTGGGGGACTGCGAAAGTCAATTCGGGAAGGAACCTGTAAACTAGTTGAGTTCCGGAAGCTACTAACTTGTAAGCGCTATGTACTACAAGAACATGATCTGAAGGGACCGCTGGCTACGGATATGACTCCTTTCGGGGGTGGAGAAGCGATAGGTTGCGCGGACACGCGGTACTCTCCCCCTGTCCCCATGCCATATCTATACAGCGACGGTTGGCTCCAATAGGGTATAAGCTATAGTGGATGGTTGAAGTCGATAATATGACTTTCCGGTTGGATCGATTTTCTCATATACTATACCAGACCTGGTGGTTCAATCTGAGCTGGTGGAGCGACCCTCAGTCCGGGGTAGGTCTATAAAAAAATAGGTTCTAAATTAGTATAGGAATAGAAAGTAAGTAGTTGTGAGTTTAGCCATTCCTGTCTTCAGTGAAGCTATCTCTATGCGGTTTCATTGATACGGCGGCCTCTCAAATTCACGAGAAGAGCGTAAGAAAGTCAGATAGAGTTGGTAAGTAAGCATACTCTATGTTTGGTCTAGTTCTTGTGTTGTAAGGGCACCCTTCGTTTCGTTTGTTGTCCAGAAGGGGTATCTATACGATACGAACTCTTTGGTTGGATCGGACAGGGAACTTCTATAACATCTCTTTCCACTCATTCATCATACTATAAGTCAAAGTCACGGCATGGGGGGGCTGGCTCGGAATAAGAACTTAAATCGGTGTCGTGGTGGTGCGGAGAGATAGCGATTTCTCGTGTATAATAGAATCAAATCGATCCGCAGACCTATTGAGATGCGAACCGATCGACCGCTATCTAATCTAAGAGATAAAAGTAGTTCTTCTATCTATCGTTCAAGGGCAAGGTACGAAGATGTAGCGGCTTGCCTAGATCTCGTATTTCCCACGTAGCTCGTCGGTCAAACCTCCCTTCTCAAAGTGTCAGAAAGACTTGAATCCGGTATGTAGTGTAGTGTAGCGAGCTAGGAGCCCATCATCGGGGCAGGGCGATAAACGAAGAGAACCCCACGGGCAGATCTTTCTACGTTTTGAATAGCCATTCACGACTTGCTGGGGCTCGACCTATCTTATTTGGGAGAGAGTATACCCTGATTGTAGATAGGCTCGAGCGTATACGCGATGAGGGATAATATATATATATATAATAAGACTCGTTGCGAAATCAAGATATCACTACTCTTTTTCCCGTACTCAGACAGGGACAACTACTTAAGCAATAGGAGAAGATAATTGGATTCTTTTTAATGAGTTCGGGATGAATTAATATGAGCGTGCCCTCTTTGACCGGATTCACTGCTGCTGCTTCAATAGCAATAGTTGTTTATCCGGCTCTTCTTTTTGAGGTCGGGAAAAGACTAAACAGCAGCCGTTCATGGTTTAAGTGATCAGTACGCTTTCTCGGGACTCATGAATCATCCCAATTTTTAATTTAGCGGGCTCCTATCCTTGAATTCAGGTTGTTGTTTCCGGCTCAGGCGAGATAAAGAGCATCAAGCCAGTTTCGAACCAGATCTTTTTCAACCTATAACGAATATTGAACCCGCTTAAGAGCTAGCAACGGGCAAATTACCTCTTACTTAAACAAGAGCTGCTTTAGGCGTAAACGTTTGAACAACACTCTTTCCATTATAAGTTGCCATGAACGGTAGCTTAATGGGATGTTAGAATGTTTCCAGACCGACTTGCTCGATCAAAAATTCTTCGTCTGATTCTGATTAGAAGTATGAGATTTCAGTGGTTTTATGCCCAAAATACGGGGTTTCTCAAAAGATTGCCAACTTCAAGACATTTCCTTAGGGAAATTGGAGTTTAGTGAAAAAACACGGGGTTTCTCACTTTCTTTCAAACTTATTTACAATTTACCTGCGAAATATCCGTTTAGGCAAAAAACACGGGTTTTATAAGTCGTTCTCTAATCTTTATTACTAAGTATAAAAACTCGGTTGGTTGTCCGGTCCGTTGCCTTCCTTGTCCGGACCTTCGGAATGTTGGTAATCTTTGTTAAGCGGTTCCGCAATAAGAGTTGCTTCGCAAAATTACAAACCTCAAATCAAGCCTCGAGAAGGCCGTCAATACTCTGCTCTTCTTTGACACCGACTCGTCTCTTATACTTATAGATGCCACAAATGCTATCGAATAAGCCTGGTCGAAAACGTGCTACTCCCACTGGTCGAAAACGTGCTACTCCTACTGAGACTGCTTTTGATTCTCCTATTTTGATTTGTCACTTTGCGGATGCCATCAGAGATTGACAGAGGGCTACTCGTTGATTAACTCTATCCTGCTCTAGGACATTAACATTAAGGGGAAGACTTCGTAGATTCACAGTGCATTTGTTCTGAAAACAGCGCACTCAGCTCGGGTAATAGGCATTCTCCTCCTTTGCTTTTGCTGGCATTCTATTAGAAATGGAATAAATTGTGAAAACCCTATTTGTCCAAGCCCTATTCATGTGCAGCCCCTATGAGCCTATTCTCTGGCCGTGGGTGTGGATATCTGATTCTACTAGTGATCTTCTTGTAAGGGTCGAGTGAGAAATAAGAAAGTTATTTGAGTCAAGTCAAGTTAGATAGTATGGGCTGAATTCCTCTATTCTGTGCGTGGTTTATGCTATTGATGAAATTGCACAACCCCCCTTCTTATATATAATTAACCTTTTCATGTGAGCACAACCATATATTATATAATGGAACCTTTTCATGTGAAATGGATTCTTAAACCTTATCCTTCCTCCAACAGGCATTCGATTCCGAAAGACCGGAGGTCAACGACTTTGTCTCCTTCAAATCATCCTTCTCCCCCGCAACCAAGCTAGGGCGGCTTATGAGATGGGATGCTCACTAATCGACTGCTTCTCTCGAGATGCTTTTCATAGCGTAAATCTCTCTTGGTCCTTTCGAAGATTCGTACGCCCATTGGGTTATTTGAGCACAGGTTTCGGCTTGACAGGCTTTCCTTGGCCTACGGAGAAAGAGCTTATGAAGCAACAAAAGCAGCTTAAGGAAGAGACTCGGTAGGGTCAGGATCAAATGAACTAGTAACTACTGTCTTCGTGCCATGAACTATTCAAAAAAACACTACGAAAGATCTCCTGAAGCAGAACCATAACTCGTAGAGGGCTATAGCTATATTGGAACCAAACCTATTGAATGTGTGAGGAACGAGTGATAAGTGAGCCATCTCAGTCTCTTCACTCATAAGGGGACACTCTATGGGGTACCCGCTTCAACATTACATTTGTTTAGTACTTGAATTGAACCGGCGAACAGAAGGAGTGAAACCAGAAGGAGAACAACTTAACCATAAGCTGACCCTGCTATTGCTTTCCCGTACGATGCCAGCTACCCACCAGCTTCCAAATTCAAGCAAGCCCGTACGATGCCAGCTACCCACCAGCTTCCAAATTCAAGCAAGTATATAGTAGTAGTCCGATGTAGCCGACCCGAGAACCCGTCGAATATTTTCTCACTTGGACCTCCTCATTCGGGTTAGAGTGAAAACGTTTACGCCTGCTGCTGCCGGCAAGAGTTGTTGTTCTTGCCACGTCGCTGTCGCTCGTACCTTCATTTACTCTTATATAAAGAAATTCTGTGTAGCGAAAAATTCCATTCACTATTCACGTCACTACTAGTAAGGTCAGTATTCTATGAACTATTCACGTCACTACTAGTAAGGTAAGTAAGCATCTTTTCTTTGATTTGGACTCCGTATAAAGAGGAGAAAATCAAAAAGTTAGTGAATTCCTGTGCATCGAGAAAGCACCGCAAAAAGAGCAAGGCAGTGGACTTAAGTGAAGTTTAGTTAATAAACTATTAAATAATAAAAGTCAAGTTAAAAAACTATTAAATATAATATAAGTCAAGTGAAGTGGAAGAAAGAAGTTTCTTAAGTTAAGTGACGTTTAGTTCATTTTGCATTTCCCGCGAAGCCGGTCTTTTGTAATTAGCTGTAAGATTCTTTCCTGAAAGCTCTTTAGTTTACTTTTACTTAAAGGCCGAGGTCACTACTGAACTGAGTAGTAAAGGGGTTCAATTTCTGTGCAAGTCCAATAAAGCATCTACTATCTGCTTAGCACAAGCAAGTCGTGAAACTCTCGGGTGACCAATCACAATAAAGTCTTAAGGGCACACAAGGGGAAAGAGAGGGGAAGAAGCTTTCACGGGATCCAGCTTATCTTATAAAGATTAAATTAGTGCTCCCGAACGATAGATGAAGGTCAGACTCAACGAGGGTAGGGCATTCGATAAAGACTATGGCACCAGGTTCCCTCTAATGTGCTTGCTTTGTCCCGTCCCTAACCTTAACAAGAGATTTGGAAGTTTTTGATCTAAATTAAAAAAAAAAAAAAAGTAATTTTAGATTTTCCCTAAGGGACAAATAATAAAGATACGGCTTCAATTGGATGTAATTGGATGTGCACTCGCCAGGCAACCCTCTCTCCTCATAACGTGTAGCCAGCCCCTCCACTGTGGGACAACTGCCACAACCCTTATGCTATTTCACGTCGCTGTCGCTCTAACAGTAAGATCTCCCTAAATGACTTTAAAGTAAAGCGATCCCTCACGTCGTTACCCTTGCCTCGGGCCTTGCATTCTCTGCCCCGTCGCTATCAGTTATCACTCGGCCCTCAGCAACGTCGTGAATGGCCCGAACTTAATATAATATAGTCTAGTCGTGAATGGCAATTCAAAAAGTAACACACTACGAAAGATCTTCGGGTATAAATAGCATATTGAAACTCTTTCTCCTCGGTTAGTTATTGGTGAGAAGCCCGCGAAAGAGCATTAGAGGGCTTCTCACCAATAACTAATATTGAACCCGTTGGTCGTTCCTGTTGCTCCTTTTCCCTTATAAGGATTCCCGGCATTAGAAAGGGATTTGATAGTAGTCCCAGTAGTGACTTGAAACTCTAGATCTTCCTTATCACTCTTGGAAGAAGGAATTCACAGAACGGACTCTACCGGGATGTAAGTGATTTAATTAGCCTAGTAGGTTGGTCTTTCTACGTCCCTAACGCTCCCTATTGACATTCAAAAAGTAACACACTACGAAAGATCTACCCCTTAATAAGTTGCCTAGCCTTATTGAGAAGGGTACCTGCAAACACGGGCTAAACACCTGACAGAAGGAAGTTAACCAGCTTGAACGGGTAAAAGCAAATGTATGTATCTTGCCCCTCCCGATTCAAGACTATCAACATCAACTGGAATGGACTCAACTCACGGAACTCACATTACTTAATATAAGTTTCTGCTGCTCTTTACCCGTAGCGTATTTTCCCGTCGTTATCACGTCGCCCCGTCTACACGTCGCTGCGCTCGTACCTTCCTTTTTCTTTTGATGAATATTTAGTTAAGACCATTCCAATGCTCCTTTTCGCCATGCATAAACTTCACGGATAAGCACGAAAATGAAAGCTTCAATAAATACGGATACACCCAATACATCGAAACTCATTGCCCATGGATAAAGACGTTTCAACATCAAAAACAACAAAAACTAGAGCAAACATGTCATAGCGGATTCGGAATTGTAACCAAGCATCCCCCATGGGTTCTATACCCGATTCATAACTAGATAGTTTCTCCGGTCCTTCCCTAACCGGGGCTCACACTCCGGAAATTACAAATGCCAAGATAGGAATAATGCTTGATATTCTTATTAATGCCCAGAAAAGATCATATTCGTGAAGCAGAAACATAAATGTACTCCTGAAATATGCTGAATTATTCGATTCGAATCGTAAGTGTCAATTTATCCAGAGCTTCTTATCTTAGTTTAGGCGAAAGAAGAATCTATTTTGATCAAACGGCATAGTTTAGAGTTTCTGTGGGACATATCTTGTTTAAAGATTCACCTAAGAAAATCCCACT